>CM056994.1:189240477-189722977 GCA_029891345.1 Dryococelus australis | reverse complement strand
ACAAAATATACAAACAAAATACATTACAGTGACAGATTAAAGGTTATGCAAATATTATCTTGCCGGGTAGTGATGTGTTGTAGCACGTACCTGTTGTTGATTACGATGCTGATTATAATGATGACTGATGACTGTATAATTTACTTACATACTTAATTCTTGCCTGGAACTAGAATGGCATACTGCATGACCACTGGAACTTAAAGATGATAATAGTGATGGTGAAGTTTGTAGGTCACTGGGTTGTGTTGTTGACTTCCACGGCATCAGCACCAACTGTGTTGTCACATCTTGCCGCAGTGACGAACACTAGCGTGATGTTGCTGCTGCTTTCACACATTGTTGTTGTTGCAATTACCTTGGGGCTGTGTTGAAATCCATGCACTGCATATGTATAGGTGGCACATTGAACTATTGCCACATCTTGGGGTTGTGTTGAAATCCCAGCCCCACATATGGGTGACACGTCGCATAGCATCAACTCACTACACTCCAATACAAACACAGCATTCAAAACCAAACAGTTTTGCTCCAGCTAGTATTCATCGGGAAAAAGGCACAATTTACACTAGTTGTAGTAAAATTAAAAGATGAGTGATTCGTTTAGAATATTATCAAGTTTTATTGATGATGATCAAAAGTATCTTGACACATCTGTACAATGGAACTCGTCACATTTAGCCTCTCTTCTGCATTCACACAGGTACACGATCATAACAGCAGTCATGTTTAAGTTGAAACGTCCATCTTGACTAGCGAGGAAAAACACACAATTTCACAACATTACATGTTGATGCTCTGGTGGTGATTGTAATAATGCGGCTAAGTAAAGAGTTAGCCATGCACAGTTCAGTGACCGCAGCTATCCCCACTCTCCAACAAAAGCTAAAAATACACACTTGGCCAGGGCTCGTGGCCTCCTATTGGCTGTTCCCTTCTCTCACGCTACTGCATCGTAGGATTAGAGTGCTGATGGCATGGGATTTTAGAAAAAAGTTTCAGTTTAGAAAAAACTGCAAAATTTAACTAAAAGTGAACTTAAAAAACAATTTTAAAAAACAATAAAAACCTGTATAAATGCAATGCTACAAGGTTTACATCGTACTTCGTGGAAGATGTCGGAGCTAATAATTTACGTAAACAAAATTTCATTATGAGTATCAAATAAACATTTGCTGAACATATATTATTTTAGTAAGATACAATTTCAAATCATGAAGAGGTTTATATTTAAGGGTGTATTATTAAAATATTTTCAAACATGCATTTATATATATATTTTAATTAGAGCCTGACATTGCATATATAGTTAAAATCATTATTAAAGCCACTTAAGACTGCTAGAAACCAATATACCAGCAGGGATAATAGCTAATTATTCAGTTCATTTGTAATCAAAGCATTTAGAGTAGTCAACTTCGACAAAGTTACAATACTACATAAAACGGAAGGTAATTGTGTTCAAAGAAATTAAACATTCTTCAAGTTTCTTATATATTCACGCTTCATAGATACTTCTGATATTAACAAAAATTGTAAACCAATTCTGTAGCAGGTTCGTTAAAAATATAATTTGATTGTAGTATGCAAATGTTTACAGTAAACAAATTTCTTATAACATGTACATACCTGTCATATTTTTTATTTGTATGGATTTTTTAATGACAACTTGTGTTTGGTTTTGAAAATAGTTGTTTTTATTCAACAAGTTTTACTTTTATGACAGTATTTTATTAAAATATTTTCTACACGTCAGGATACTTGATCATAAGCTACAGTTTAATAGTTCACTGTACATTACTTCAATTTCACTATTAGTGCAATATTGTTACATGTTCTGTTTTTGCATTTCCGTGGCAGATCTTCCGCGGGATATTCAACAGCATAATTTTATTTTATATTAAATCAGCATAAGAGTTACAACCAGGTCCAAAAAAGGATAACGATTTTCAGTTGAAATCTGACTTTTGACTCTCTCTGTATTTTGGGGGGGGGGGGGGGGTAGGTTGAAATCATTGCTTATTGTAGATGAACATTATTTTAACTGTTAATTCCTGTTTGATATAATTGAATTAATCTTTAATTTTTAGATGTGATCAACCTTTTCAATGTTAATCAATTGTGCTTATCTCTCTAAGCTTCTTTTTTTACATTTTCTAACCAGAACTGTTAACAAATATGAAGACAAGAAGTTATCAAAATAACCAATGAGCCTACTTTCCTTTACATGGATGCAAATAATTTTAATGAAGCTATTAAAACATTAGATGGTAGTTGGGTCTTGACGTCTCGTTGATAGCAATATCATTAAAGATGCCACCTGAAACAAATGCAATACTATTGACATCACCCTCCTAATTCAATTAAGAGCCGTTCTCAGCTCTTTGGTAGCTCCGGGTTGAAATTTTGAATTTTGCTGTCTTCTGGCAGTAGGAAAATGAATTGCGGGGATCCCCTCTTTGCAACGGTATGATAATTGTGTATATGAATATAGAGAGAGAAGGAAGTCTTGGTTAGGAAACTGCCAATATATCGCTCCTGCGTGTTCACAAGGTGTGTAATATGCTGGCTTTTCACTGACCGCGAAGTCTCTGCTGCTAGGTCCGTGAACTTGTAAAGTGCTCTGACGTGCAAACAGTCTCCTACGTGCTTACGACAGATACTTTGTGTGTGGTTCGTGTACCGTCAGCCTGTTTATTCATTGTCCTTTGCACTATCCAAATAGTTCATTTGATATCCTTGTGGCTTTGCCTAACAATTACGTTAATATTTGAAATTTTAATAAATTTAAATTTAAAGGTTTATCTGTCGATAGACTTTAAAATGAACTGTCATAATTATGAAAAATTTTAATTACAGTAATTGTTCCCTTCATTACAATATTACGTGAATATAAAACATTAAAGCTGAAAGAGAAACATATTTATTGCACAATATATTGACATTTTATCCCATACATTATTCATGTTTAATTTGTTTTGTCTTACATTAACTTAATCTAACTTGACTGTAGATGACTTCAATAGGGCAAGAAAACATGGGATGAAATTGACATGTAGGAGGTATATTGTTATATTACTTTAAATTAAATAGTCAAACAAGCATTATACATATAAATGTGCAGCTATGTCCTCCTATATATCAATTTTATTTGTAAAGTAATTTGGTATCCCTTAATATTAATTTCCTCTTGTTAACTAACTAGGAATAATTGGAATTTTCTGACTTTAATAACTTTTATATATATTGGGTTGAAAAAGTGAGGTTATTTTACTTTCACCTATTGTCAATTTGTGTGCTGAAATTTTCAGAAAAGTATATTTGGTTTAATTTTATGAAAATATTACACTTTTCCAGTAAGTTAACAACTCACTATTTCAATAAATTTGATCATCAGAACAAATTAGACATGGCGGAGAAACACTTTTGCACTAACAATAAAAATGAATTGCAATTTGTTGACAATAAATAAGTACAGTATAAAATATCACTGCTTTAGTCTCTTATCTTAATAAAAATAAATAAGCAACATTCCAAACAATGCAGAAAATATTGGTTTTAAATTTGGTCACCAAAAGAAAGCATAATGATTACTTCAGTATTTGATCCCTTCAAGTTTTACCTTCTGTGTGGAAGAACTGTGTTGTAATGCCTTAGCAATTGCTCACTGTCTACAGTGTTTGTAGGCTTCCAAATAGCATGCAGGACTGCCAGTGTAAACTGATAGTAGTTCACACCCATAGCAGTCAGAACTTCCACAATATCTATATACTTCTCAGTCTTGCACAACTCTTGCATTTCTTCTTTTAAGGCTTGGTAGCCCTTGATGAGTTCTGTGTCTTCCAGCTTCTTCAGTTCAGGAACAATCTTCAAAAGGGATATAACATTTTCAGTTTTGTTGAGGATAATGTTTTTGGAGTTGAACAATTTGTTCAAGACCTTGAATATGGATGCTGAGGGGTCACTGTTCATTAACATTAGCAGCTTGTCACTGCTTAATGATGTAGTCTTCATGCACTCATGTTTGACATGAACTTGTTCACTTGTACTTAGTGTATTAATTACACTTTCGAACACTGAACAAAATATTCCTTTTGAATTACTATCAAATCCATTTGAATGCATTCCACATCACCATATAAGGTGTGAGCTGTCAGATACTTTTATCCTTCAAGCTTGGTCAAATGTCCACAAGCTCAGATGCATGGTCTCTGATGAAAATGCATTATGCCTCAATTAACATAACATCCTTGTCAGACAGTGAGGACAAGTATTTGATGCCTGCATTGCTCAACTCCTGGTAGTCAGCTCCCCTGAAGAATGCAATGATGTGAACTAGATACTTGGCCAAGTAAAACACTGCCTTGAACCAAGAATTTCTGCTAGTGATTACTGGCATTGGAAATGGTGTAGCAGGCTCTTGGGTTTCCTCTTCTAAATACTTCAGGTAGTTCTGCTTTCTTTTCCTGATATTCAGGAAAGCAGACTTTACATTCAATAGAGCACAATTAACTTAAGTGAGTCCACTACTGAGCACATTTCCTACAAGAGAGAGTTTATGAGCCCAGCACTGGATATGAGCAACATGGTCACCAAACAACACTTGCAAACTTGTGAGACATTTTATCATGTATCTTGCTGCATCTGTCACAATTCCCATGACATCACGGTACTGGACACCATTGCCAGATACAACATTTTTGACACAGTTGAAATGTTCTTCTGCAAGCGTAGGTGTGTATTTTTCCCGTAGATTCTTTACACATGGAAAATCCCCACCACCTAAAATAGAATTAAAATGTTTGATTACGAGACATTTATATGACTTTTGTGGTTAGGTGAATGGATTTTAGTTTATTACATTATCCACCTCAATTTATTTGTTACTGTCTGAAGTATACATTTCAGTTGCACATCTTTTAAACAAACGACAATATAAGCTAACTTATGTTTAACTACCCCAAGGTGAAAAAATACAGCCAGTAATAAATCAGACACCTATACATTCTATATTATTACCCTGTTGAGGTTATAAGAGTGAAATACTTTTTAGAACTTTCCATTGTGTAAGTATGTATTTTCATTTTACAGTTAAGTTATCTTCAAAACATCACAATTTTTTTGGTGTTAACATAGGTTAAAATAATTAACATGGCATTCAACAATTTACCGCAAAAAAATTATGCATTTTAGTGAGAGTTTAGTCTTACATTCTAGTTTTATGAGCGAATTACATGTTCAGAAAGCAAAGGAAAATACCTACGTTCAATAAAATTTTCAACCGTTACTTCATATGGGGTTCTTAGAATTTCTCAAAGGGAATATTCACTTTGGCGAATGCCTCTGTTGTCTTTAATGCCATTTTGTATTGTTTTACACTGTTGAAATTTTTAACGACAGACGTCTGAATTTTCCCAGCTGAAGGACCGCTTGTATGTTTCTGCCTACGTGTTTATCACTGCTGATTTGTTCAACTACAGAATCTTTCCTGTCAAAGGTAACTTTACAGTTACAATAGCTACACATTGTTGTTACCGCATTGGACGTGTAAACACCAGTAACCTTTAAATTTCTTAGCTCTTTGATGTGCAATAACTGTTTGTTTTGGCATATTTGTTGTAGTGTATGAGTTTATATACTAAAAAATTGGATACAAAACATATGTGTAACATTTTCAACACACGAATTAATCAGGTTACCCAAAACATTTACGAAACCACTTGCTCTGTACACGAAACAACGCCATTCTCGATATATTGATATATTGCAAAATGTATCGGCTTATTGCAATAATATCTAAATATATCGATATACCAATCTGTTCTGTCGAAAATACAGATTTTGTAAAAGAAATCTCTATTTGTTTATGAATTCATGCAATTGACTAGAAATGTTACAAAATCACATTTCTTCCGCAAAATAAAAAAAATTTGCATTAATTTTCGAGTTTATAGTGATTCCCAATTTTTCAAGTGTCTACTTATGCCATTTCATTTTGTGTGTAACACACTTTGAAGTATTTACTATAATATAAAGACAAAACAGTTCTTTTTATAATTTGTGTGTGTTCCACAACTACATGATAATGACATGATAACATGTCAGGAACATTGAATTTTTTTTTCTCTATAACATATCAGAATGTGTACTTTATGGAAATTAGCTATACTGTAAACCTCGTGTGGAGTATAGATAAATTGATTTTTGTTTGTGTAGATGTAGAGTATCTGTGCTGGCAGTGTGTTTGTGGATTGTCTGCCTTGACTCATTAATGTCCCCCCCCCCCCCCCCCCGGTTAAAACGAAGGTTAAGACATTTTCTGGTACGGTAAAATTTGTAAATCTGGTAAAATTTGTTTCAACACAATAACAAACACATGGAGTTGCCGCAAAGTATGATATGACTGTGTGTTTAATGTGTCTGGTGCCGGTGGGGTGGGGTGTTATTGATGTGTTTAGAATATGTAAACCGTTGGTTACCTGTTATGTTTTATAATTTCTCTGTCATGAGCTGTGTGAACCAGTAGCGCTGATGCTGCAAAATGGTTGTGCGCACAGTGACGTTGCTGCGCGTGATGTCAGGACAGGTGTCCTGCTGCCGCTGCAGTTGCTGGCATTTTGTATGCTGCCTTCAGACGGACTTTTGATTGCTGGTTGCTGCTACTCATGAACAACTGTTGATCTGAAACTTATAAACATAGTTTTAGTGTCTTGCCTTATCGAACCATTAACATAATTAAGTTCCTATTTGTTATTTTGTCTATTTATACTATACCAACTTTTCTAATTTTAATTTTCGAAAGAGTCTACCCTGTTATTTGATTTCTGATGTAAACAACATTTAATGGATTTCCTAATTGTCTAATTACCCTCAAGTATACTTTACTTTTATTCAAAAGGAATATATCATCATCATCATCAATTTGTAATTGTTTTGCAATCTCAAATAAATTATTATATTAGAATAAATTACTAACTATCCATGTGCACAGAGATGCAGGATGTATTAATTTGATTTATAACAATTTCCATTTTAACATTTTCTTCAAATTAATGATTACACATTCACACTTAATTTATAGCACTTATAACTTATAGTCTATCTAAGACTTGAAAATATTTCTACACATACTTGCAACTAACAATTGTTACAAACTATGGAACACAATAAATATCTACACTCATGTCTTACACCAGGGAGGTCAAAGGAAAATTCCCTCATTGTACACTTCCGCACTGTGGACTATAGAAGGACCCATAGCAAAGTCCTAGTCATGATACTGTCTCACACTCAGGACCCACACAGTAAAAATCTGACTCATCTCTCTGTGCTCCTACTGCCTGGATTCCTCTTCAGCTCAGTAGAGCAAACAACAGGTGACAAGTCTGCCCGAAGACCGAAAATGCCCCGCGTTCCTAACGCGAAATGAAAGGTTGACCTCCTGGGTAAGTGCATCTATCAATTGGGTGGATGTGGATAAACTTTGCATTTACAGTCACAGTCAAAGTGGGTGTGTCTCATGGACTGCTCCCATTTTGTTAACTACCTCTGACATTTTGTTTAATTTTCCTTCTTCACGTCAAATTAAAAAATCTGAGCATCATCTAATTGACTTGCTCGGCATATCTTTAGCACGTCCAATGGCCAAGAGGGTTGGTTAAGTCCTCGGATCACAGAACTACTTGAACCCAATGGAATTCATTCTGTTTGTATCCGTAACTGCAATTCTTTCTCCAGAAATACATGAGTTAATTTTGAAATGAAAATAATTCTGTGTGTTTCAGTACTGTCAACAATACATCTGCATAAGAAAGTTTGTAACTTCAGCACACCTCACCATGCTCTTTTGTAGAAATATTAACACTTGTGGTGTATGAAAGCGCTGCCACGTGCTTCGCACCTGTGTTGTCACAACATTCTGCAACTGAGTCGCGTCGCTTCCTATGCGCATGAGGCCTTGTGGACCGCTCTCCATATGGCAGTTAAAATTCTGTCCCAGGCTTCTCCCTAAGCCTATGGTTTCATTGCACAAATGAGTTACTGAACTTGTGTATTTAGTTACAAAACTTCCTTATGGACAGCGTAGTAAACATTCTCTCATTTTATTATTAATTAACTTAGCTATACCTATGATTTATTTGTTCACATTATGTCTTATTGCTTTTGTACCCTTAGTACAAAATACTCTTACATGATAAACATATAACTTGAACAGTTATGTTTTCCTAGTTTGCATTATTATTTAATATTTAATTCACTGCATCAATTATTCCATATGGAAATAGCGTACTTCCAACGCACTTAGAGGATTAAACATGTTACGTTACTTTAACATGCATAACATCATAATGTTTTAAATATCCTTTAAATCTTTGGTTATTTATTGGGCTATATTATATATCAAATTAAATAATTTGAGTTACAGGTAAGTTTTATTGGTAAAATTTAAATGTGACTTATTTTTTTTATTATGACGTATGCCACACTGCTGCGCAGTGTGTCTGTGCACTCTATGGGCGACTTCGCCCCATCAATGAGCAATAAAGAGCTCGGGGCAAGTCACAACAGTTGCGCACTAACTCCATGCCACGAGCCTGGACAACCACAGTCACAATTATAATTAGAAGATTAGTTTTAAAAATTATACTGCCCACCTGAATTCCGACATGCAGTTGCCACCCCCTCAACGCGAGATTGTTTTACCCATGGAGCTGCGGACTCACCAACTTGGATAAAGAAATTGGAAAGCTACCCACAGGATCACAGCAGCCCTGCGCCCAGTGCCGTCACAGATGCCAAGCCTCGGGCCGGGGACGCAAAGCTGTCATCAGCCTCAATCACGGGTGATAAGAAAATATGCTACACTGCTCGCTACCAGAGATAACCAACCCCTGTGTCAAGAGGCTTAACAATCCCTGCACCCCTTGGACAGCCATGAAGCAGAAAGGGGGACTATATAAGGAAGTTTCAAACCGCCCTTGCCAGAGTTCGTCGGCTCGCCAACAGCACTGGTCAACGAGCTCTCGTGGGGTCCGGAAGGACTTCTCCTCCTCTCCCAACAGCTTGACGAAGACTCTCTCCATCTCCAGCAGCCTGCCCAAGGATCAACCTCCAACCACCACCAGCCTACACAATGTTCTACTTCCAACACCGGCTCCTGCAGCTCTCCTGAGGTAACCTCTACGACCACACCCTGCACCCTCTACCCCAGTCATCCCTGACTCCACGGTAGCAGGCCATCGCAACATCGTAGGTCCTCCCCCCCACCCCCACCTGAAGCAGACACTGTAAAACGCAACCTTGAAGTTGGAAGTTAGAATGCTAGCTTTGCTTGGAAATTCCCAGGTACACCTTCACCTGGTTAAACGTAACTGACAAAGGGGAAATTAGAAACGCTCAGCAGCATATCGGCTGAAACTGCCATTACTTGCATTTCACTTGTTCCCTGTTCACATATTTTAAGTTGTTTACTTGTTGCATAAATTCTGCTCAAACCTAAGTCTAAAACCTACTCTGTCGGACAAATGTGAGAGGGCCGAGTTTCCTAGTGTCAGAGGGTCCCTAACGGGATCTCTTGTCTGCAAAGACATACTCTGGCTTCTGGGTAAGCCCGAAACTCCCACACCTCTTTGTGGACTCATACCAACTCCGATCGTGGTCATCCGGTAACACCTCCGAGTGACTGAAAAGACACTCAAACAGGAATACTGGGCGAGAGTTGCAGAAGGCGTGACCAGTGCCGAAGTTGGTGAGCCTAGAATAATTGCAATTACCTGTGGGTCAACCATAATTGTTTAATACAAATAAATTCCGATGACCAGGAAAGGCAGGGACCTTCCCAGTAGACTACATCGCAAGGCTCAACGTGCATTGCAACACACATTGGAACGACCGGCTACGCCTCCGGTGATTGAACCCCTTCAGGATAGTACTCCCCAATTGACCGCACCCGAAATCACCTCATCTATACCGTGACCGATCTCGCCGGCAGTGATTTCCTCGCACGAATCAGAACTAGAGTCTTGGTCAGGGATTTATTGGCCTTGGTCAAGTTACAATGATATTAGTTACTTATATGCACCCCTGCCTACCCCGGTCAGTAAACTGCCAGCTCCATCCCAGACTATTGAAAAGCAGAGTACCAAGACATGTACCATACACACTGCCGCTGGGAAAGTAATTAAGGTGATAGTCCTACCACCCATTCAAAGGCGTAGGATCGCCATTCCACCTCCAACTTACGTTCCTGTGCAACGACTCACCAAGCCCTCCCCTCTCAGGAGATGCCAGTACCAACTGAACACAGAGTAAGGATACTAAGATCACCATGTCCCCATCTCACCCTTAACTCTATATAATTTTAAATTACCTAGTTCATAATTTTTTTTTTATTTATTATTAATTCACCCCTGGACAACTGACGTCCAGATTTTTGGCAACCATCCTTGTGAGCAAGGTCGTGCTCCCTGGGAAAGAGATGCATATTTTGAAGCTCACCCTGGGGTTAGATTCCCCTCTACCTCCCCTGCGCCCTTCAGATAGGCGGTCTTCCATCATCAAACCCACCTTGGGCAAACCCTGTTTACATTTATTATTTAATGCCATAATCTATACAGTGGGGGTTATTAAGTGATGATTTAGAGCTACTCTGTAATTTACTCAGTGCTTACTCCTTTCCTGGTTTGACTCATTATTATTCCTATAGAGCATTATACAGATTATGGTAACTCGTTACACATAGGAGGAGCTGATAATTTATACCTATTATTTAAGTTACCCGAATGGAGTCTAATGAAGTCACCATTGCAGTTAGGTATTGGACCGATATTTTCCACCTTGCATGATGCCGAAGGCTGGTTTGTAGACTGACTATGGCGGGTTGCGCGTCATCCTTTTGACCCTCTGGAACATCTTCCCTGGTTGGCATCGGGGTGAGAACAGACCTCCTTCCAGTCGTCGGACTAGCCTATATCATGCCGCTACACCCTCGTTCCTCGTCCAGCTGTGTTTTGGCAATTGCACGTACTGTTTTCATATTTCTGCTGCCCAATGTCCTTGTACCTTTTACACGTGGGATGGCACATTTAGGTAAGCTGTATAACTAAGGCTTGCTCACGCCATAACAAGAGTAAAAGATTCGGATCATCAGCTTCGATAGTAATCAGTCTAAAATTTTGGTAGCCTAGTATTATCAACTTCAAATTTTTACAGGGGCATCATTTTGAAAACAGGTGTGTGAATTACTTAAATCATGTAAGTTTTTATGACCTACCATAACACTACTTGTGTGCAGAATTTGGTGGATATAGCTTGACCGGTTCCCGAGATATGGCATAAAAGCTTCCGTTTCTCATTTTGCACTATCGTAAAAACATCCACGAATAGGCTCTATTCAGACATATCTGATGTTTCTAACAGATACTGAAATATGTTAAATTATTTAATAAATACGATTAATTTATCTGGATAATTTATATTGCACAGTTAAAAAAAAAATTCTTACCAACTTAAATTATGTAACTTTACAGGCCCACTGTTGTACTACTTATGTGAAAAATTTTGGTGCGAGTTACATGATTGGTTCCTGAGATATGTCAGAAATTATACATTTTATTATCTGGCACTTTTTACTGAAATGCAGCAAAAGATTATCTCTGTGAGCATATTTGATGCTTCTAATGGGTACTCTGAGTAGGCTTATACAAAATTTAATTTGGAATTGGTGAACTTGTTTAATATATTATATGACCAATTTATCTAAATTATTTATATTGCAGCCATACTGTAAATAAAGTCATGGCGTACTGTAGCACTACTAGAGTGAAAATTCCGGTGGGAATCTGTAGATTAGTCCCAGACATATGACAAAAAAGCTCCATTTTCTCATGTGGTGGTATCTTAATTACTGGAGAACAAAATGGATGTTTATTGGCACATTATATGTTCATAATAGATGCTGTAACATACTAAGTTTGTTGAAATTGCTTGTGACATGTGTTATACTGACATAATATATTTACATTGCTGTGATTTTGAAATATGTGACTACCTCCTTAAGTTATATAGATTTAAATGGCCACAAAAACTTAATTTTTCATATGGTGCTATCTTCCAAGATGGCAGACAAGTGAGTTTATGTTTTCGTTTGTTTTATGCTTGCATAGATACTGCCAGCATACAAAGTTAGATTGAAACTGGTTACATTGTTTTGTAGATATAGCATGTTATGCTAAAATGTTTACAAGGGCGCTATTTTGAAAATAAGTACCAGATCTTCTTGAAACATAGCCTATTAATTTATATGGCTTACCACAGTATTACTGGTTTGCCAAATTTGGAAGAAATTGGTTGATTGTTTCCCAAAATAGGAGCAAATTTTACGTATTTGTGTGGTACTATCTTAAAATATGGGGGGAAGAACAGGCTCTGGATAGACAAATTTTATGATTGTCATAGATACTGTCAGTATACAAAGTTTAAATAGTGACGCCGGCTAACAGCCAGCTGCGCTAAGTCTATGACGGTGCTCACCACGCACGTGACACGTGGATATGCACGTGTGCAAAGAGGCTCCAATTTGAACTTTCCTATAACAGAATATTATTTGCAGTGTAAAATGTGTCTTTTTATTTTTCAGGGCAAAAATGTGTTAAAGTATGTAGTTAGGAATTCAAAATGTGTGCTGCACTAAGATTAAGAACACTAATATTCCGGCGTGAACACCGTCATAAAGAGACTATCAAATGATACAGAAAATTAATAAGAAAATTCTGAATTGTAAAACCATACTTAAATTACTTTTGGGGCTTTTTATTTTCATATATAAAAGTTTTACTCAGAGTGCATACTACTTCCACGTATGTGAATCCGTAGGCAGCCATGGTAGGTCTGTGTGACGCTAGCCTCGGCACAGTCCTTGTAGGAGGTCTGGCGAGGTAAGACGCTGTCATGTATGAACTTCAAACTTTTTGCATTGAAGTAGATTACCATAGCTCATTCTTACCATACCAGTTAACCTTTGCTCACGTATGTTTTTGCCAGATAATATTCCCAGTATTATGCTTCCGCTTAACTAATAATTTGTGCCCTTGCAGCTTTTTGAAACTTAAACTAGGAGAAAGGGAGAAAAGATGCAGGAGAGGCCATGAGGCCCAAGCAACTTGAATCAGGCGCCATCCGCATATGTTAGAGGCACTTCATTGTAATTTCTGTGTTATTGCTGTGTGCAATTTTAAGGGCTTTATTTTCATGTATATATTCAAGGGTATTTTTCGTGTTTAATTATTTTACAGCCACATCATTTGCGACCATGTGGTTCATAGCCGCCATCGATATCTGTGCCATCCATGCAGTTTGTGGGTTTATTTGTGTGATATCATGTGCACCATAATTTGTTTCAGGGTTCTATGTCAGTTTTATTCAGGGTTCAATGTATTTTTCGTATAATTGATGATTTGTATGTCTGACCACGTGGTCATTTCTATGTCTGATTTTCTTGCCATCCGGCACACTAGAAGCTCAAAACTAATTCAATCTGCAGCAGAATAATTTTCTCAACCAGAATAATATTTTGTTTGACCAGAACTTGCCGTCTTTGCGGAGAAATACATTTTCACCTGCTCCACGTGCTCCGCTGCAACCCTTATCCAGCGGCATCCGCGCCATCTAATACTGCTTTCACGCGCTTGCGTGTTTATTGTGACCACTCATGTCTTGTCCCATAATTTTCCAAGTGTATTTATATGATTGTATGTAATTAGTACGGTGACATTATTTGCGTCCTAGCCAGCGATGTGTATAGGCCATCACCTCACTAACCACATGCGGCTAAACGACCCCTGACAAGTCTGCGTTAGTGATGCTAAATAATCACACGTGTTTATGTAACTTGTTCATTTTGTCTCATTTCATTATTCACTGCTCCTTATCTTCAGGGAAAATCGTCAGTCCACCGTAAAGGCTGCCGACCCCCTTCCCTTGTGAAGATTGTGTTTTCAAACACCACAAATCATCCACCTAGAAAGTGTGCTAGATTAATTGCGGGCTGGGGAGCACCCAATCGGAGTTGGCTAGACACGTCCAAGCGTAATTCACAAGTAAATTTCTGGCACGTTTCTTTGTACGAGTGGTATAATAAAAGGAAGTAGTACAGTGCATCCAGTGTTTTCTCTTGTAATGACAGCTACCTCTTGCCATTGTTTTCTAAAAGTGTAGTAATGATGCTTATTAATGCAAAGTGTTTCGTTAGTACGCTTGTGTGATATGGGAACCCACAGCATCCCTGAGAACCCTGAGTCTCAACAGTGCGGTGACTGGGAAACACCGCTGGCACTCAACTACAGTAAGTTTATTGTGTCACTGTTTGTCTCGTGTCTCACCCAACGGCGTCAATAGCCACCATTTTAAAAATAAGTACCTTACACATTTAAATGGCTTATATGAACATGGCCTATAACAGTATTACTTATATTTAGCTGGAATTGTTTATACTGTTACCGAAATATAATATAAAAGCTTTGTTTTTAATATTGTGCTATCTTACAAAATGGCTGGTTAATACCATTAGAGGCTATTTACAATAAAGTGAGCACTTTTGAAAGCCCTCTGATTTGGAATGAGTCAATAAACATATTTTATTATAGCCTTAGATGTTAACTTCCGAGTATGGCGGAATACACACACTGTGTTTATTACTTACATGGCAATATATAATTAAAAAGGTTGTTAAAGAATAAATTATGGCTGAAAGGAAAAAGTAACTAGGGCCTCAAAAGTGCCCACTCTACCGTAAACAGCCTATATCAGTATGCAATCCATACACCATGCACTGTCAATGTACAAAATTTGGTTTCAATCAGTTAAATGGTTCCAGAGATATAATGAAAAAGCTTTCTTTTTCCATTACTGCTTTCTAAATGAAATGCGTATATAATGTACTGTAAGTGTTCCAGATTTTGTTTAGATAGGATAATTGGTTACAGAAATATAACACAATAACCTTAATTTTAAAATTGCCACCATTTTTAAAATAAGTACTTGGTGTGGTGAAAACTGTAAGTCTGATGTCCCTACTAAATACTATATGGGGATCTAGTTGGTTGAATCTAGTTGTCTGGTTTAAAAGTTATTATGTGGACATACATCCCAGACAGACAACCAGGTGATTGCATAAGCGTATCTGTTCTTCAAAAAGTAGGCTAAAAATATACCATGAGATTATTTGCCATTGTTTATAATAATCAATTTACTTTGGTATATTTGGCATGTTATGGTTAATTTGTCAGTCTTTATTCTTACTCCAATTTTCGGCCAGGAAAAACAGCTAGGCTTTATTTACAAGAGAATAATCACAATTTTTGTGTCTATATATGTGTGTATGTGTATGTACAAATATGTATGTAAATGTGTGAATGTGTATGCATTAATTTTATCTTTATAAATATATTCCTATGTATATGCATGTGTGCATGTGTAAATGGTTTACATATATACTCGTATGTATTGACTCATGCCAACATGATGCGCTGTGCAGATGCACACTCTACGAACGACTTCACCCCATCTTTGAGCTACCTGCGCTCAGGGGGAATATATATAAGCAGCAAAATAAATTCAACATATCGAGCAAGGAAGCCTGGATAGCCGAATATGTAATTGTAAATTACCTACGTAATTACAATCTACATTGCCCGTCCGAAATCCTGCATTCAAAAGGCACCCCCGAAAATTAAATAAATATTTGTAATATTCTACTACTCGTCGTTTAGCGCTGGAAGAACTTTCTACAATCCCCAGAGATGGCATCACCCCTGTGGCCTTGTGACGTCATGACCGTCCCACCCCAGGAACAGGCGTTTTAATTTGTTGTTGCCTCCAAGCGGGGCGATAAGAAATGAGCACTGCTCCTGCTCCCCTGACAATGAATCCGATGTTGGAAGGCTACGCTACCCCCCACACCCCGAAAAACTGCTGATATGAGAAAATTTAGTATGAATAGAAGACCAGCACCGGCAGAGACGCCAGGCTCGCTAGCTGAAGAGGACGTGTGCCTTGCCTAGTCTGCGAAGACTCTCCTCAGTCTGCAAAGACTTCCCCATCTCAGTCTGCAAGGACTCTAGTCTGCCAAGACTTCCTCAGCTTGGACAAGGCTCTGGTCTGCGACGACTCTCTCTCCTCTCTGCGATGTGCAACACGGTACACCATCCACTCTGCAAACTATGAAGACTGCAGCCTCCAACAGCTTGAGAACGGCTCTCCTCAACCACATCTTTTGACCAAGAAGACAGCTACTCCTTCGCCAGGTAAACCTACTCCCCGACCCCGGTACCCTTTACCTAAGTCAACTTTCGTGACACCGAGGTAACAAGCCGGCGCGTCTTAGTTTACCTTCCTGATAAACTTCCAGTAAATTTTAGTGTGCTGTGAAAGTGCGTAAATTGCCGTAGATTTTTGTCAGAGTAAATTTGGGATTTTATTATTAATATTTCTCTACGCTCGCCTTTACCTAATACTTTCACTAGTGTAATTTTATCAATTGTTATATTTGCTTAGCCAGTCAGCTAATTTATATTCCATGTGTAATTTTTTTATTAGCCGCGACTCTCCAGTTTCTTTGTCACGTAATAAATAATATGTCAAACCTAGTTTGTCAGTGTACCATCATTTTAATTTAGTCACCTAGTGTGCCCTAGAGTCTGTATTTAATTATTGGTGTACCAGATAATGTCACGCTCAATAGTGAGATACTGTGTGATAATAGTTGAGCTTGTACAGGGACCTAATGTATAATACGATAGAGTGATCACAGAGCAGGTAACGGTGCAAGGAACACTGTGCCCTAGCAAGAGCTGAGGCAGCCGACACCCTAGTAAGTACCACATCAGAGGTTGAACCCCTGCCGCAGAGTAACGAAGCCGTGCCTCAGCCTATCTCACCATTTGTCCTCCTAGAGCATGCGTCCCCGCTGGACCACAATCTAAGCACCTGTTAGCCCGGTTATCCTACCTGAGATTATGTTGTACTAGTGGAGCAGTCACAGCATATAGTTCATGATACCTCTGGGGACACCGCGCCTAGCCAAGTGCCTAAGACGTCTGCCATCATCAAACTTAACTCAGGCAAGCTGGGTTAAACACCCAGCAGATATTGAGCTTCTGCATTTTTGCATCACAAAGCTAGTGTCAGGAAAGACAGTACGAGTTTGACTCCCGGTAAAGGCAGTCCCTAAGTCACATGCGGCACCCCCTTCCTTAGATTTTGTTCTCGCACGTCGACCCACCCGACATGTTAAAATTTCTCCGTCCAGGTCATACACCACCACCCCCACGATCACATAATTGCATCGTCTCATCATCTCCCTGGGAAAGCTGGCATCCTATTTATTGGCGACCCTTATAGTGAGGGGAGTAGAGCTCCCCTGGGTTGGAATCTACATCCACTTGCCTCACTCTGGGGTTTGATTCCCGTCGAACCCGATGGAACCCCTACCACCAAATGGCCCACTACAATAACTGACCCTTCCATGCCCTTCTGGGCCCAGAGAAGTTAGCTATCTACGCTGTGGTAGGCTCACATAGCGTTCTGAGAGTGTAGTCAGCAGCCTAACCACTACCTCACAAGGTAGGGTACACTTCAATTTGGCGCCCAGCAAGGGGCCAATCTTCCTATTGCCTATTGCAGCTCAAACTTGAGTGTGAGGGTCACGCCAGACACCCCCCCCCCGCATTGTTTACTCTTTGTAGAGGAATCCGTTGGTGACTTCGGGGAGTCTCTCTAAACACCCTGTGGAGCCGCTACTTATCGCAATGTCCGACTCTGAAACGAGTCAAAATGGCAGCTTAACAGAGGACAACGCAGAAGGGGCAAGTAACGCCCCCTGTTCCGTGATAAATTGCTTGGGTACTGGTTTAAATACCATCCAATGCAATTATTGTCACCAAAGTTTTCATTACGGATGTATTGGGTGGGAGGAGACACCCAGGTTCACTGACGGCCTAGAGTACCGTTGCGCTGATTGCAAGCAGAAGGAGCCCCAGAAATTCCAATGGCCGGAATGTGAGGGCCAAGGCCGATTCCTCGTATACTGCATCCTTTGCAATAGGGAGTTCCACCACCTGTGTATAGGTTGGTCGGACAAGAGGGTACATACTCTGGGTCAAGTCTACCAATGTGACGTTTGTTGCCGGGAGCAGCGCAGATCATAGAATTCCACTTACAGGAATAGTCCTATTATTTTGAGACTTCCCAGTGAGCTTACTCTTCCCGAATTTAATGGGAAATTGTATGCAGACCCCGCAAAATTCCTCGCAGAGTGCAAGTGAGAATTTAGGGAACATTTAGTCCCTAGGAAACAGTGGGTTAGCCGCACTCACCATCACCTGACCAGTCCCGTCAAGCACTGCTGGGAAAAATATGCGAGTTCATCGAAAGCTGGCCCCAGTTCAAGGCACAGTTAAACTCCCATTTTTCAGGAGACGAGCTCCTTAGGGAGCTCATTACCGACCTGCATTCATGAGTGCAGAAACCGGAGGAGGGAGTAGAATTGCTCATCCGGTGCAAAGAACGCCTCCACAAAAGGGTATACCGTGATCAAAGCGAGGCCCAGCGCATGAGAAACATCACCCGCAACCTTTTCTTCTCATTGCGAATCTTGATGGTCACATCCCAACCCCAGACGGTTGAGGAATTAGTGGAAAGGTCGCGAGAACTGGAAGTGAGTGAGCGCCTCTCCACTGGAAAGGAACAGATGGCACGCACCAGGGTTAACGGTCCGGTCCCCTTCCCCAGACAAAGTTCCCGGTGGAACCGGCGCTGGCCTCACCAAACCTCCCCTCTAGGTGGCTGATATCTTTTAAGAGTGCTTCTTTCTAGCCTTACATTAGCCCCCACAAAACAAAAACTAAATTGGCTCTTTTATCTTCAGGGTCCACCGGGAACTTTGCAATTTTAAAACCGCCATGCTGTCCGAAAGAGAAAAAGAGAACTACACTATCTACTTACACATTCACTAACTAATCGCGTTCTACAATTGTCCTCCACATTTTAATTTAAGCATGACGGTATCCCCATTAACTTCATTTTGGGCCCAGTGCGCTCGAGTTGTAAGGGACTTAGTTTTGGGGGTGCCCGGTAACCAGAAACATCCCCCGCCACCTCGCCCCTGGGCACAAAGGGCATAGTAAAAACTGCACTGCTACTTTCCGAAAACGGTACACTTGCACACACACTCATTCCATACCTACTCTTGTAATCTTAGAGTAAGCTCTCTGTCAACATCATTCCTAGGTTCCATCAGTAAATCTCATTCCGGATCCTGCGCGGTAGTCATCATTGGTTGCTTCCCGGGACATCTTGTCCAGGGAAGAGGTTTGTCGTGTCCAGTTATAGTTACAATCGGTGGGTGATTAAGAGAGAATGAGGTGGGAGGGAGATGGTTCAGTGGTGTTTTCCTTTCCTTTCAGGTTCTTCCATTCTTGAGTTCGGCACAGCCGAGAGGGGGCCTATGGACTCCTTTTTGATCCCCCTCCCCCCATGTTCATCAAGTACTTGTTTTATCTGTGATATGTCGTAATCTTATGACAGGATGCCGGCTGGGTCTGGAGGACTAGTACTTGACCACAAAATACCCCGTGAAGGGCTTCCTGTAATCAAATGTACGCCTCCTCTATGTATGGACAACATCCTTGAGGATCTCGGATTCTTTGAATCTTTCCTTTCTGTGCCAGTAGCACTCTCTGAGCAAACTCAGGAGCACTTCCTGCTGGGTGGGTAGGCCCGCCTGGGTGACGAGCCTATCCAAGGCCTCCATACGTGGGAATATTATTCTGTCTCTCCCCTCCATCCGCCTAACGACCAGGGCAAGTGCTGCCATCAAGGTGTTCAGTTCTTCTAGGCGAGACAGATGCACTCCAAGTATGACCTCGTCATACAGCCACAGTGGGTCCTTCGGGTGTGCCTCCGCAGGCCAAGCCTGCATGGATGCATCCACCATGTTCTTTTCGTCTGGCCAGTCAACTGTCTCTCTTCTCTCGGAGACTGGGGTTGCTTCTGTTCTCCTTACCAGTTGCTTATGAAGGAAGATCTCCCTATAGGCCTTGGTTTCCCTTGGCTGTCTAGTTTGAACCTCCTCCATAGATACCCCCGTTTCTCATATCTTGCTGGCATGGTTTATGGCACAGACAGTTTTTCTCCTGTTATCTCGTTTGAGTTTGCTCATACTACAAGTAGCACGAGCAAAGCCCTCCTGAATGAACACCACTGGGCTCTAAGCGCATGGCCATCCATTTTTTGCTGTTTCTTTGTCTTTACCCTGGTTATGGTTTTCTTTTGCTACTCCAGGTCTACAACTCTGGTTATAGACCTGTACTTGGGCAACTCTTTCCCCTTTCTTTGTTCTTCCATTTCTTTGTTAGGCTTTGTGGAGGGGGGGTTCTTGTTCCTTTTTATTCCCATTCTGCTGTTTCTTGCTGGAGGCTCTCAGCTTATTGTCAAGTCCACATACAGGCACAGGAATCTGTTACTGTGTCTGTCGTTGAGTGTGAGGCGAGAGGGCCCTTCTCACACTCATCCAATATGATAATTCTCGGGTAAAGGTGTTCACCCATGATGAGAGTTATCGTCATCCTGATCCTCCTCCGGACTGTCCTTGAATTTTCACTCAACTGGCAACTTGCCCACCAGACATCAAACTCTTCCCTTCATTTACCAACTTTGGTAAGGTGTTCTAGCACTTCCTTAGCCAGGTCCCTGTCCTGGAGCATGTCCCCAAGGTGTATAGGTCCATGGTTCCCCTCAAATTCGATTTTCAGATCTTTCACCTTGGGGCACTCCAATGCATAGGAGGGGGGGGGGGGGTCCAACACCTCACACACCATGCAGTTGAGGTCGTCCATCAGACCCAGTGAGGACAGCTTTTCTCGGAAGTTCCCGTGTCCCATCAGAAACTGCGCTGAATAGTGGCCCACATTGCGCCACTTCTCCAGATGCAACCTCCCCCACAAAGGGAGAGTGTCTCCCATAGGAGACACTCTCCCTTTCTCTGAGTTGTCCCATATAGTCTGCCATGCTGTTATTATGGCTTCCTTCCTTGCTCTGAATTCTTCAGGGGCATGCCTCCCCATTTTCTTCTTGCAATCTCTCCTCTCTCTACCACCAGCAGATCTAGAGGTACTTCTCCAGCCACCACTTACAGACCCTAGTTTGAAGCCATCCTATATGCCTCCATGACGCCCAACAGTGCCACTCTCTGTGCACTAATTATCTTTCTCTTACCATGGACCCTTTCTGCCTCCGGATACCACACCCCACACACTTACGTGAGGATGGGCAGGAACACTGACCGGTACATGAGTTTCAATGTTCGGTAGCCAAGTCCTTAGTTCACAGGAGCAACTGCCCTGAGCCTTTGAAACATCACCACAGCCTTATTTACAGCATAGCGTACATGAGTATGGAATGCAAGATGGCTCTCCAGGATTACACCCAGGGACTTCATCTCAGTTACCTTTTTACCATTCTGCTCTGAAACCTGATCACTGCAGCTCGCTTTAGGTTGCCTTTTAGAAGAATTCCGTCCATCTTTTCCACCGAGAAATCCATTTTGAACTTCTCGGCCGAGCCTCCTAGTCTTTTCAAGGCAACGTCTGTTTTCTTCTCCAGTTCTCTCCGTGACCAGGCCGGGACTAGGAGTAGCCCATAATCTGCGTATCCATAAATCACGCAGCCATGCAGGAGGTCTAGCCTTAGCAGCCCCTCGGAGATCACGTTCCAGAGAATTGGTCCAAGGACTGATCCTTGCGGACAGCCCTTAGTCAACACCTTCTCTTCTCTGTGCGTCCCCATATCCAAGGCGCACATACGGTCCATCAGGAAGCTCTATAATTCCATACACGTTCCTGGGGCACTTCAATAACCACAGCTGCCACAGAATCTGCGGCCACCACGTGTTGTCAAATGCCCCCAAAATATCCAAGGATATCACCAGGATGTATGGCTTGTCGTGGGTTCTCCCCTGATTGACCATTTCGATGACCGCCATTTCTGTACTTTTACCTTCAATGAAACCATATTGTTTCCGATGGATACCCTGAACTGCATCAAGGTATTCCATCAGCCTTCTATTTACTACGCATTCCAGCATTTTCCCCAATACTGCCAAGAGGGTTATAGGCTTGTAGGACTTGGCCATTCTCAGATTTTTTCTGCCCTCCTTATAGATCACTATAAGGAGGCCTTTCTTCCACACTGTAGGGAAAGTACCTTCCTGTAGACAGTCATTGAATAAGACCAATAACTCCTCGTGTATCCTCGGATATGAATGGAGGAGCATTTTCCTCTTCATTGCGTCCATCTCTGGCGCTTTCTTGAGTTTCGTTTTCCTGACAACGTTATCCAACTCTTGCAAAGAAAAGGGTGGTGTATTCTCAGTCTCCATGGGCAATTGCTGTGAAGCCCTTATATGGAGGTGATACTCCATTTCTCCTATCAGAGTATCATCTGGCAGCAGGACTTCTGTCATGTGCCTCGTGATTTTCTCTGAGGTCTGCAGTAGACGTCCATCAGCTTCAAGTGCAAGAAGCTCCTCTGCACTTTTGACCTTTCCGGTCACCATCCGGTAGACCAGATCCCATGGGTCTTCATTCCCTCTATCCGTGACAAACTCTGTCTAAGCGTGTTGTCTTTTCTTTCTTAGCGCTCTCCTATACTTCACTCTAGCAACATGGAACCACTCAACAGCTCTCTGTCTGTACTCTGGATGATAAGTTCTCTTGGACTTTGTCGAGCCTCTAGCGTATCATCCCACCAGGGATGATGAGCAACCTTCCTCTGGGTTCGAGGAATTTCTTCCTTACAAGCTTTTATCACCATTTCCCCCATCCTCTGGGCCCTTTCATCCAGCGACATTTGCTGTTTAGTCTCCCTATAGGTTTACAAACTACGAAGCAGCACCCTGTCAAAGAGGGGCCAGTTTACCTTAGCTGTTACATATCAGGGTCTCTCTGGTCTTTCTTTACCCTTGCCATCCATCCGGATGGTGAACAGTATCAATCATTCGATAGTCACTCTCGACCTCGTCGGACACTCTCCAGTCCCCAGCACAACCAGCCGTCGCTACGGTAACATCATGATACTATTCCATACCATGGGCAGGCAACACATAGGTTGCTATGTGTCCAGGTGTGTTCATAACCTGCAGGTTTCTCACCATGAGATACGCATTGACCTCCCCTCTGTCGTCCGTTCTTGGAGAATTCCATAAACCCAATTTGGCATTGATGTCTGTGCCAAATATTATGTTCCTTTCTCCTGCTCTGTTGAGTATGCTCTCCCACTGGTTTAGATGTATTTTCAATTGGTCCTGAGGTTGGAAGTATGATGAGACTATCATCAAACCCCTCCCTCCCATTTCCACCTTGACACAAGCATGATGCGTGGTTGACAGAGCTTCCATGGGGATATAATATATCTAGGGTTGCACACCCATATCCCTGCCATAGGATTTTCTCCGAAAAGAGCGAACTGACCTTGGAGACACTGTATTTTCCCTCTGAGCAGGTAAGATTCCTGCATCAGTACCATGTCCAGATGTTGCTTCTTCACGACTCTGTGCAGCTCCATAGTAGGAACGGCAGCTCTCTGCAGGTTAACCTGCCCCAACCATAGTGGCATGAAGTGACTAGTCATACTGGGTTCTATCGAGCTCCAGCGCTAGCTGTCTCTGATGGACTGGACAGTCCAGAGTTCTGAACTTATGGTCAGTTTCTTTTCGCTTCTCCTTAACACAGTTGGCACATTTGGCAGGGGTGTTCTTGTCCTTACATTCTGAAAACTTGTGCCCTTTCTCTGCACAGCAGGAGCAGACCTTTTCCGATTTACACTTGTCTTTAATATGCGTGTACCCTTAGCATTTAAAGCAATGTGCTGGGACTATATAATCTCGTACTTTGCATCGCTGAAACCCAATGTACACCATGCCACAGTCCACCAACATCTTGCACAAGGAGGAGATACTTCTAAGACTATGTTTACCTTTTCCTTTTCTCGAGGTCCCATGCGGAAACGTACAGTGGCGTTTTTCCGAAGCTGTTCATCTGTGATCTGGGTCTCCTTAAAGTTCTGGTCACTCAAGGTGTCCAGAAATTCAGGATTATCATATTCGTGCGTAACGTCTCACCTTGGGGCCTCCCCTCTTTGGATCCGCTATCCGGAGTCCAAGTTCTTCCATTCTCTTTTCGTTTTTCAACTTGAGGAGTGTTTCCTCATTCTCTGCCTTGAGAAATATTCCTCCCTTAGCTACCTGTTGTACATTGTGGATGTGCAACTTTTCTTGGACTGGGTACATGGTTTTGAGTTTCTCTTTCGTCTCCTCTGATTTGCATTCTCCTGTCTTTGGGTAAATGAGTACAGTATGCTTGCTCATCTGTCTCCTTCCTTTTACCTCTTGCCACTGAGTTTCCAAGGGCAACTCCAACCCCTTCTCCTTTTTTCCTTTCTGCTCCTTCACTATTTCAGCAGGACTGTGGCTTGACTAGAGGTTGCATTTGTATCTGGTTGTTCTTTGACTAGGCTGTTCTTGGAGAACTGCCTTCAAAACCTGGTTCTCCGAAGCCAGCTCAGCATTTCTCAACAGCTGCAGATTGAGCAGCACTTTCATCCTCATCGCCCTAGGCAAGAGGAAGTGTGCCCATTCTTTGTTTACTTTCCTTTTGTCATCTGTTGCATACTCTATCACCTCCTCCATTGCGATAAATGCCTCTATCTGCATTTCCTGGAATGACATGGTCTGCCCCACCACATCACCCTGAGGGGGGCCTCTCACCTCCGGGTTTTCTGGATTAGGACTAGTGTCCTCCTGCTGTTTTTTCCTTTTCAAGCTCTTTCTCCAACTTCTTCGTACCGCTGCCACCCTCAACTGCTGCCAAAAGATATTTAGTCATCTTCTTTGCATAAGAGTCGGTTATCATATTTTCTATTGCCTTACCCTCCTGGTTCTATACCAGTGGGTAGGCCTTCCACATCCAGACAAGCCCCTCCTTTGCAGGAGGAAGCACTTGGGAACAGCTTGTGTCCTCATCAATCAGTCTCTGCACATAATACAGTGCCTTGTTCAGATTAACACCCTTTGCAGGGGGTGATCGTGCTCAGGAAACCTTTCCTCTCTGTACTTGGTCCATTAAAGGGCTTCACTGGAGGCTCCTGGAACACACGGTACCAGGAGTCCTTCCTTGCAGCTGAGGTTTCTATTGCCATCTTGGTCTGTGTTACTGGCACGAGGTCTCAACATCTGAGGCTCGTGGCCTCTGGCTGACGCTAGTGGTCGTAAACCACTGCCCCACCCGGTACCGTCTTTACCCTTTTCTGCGTTATCCTCTTAGCCTGCTATAGGACTTGTAGCCACACACAGTGAACTAGAGTCACAAGTTGACTGACTGCCTTAGCGCGTTGTCACCACCCGCCCACGTTGGGGGGGGGGGGGGGTAATGCATGGTATCTTTGTCATTGAGTTTTTTTTTTTTTTTTTTCAAACCCACTTCACAGAGTGTTGCAGACTCTGAGTCACAAAAACCTGAGAGCGAGTACTGTGTTCACTCTCAGGATACACCTCTCACCATAGCAGTGTGGGTTTTCTCAGGATGTATTTGCTCCAATCCAACTCACGCCAGGTGGTATCATGAGAAAACCTTCCCCAGACAGCCTGTAGAGTGCAAAATGACCTTGCGGTCCCCCACCGCCTCCTTGTCATGCCGTAGGCACCATTCAGACCGGCATTTAAACCAGGGCTATCCCGTCCCCACCCTCCGAGGGACCTGCGATCCTTATACCTGCCCTCGAGCCCCACTACCTCGAGACTCCGGGACATATGTCCACCTCCGGGAAAGCGACAGTGTTCTCCCAGACATATCGCTGTCACGCAATTAGCGGTCCCTGAGTTCCCGCACATCCAGGTGGAATTAAACTGCATTCCTCGACAGGCCTTGATTGATTTCGGAGCCACAGGCAATTTTGTACGGGCTGATTTACTCGCACCATACCAAAGGTGCGGACTTCGACCCCAGCCCTTGGACATACAGATGACCAAACCTAACTACACATTATGCGATCTGGGGAAGATCAAGCTAGAAATAGATATATGCCATCTAAGCCAGGAGACTTGGTTTACTGTTGTTCCCAATATTAGTGAGGAAATATCCTTGGGCAACCTTGGCTCAAGGAACAACAGTGCATAATCGACTGTGGGCATGGGAAGGTCCATCTAGGTATGGCCAAACGAGTAACTATGCGATGGGAGCACAACCCCCCCCCCCCCCCACACCTCCTACGAGTTGAAGTTAACCCGTTGGTCCTGGCTGGCATCCAGCATCAACTCTTGGGACGTCAGGCTCAACAATTGAAGGACATACTCGGGAAATATGCCCACATGTTGGAAGACTCTGGACCTCTTTCGCAGACCTGGAGCATCAAACTCGAGATCTGGACCCTCAATGATTAACCCGTTTATAGCCCTCCGTATAAGGTGTCTGCTTATCGACAACGAGAAATCCTGGACCAAGTAGAAGAAATGAATCAACAGGGCATCATCAAGCCATCCACATCTGCTTACAACTCACCGATCATGCTAGTCCCCGAAAAGGACAGAGGAAAATGGTTCTATGTGAATTACAAAAAATTAAACGGGAACACTTACTGTATCGCACTCCCCTCCATAGACCTCCATAACACCCTTCGGGAAGTAGGAGACTCAGCCATATTCAGTACGATGGACCTTCAGTCTGGGTACTGGCGAATAGCTGTCCATCCCGACAGTTGCAAGTGTTCTGCTTTCACCACTCTCACAGGGGAAACCTTGCAATTCAGGGTCACGCCTTTCGGCCTTAAAAACGTGCCAGCTACCTTCCAACGCCTGATGTCAGCTGTGTTTTTAACTGGATACAAAGGTAAATTCTGCTTTGCACATCTAGATGATATTATAATATATTCCCGAAACTGGGAGGAACATTGACAACACCTGACTAGAGTCATTGAGCAACGAGAAATGCATAGACTAACATGCAAGTTGAGCAAAAGTCACTTCGGTGCTAAGGATATCGCATACCTGGGACATTTTTTACCCCCGAGGGCATACTCCCACAGACAGAATCCATACAAGCCATCTAAGAGGCCCCCCACCCCCTGAACCAAGCAGCAACTCTGCCATTTTCCCGGTTCGTGCAATTGGCTAAGAGGTTTTATACCAAAAATAGCTCACCTGATGGCCTCCCTCCACCTCCTTCTAGGGAAGGACCATCCATGGCGATGGACCGTGGAAACCCAAAATGCTTTCGAGACACTGAAAGGAAGATTTGGAAATGTCACATGGTTGCACAGACCTATGGGAGGGAGACCCTTGATATTACAAACCGATGCCAGCTAGACGGGACTCGGCGCTGTTCTTTACCAAGAAGATGAGCAATGTGAACCCTTGGTCGTCTCTTACGCTAGCACCCAGCTCAACCCACGTAGGCCCGCTACCACAGCAACAAGCAGGAGTGTCTCGCCTTAACCTGGGCTATGTCAAATACCGCATGGATAATCAGGCCTTAAAATGGCTACATGACTCCCCCCGACAACACGCTAAACTAGGTCGCTGGCAACTATTCCTCAGTGAATTCAGTTTCACAGCCCAACATTGTCCTGGTCAGGCGAATGATTTACCTGATGCCCTCTCCCGCCCGCAATCAAGAACAGTGAGGGCTGGGCCTTTTGGTGAATCATACAAATTTACAGTTAATTAATAACTGGTCACCATAATCTAAACTAACAAAATTATGGACTGAACTCTAATCTCTTCTTCTCATTAGCATAAAAATGTTTTTTATTTAAAGGAAAATTGTACAATTACAAAGTCTTTTGTATCTAGAATGGTTTTGACCAACCTGAAATATCTCGTCTGTGGATTCGCTGACCGAGGTGCCTGTCCTTCCACAATAATCAATGGCTTTGGCAGAAGTCTTACAGGTTCTGGGACCTCCTCGACTGCAAATATCAGTACCTGCTGCCACATGACGAGCTGTTCGCCTTGGTAACAACTGAAACATCAGTGGCCAAGCATCAGGAACGATAAAATCACACATAAGGGTATAGGCTGTTCATGATAAAGTAAGCACTTTTTAAGGCCCTTGCAACCAGTATTGACCCCCTAATAAATGTATTCTATTGTAGCCTCGGGCATTAACTTTTGAGAGAGGTAAAATATATACACTCTGTTTATTAGTTACATGGTACTGTTTATATTAAGAAGTGGACGAAAGATAGAAATCGAGCAAGAGGAAAAATTTAGCAGGGCCTTAAAAAGGGCTCACTTTAGCATGAATAGCCTATAACTAGATCACCTTCAAGTGTAACTACAAAGTAGCATGAACCTGAATTCAAGGGCAAACCTAATCAACAGTTCAGGCAATGCACATGCAGGTACACAAATTTCTTCTAGTCTGGACGATCCACTGGTCGGCATTGGGACAGTCTCATCCTATAGAAATATTTTCACATACACCCAATCTGGTGAATAGTAGTGAGTCCTTCTTCATGAAGTCAGCACCAGTGGCTCGCTTCTCCAGGTTCAGTCATGCCGGGCAAAGGGTTGGAGCTAGTCATCTCCACCAGGACTGGGATTACAGTCACTGCCGGATGACTGCCCCACCAGAGCCAATTTTTTGCAGAAAAGTAACCTGGATCATCAGATTATGCCAAAGAGGGGTCGTCTTGCTGTCTCCTCTTTGGTGACGTGGGAGCTTTGGCCATTAGAGTGCTTCGCTTCCAAGGACAGCAGATGGAACATCTCCCATTTAGTCACTACAGTAACCTCTTGAAACTGGCGACATCTAGAGAGGCTGCACCACCCTGGCAGGGTTACCATCATTCTAGACACCCTCAAAAATTTGTTGACGGGCAAACTTCCTATTTTGATTTATTTGGCACAGTTCAATTCATCTCACCAAAAAAAAAAGAAAATTTTACCCTTATATTTTTTCACCTATTACTGCTGTCATCTTGAAGTCTTATAGATCCTTACTTTAATCATTTTTTTTATCATGCCCCCTCAACCAATTGGGGTTCACTAAGGTAAATGTGTCCGTTACTTCACATGAGTTGCAGCTTGAATTTGGAGGAAGAATCTGCCACCTGATCTCTCCCACCCCTTAAGCAAGTATAAGGAAAGATAAATTCACCATTAACAAAAGCATTAACACCTAGACCTATAGCTATATCTAAAGTTTTTATACCCATAGTCCATTCCCCATTGGAAGCAACTTTCTTGGAGCCCTGCTAAATATCTACTTGCATGCCCGTTTTGTATCCTTCCGCCAAATATAAACAAACATTGCCATGTGACTGCCATGTAGCATCTGTCAAAATCAATGTTTACATTCCATTGTGTGTGTACATATGTTCATATACTTTCGCTACACCTAAAAATAAACATTTAAATGTGACTTCTACTTTTATACCTGTCAAATGTGTTGTTTACTGTTTACAGCTTTTCAAAGAATTCTGTCATATTCCAAAAACCATTTCATATTCACAGTTTAGGCCTCTAAGATTATTTAGGTTCGCTTTATGACGTTTTAAAAATGCCTGAATTGACCACAGTTTCTTACGGTTATTTTACATTAACATATTTGTTTTCCACAACATAGCTCAATACATGTAATGCATGTTAATATTTTGCCGCGACTGTGTTTAACACTGTTACAGTTGCGATATAAAGGGTTGTACTAATTATCCTGTTGTTATTGATATGTGTGGGTCATTTCTTTAAAAGGACGGCTTCAGTTGGAATAAAAATTAAAACGAAGTAACAACTAGTCAAACGAAAAAGGCACATTGAATTCGAGCACGCAACTTGTGTTTCTCATTTTTGTCATACAAACTTTAAAAGATAGCGATTAACATGCACACAAATAAGCCTACCGTAATTTTTTATTCCGCTCATATTTCTATGTATGGCTACTTACTGTTTATTAGGTTTATTGAAATTTATCTGGTTGGACTTAGTATTTTTCTTCTGGGATTGTGGCAAATTACGTTACACGACTGTGTTTCAAACCCCCTAGGGCAAAGGTACAACTTTGTGATAAATAAACAGACGTGATTGTAAATAATTAACTTCGTAATAAAAACAGTTCGCAGTTAAAACGTATAAATAGTGCTAGTCAAATATTTGAAATCACGCACACACAGGGCCAGCGTATCGACCATATGCACAAAGGCACGCCATTTCACAGATGCAATAATTATTGAAACATATGTCACAGTATATTTATTACTACAGTGGAAACACAGATTTATCACATCGTAACTTGCCTAGGTAGGTTTAAAAAACACATCTACAAACGTGATGTGGTAATTTGAAGTATTTTTCGGAGTAAGAATAATTTACGTTTCATTTGGCAAAAAGCAACACACCATTTCATGGCTCGCCATGTCTGCAGACTTCACTTTTTAACTGCCCCGCCATCATATCTAAATATATTAAATTAAGTATACAAACATTAAAATCTCTTTTCAGTTGTAAATTACAAATTCAAAAATCATTATTTTGCTATAATAATTATAAAATATGCTACAATTGAAAACATTTATAATTACTAGCGAAGTGAAATTTCCCGAGTTTGAAAGAGACGAAGAAAGAGAAAGAAAGCGACAAGCCTCACCCAGCAGACAGTTTTTCAGATGCTTTTTCGCTCGATAAAACATCACCGTATCATTACAGCCTACCACAATATTTTCTGCCTTTATTTTAAATTGTAAAAATGATACATGTTGCCATCGAGGATACCTAAAGATTTAAATAGGCACCATTTAATTTACAAATAGTATTCTAAAAAACTAGGTTAAAATAATATTTTTAGTGTGAACTATTTCTCACTGGTCGTTGCCAACACATTGCTGCTCTCGCTGTTGTTAATTAATATTTAAAAAGAAATAAATATTTCAAGTTATAGAAGATATTAAGGTAAAGTTTAATTTATTTAATAATACAGTACTTTAAAGCTAACCACAGTGTTATATATTTGTGAAATACAGGTTATTGAAAAAACAAGTTGACATGTTATGCCTAAAGCATTTTTTCAGAGGTTGATTTTCATAAGTCGCTTCCAATTAGGAATGGACTCTATCAGCGGAACACCAACTTCTCCCCTCGACTATGTTGATAACTGATTGAAACAAAGTTTTAAAACTTACTGACAGAATCATCTCTAAAATAAAAACAGAAGATTTTATATCTCCTTTATCATAACTTGTATTTATATATGGACTACGACTTTAATTTCTTTTTGACTAAAAAAAATACTAAAAAATTTTACAGGGATTTGTATATATAACATAAATTCAACTCTCCCCCCCCCCCCCCCCAACTAATATTTGTCATTTTTGCAAAGCCTGGCTAATTGCCGGCTACCAGGCTTCTTCATGCTCGTATTTACCTCCTGCAATATTGCAGATTCTTGGTCTCTCTCTCTCCTCTCTCTCCTCTCTCTCTCTCTCTCTCTCTCCCTCTCTCTCTCTCTCTCTCTCTCTCTCTCTCTCTCTCTCTCTCTCTCTCTCTCTCTCTCTCTCTCTCTCTCTCTCTCTCTCTCTCTCTCTCTCTCTCTCTCTCTCTCTCTCTCTCTCTCTCTCTCTCTCTCCTCTCTCTCTCCTCCTCTCTCTCTCTCTCCTCTCTCTCTCTCTCTCTCTCTCTCTCTCTCTCTCTCTCCTCCTCTCCTCTCTCCTCTCTCTCTCTCTCTCTCTCTCTCTCTCTCTCTCTCCTCTCTCTCTCTCTCTCTCTCTCCTCTCTCTCTCTCTCCTCTCCCTCTCTCTCTCTCTCTCCTCTCTCTCTCTCTCTCTCTCTCTCCTCCTCTCTCTCTCTCTCTCTCTCTCTCCCCCCGTGCGTGCGTGCACGCTGGAATTACATTATTAATTCCAAAATTGGTTTTTGAGTTGTAATCACAAGGATACATTTCACTAATTCTAACCTCATTCAGAAACAACCCACAGTTACATTGTATGGCTACATCATTATTACCAGGGTGCTCACTGTTATCCAACATCCTAGTTTAATTCTTACTAATATAGTACACTTTAATTCTAGTTTGCCTCTGGCATTTGTCAAAAAATACCTATCAGGACCTACCTGAGTAATAATCAACTGAGATCCAGACTGACAATTAAAAGAACACACTTCTCCTAAGCGACCGCTGTAGCTCCATAAAAACAGCCTTCGGGCATAAGGCCCTTGTTACCGCGTCTCCTGAATATCTGGGTACAAAACACAAATGGTCCTGGGAGGACTTTCTGCAGCTGGGCCACATTGCTACTGCCTACTGTCCCCTGGAACTTGTGACCTGTGCTACCTTATGATTATCCTCATGACTAGTCCCAGGTCACTCGGGTGCTAGTGCTTGCCTATTATTTGGATGATAACTGCCTGCTTTAATATTTCTCATATTCTGTATCAGCTATGACACAGTCTTGTTTTCTAGAATAATAACTTTTTCCACTAAGGTAGGCTTCAGTCCCCTCAAAATGTATATAATGTTATTTTCCTCCGACATCTTACTGTGTAGCTTATTACAAGTACTGATCACATAGTACACAAACTCCTCTAAGGACTCATTGACACCCTGGACTCTAATCCAAAGTCGCATTTCAAAATCCTCAGCCTGGCCACCTAAGCTATCATACCAATGCACTGCTGCTTCCTTTAGAAATCAAGGTAGGTACATCAACCATTTTTTTCGTCCCAGTTGTTCACCACAGCTGTTCGCTTAAAATGTTTCGTGTACTCCTATACATCTTCTGAACTTTTTCCAAAGAAGTAACCATGGTCTACGAAGAACCGACTACCTTCCATTTCTGCAAAATTATCCATACCACCGAGTTCAAAATCCCTGATCTCTCAGCTGAATTTTCTCCTAGCGCACCAGGTGTATTAATTCCGAATCTGAGCTACTCTCATATGATTTGTTTCCTGTCTCAATTTGTATGATAAGTTGGGCATTAGTTTCCTTAGATTTTTTTTCCACTACCTCGTAGCTCACGATCATGAAACATCTCATAGACTGCATGTCATACTTCAGTTTACGATTCCAACCTTAGTCCTAAACGCTTCGTACTCTCCACCAGTGTGAAAGAGAGAGAGAGAGCGAGAGTGAGAACACACAAACAACAACAAAAAAAATACACAACACTTATACTTAATTACTAGTAAATACTTAATTAATTTATACTTATTCTATTTACTTAAATTACTTATTACTTAGCGACTACTACAAACACCACCACCATGTCACCTCCTCGGCAGCACCCACAAAAAAGAAACACTATACCTGCTGATATTGGGAGTGAAGGTAAGTCAACCACGACCCACCCTCACACTATCCAATACCCAGCGCCAAACACCAATTGTGGCAGCGGGGGAAGGTTAAGGGGAGAAAAGAAAATAATTTAGGTTGCCCGATACTCAAAACCAACAGTATCAGAAATTAAAAATAAATAATTTAAAAAAGTAATTAAATAAAGCTGAAAAGAGTAAACATATAAAAATAACAAATGTCTCTTCGTCCAAAACAAACTCATTCAGAATCAAACAGCAAATAGTAAAAGCCTCCACCACAGGACTGTTCTGTAAGGCCATCCTAAAGCCACAATACCACTCTTATACTTTAGATAATTTCCATAAACATCCAAAATACTTTGTATCTCTTTCTAAATGACTGAGCTCAACATTTATGAGCAAATAACCAAAACAAGATTTCAGAATCTAAAAAATTTCTGAATGAGAGGAAAAACAAGGTAAAAGGGGGAGGGGGGGATTTTGGGTGGGTATACTCGCTCAACTTGAAACAGGTTACTGAGGTTGGGATCTTTTCATGGTTCATGGTGCTGCAAAGAATGTAAAACAATGTGCTGTCCACTACCAATTCTATTCATGTACCAGTTGCTTCCAAATATAAGCTAGGCCTCTTTGGTTTGAGGGGAGGAGAGAGAAAGGTAACATTATCCTTAAAATGTAAATGACTAGGATAAGCGGGAGTCAAATATAATAAAAAGTGAGTGTCAAAAGAAAACCCGGAGATTTTTGAAAACAGAAAAATAGAGGAATTTATTTAAATATTTAAAATATAATAACAATCATCTATAAAAATTTGTAAACTTTAACAACCAATACCAATAATAACAGTTAATATATTAAATGGCAAACAACTAATTTATAACATAGCAATTTCAAGAATGAAGGAACAGTGTGAACATCCATAAGCAAAAAAGTATTTAAAGACAATACTCTTTCATGTAATTTCAGGCTTTCATAAAAACACACATATATGTGTGTGTGCTCATGTGCATGTGTGTGTGCATGCGTGCTCATGTTCATGTGAGTGTGTGTATATATATATATAATACAGGTATAGATGGTTAATTTGGATAGGCTGACTGTAGAAACAATTTAATCAAACTTTAATTTATTCTTATTAAATTTTGGTTTTTTAAATGAAAATAAAAATAAAAAAACTGTATAACAGCCTGATACATCCACTCTCTTTAAAAATAAAATTTAGTTAATTAAATTTGAATTGAATAGCATCATCCACGATAGAATAATTCCAATAAACTTTGTTAGTGACGGGGCCGTGGTGGCTGAGCAGTTAGCCGGCTCGTCTCCCACCAAGGCAATCTGGGTTCAATCCCCTGCCTGGTCGCTCCGGATTTTTGCATGTGGGCATCGTACTGGACGATGCTGTTGGTTCGGCGGGTTTTCTCTGGGATCTCCTCCCCCCCCCCTTTTTCTATCCTGTGCTACTCCATACCCACCTCAATCACCCTTATCGGCTCTGAAGATCTCAATGTTAAGAGCAGTGCAAATCTCTTGATACAGTAGTGACACAATCGGAAATAAAATAACAATCTTATTAAAAGAACAAATAGGTGTGTCTTAGTGGTTCAAAACAGAAATCATTAACAATAGGGAAAACTATCTTGAAGCCTTTTGTTTGTTATTTAATCTTAAGGGATGTTTGAGTTAGAGGTTAAATCTGTATGAGCATCAATGTAAACAACACAGTTACTAAAACACTAGTTAAAACTGCGTAAGTATGGACATTTCAGCGACTAATCCAGACTTACTTTTTGTAAAAATATAAATGAATAAACCTTCACAGATTAACGATTGGCTATAAGTAATAAGAAAAACTTAAACAATAAGCAAAGGGTATAAAAATACTATAGATTAAAAGTTATGAAACTTCAAACTATAAACAAAACAATCGGTAATCGCTAGAGAATGGCTATCAAAACAAGTTGATGTCACAACCCAGTTCCAACCTTTAAGAGCTGAGCTGTAAATAAAATGAACTCTTAAAGTAACAACAACAAATTAATTAGACTAAGTTTTCATTTACTTTTAGGCACGTCTTAAATTATTCACGACTAAAACAAAAAAAAATTCACCTATAATAAACAGTTTAAACTTCTAATCTCTTTCTCTTACCACAGTCTACTCCCAAGGCTCGCTGACTAAACTACTGAATGATTGATCCTCTACCAATCCTGTCCTGAACTACCCCTAAAATTAGGACTATTTATAGGATTGATTGGGGTATTCTTCCTGAAGTCAGGAAAGAATGTCCTGATCAATCAAAAGAAACAAATAGTTAGCTCATTTCCAAAGTTTCTCGCCGCCATCTTCCCAACTATGACCTCTCCTCGATTGACCCTATTTACGTCACTCGTCTTGCAACCTACATCAGCCAATCAGAGCCTAGATTTTCCCCCTGGCAACAGCTGGTCGACAAATGTCTTTTCTGCAACACACTCTTTTTCCCCTCACTAGCTTGCTGCTGTTTTCAGCACGTCTACCCCTTACCCCTGGTAGTACTACCAAACTCTCAGCTTGAGTGGCGCAAACAGACCTCCTTCAGTGATGGTGCAGGAACTTCGAAGTAAACACTTCTGCACAAAAATTCCACAGAAATGTTCTGGAAATGCCTGAAATATATGGTGACAACAGGAATACTGCAATCCCCCCCCCCCTCCCCACCGCTATTGGTATTTGGCAGTAAAAGTGAAAACCTTAAGACAACCTCAGCTCGGCAGTTCGAGAAGGACCAGAAAAAAAAGTGCCAATACCTAACTCAAACTATGGAAGACTATTACCAGCCTCAGTTGGGCGGGGGGGGGGGGGGGGAGTGTAAAAATGTCAAAACTAACCAGCCCAAAAATCCTAAAATCTCAACTTCCCTTGAAGTAATGAAGAGAATTAAAAGGTATCCACTGCTAACAAAAAAATCTCTTCCTAACAAAAAAGGCCTTCCCCAAAGAAAATTAAAGTATCTGAACAAAAAAAAATATATTAAAAATAATATTTTTCCTATATTTTTTGCTTTGTCACAATACTAATTTTTCCCACTCCTAAGCACTCCGAGGGGTGCAGAGGAATTAGCCCCGCCTCTCAGGAGTGGAGCTTGTGACGTCACATGCATGAACCATGGATCTTTATCGGGCACGGTGTGAAGTGTTGACACATCTCACAGTGATGCTCTCGCAGAGGCCATGACTTTCTGTCGAGTGGTCTGCCTCCCTGCAGCAGCGTGAAATTCAAAGCGAGCTTTGTTCTTCCAGCAGGAGCGGCAAAGTAGAATGGTCTCTTTACTCGGGAAGGGACGATGACATGACATCTTGTAAAGTTCAGGTGCACTGTAAAAGCAAGGAACACGTGGTGATTAGGTGTGTTGCGCCTCTGTCAACGAAGGTGGTTCACGTGTCCTTCCTCAATTACTGTGATTTGACTTGCCTATTTAATTCAAGTAACTTTCGGATGGGGCAAAGTCACTTTTGTAATAAGCGCCACTTCTAAACATGTCGTGTCATGCGTCAATCACACACCCCCCCCCCCCCCCCTTCTTTCCGACAGAGACTCATTTGGAAGTTTGACTCGGATCGAGTCAAGGTTCAGTCTGACTGTAGCTGCTCTGTGTTATGGCAGACGAGAGGATTGGGAGCGCAAAGTAAAAAATGCTGTTATCTTCCCCTTCTCCCACTCACAAAGGAAGCATCTGTTTTGTGTCTGCCGGCCTGGCAGGTTGCTCCGTCTCTTTCCTGCGCTTGCTCCTTCTCCTTCCCGTTTCCCCTCACTTTCCCCTTCTCTCTGTTCTCTGCACCAACGGTGTGTCTCGACTTCAGCTGGGCTGCTGTCTCGCTTCTTTCTTGCGGCTGGTGTGGTAGACAGGAGTGGGGGATAGGAAGAGGAGACCAAGGTCATGGCGCATGAAAGAAAGCAGTTTTCAGCTGGTGTAAAGTTTTTGTATTTCTTATCCTGTAAGGTTCGCGTGCCTTCATTTATTTCGCTGGGTTATTTTACCAAAATGTGCAAGGGAGGCATCCTCTGATACATCTTTTAGTTACTTTTTACCCATAAATAAATGGGAGAATGATGTTAATACATGAAGACTCGACTCAATAGTTGTGGGTGATAAGTGTTCCTCTTGTATAAAAGGAACAGGAAAAATATCTAGGTGTTTTTGCCAAGGGAGAGAATTTAGGCAAAAGGCTTCTTGAGCCTGTGTATTACAGCAAACATGTGGAGTGTGTGTGTGTGGCTTTCCGCTGTGCACACATGATTGATTCTTCCCATAAAAATTACAATGTGTGATATAATGATTCTTACGTTAATTGATTTTACGAACCCTTACAAGGACATACAGGTTATCACAATTAATACATGATTTACCTTTAGTGTTATGTTGCATTACCTTTGGAACCAACTTTGAGAGAGAAGAAAAAAATGTTTCATTTAATTGGTCACTCATAGGCACTTTCTTGGGTTATATGGTACCAAAATGGTTCAAATTTGAGTATGCTGGGTTGATTAACACTTATGCAATGCTTACACAAAATATTACAAAGTAAAACGTATCATAAAAAATGATTCCAGATTAACTTATTTAACAACATTAAGGAAAACCTTTATTAACAAGATACACTTTAGCGAAAATTCTAAATTTTGCATGGATTGATTCTTTACACTACTAAAGCATGCTAGGAGAGGATTGCGGATTCTTAACCGTGAAAATCTTTCTCTATAATGATCCTGAGGTGAATCTTTAGTCAACTCCTAGTGAAGCTCTTATTATGCAAATCTCAAAAAATATTATTTACAACATAATCTTAAATGTTTTATTTACAAGATGGAATGTAGAGAAGTCACTTCCAGAAATTAAGGAAATATTGCAAAATACTTCTACTGCGGCATTTATAGCATGTTTACATGATGCAAAATTTATTCCTGTTTCCTCTGCGAGTGTGCCACAACAAGCCCTTTTGATTCAGGGGTTGCAAGTCCCCCATACTTGACACTTGGAACTTAGGGCATCAGTAGTTTTCTCTACCACTATTACATTACACTCTTACATTGACACAATTATGTACACACTTCAAAGGAGAAAGAAAGAAAACTACCGGAATAAATATTAAATACATGTCCTATCGCTCTTTCTAAAGTGTCTAAATTAACAATTTCTTATACCTGGTGGTTATTACTATTCCAGACGTCAATTTAAATGTTTTAATACTCTAGCCTATTGACGTTGGAAGTTTGGACGGAGCATGTATAGTAGCTCTTTACTGATGCTGCATCTTGTACTTATGGTTTTAGCGCATTGTGGTGTTTCCCACCTGGGCGGGCTCCTTAGGCAGCGAGCGCTGCTGTGCGCTTTGCGGACAAACTAGAGTTCCTTTCCCTCTGTGGCTAGGCCGGTTTGTACAATCCTTGTTTAGGTGATGCTTCTGGCAGTGCCAACAGCAGGGAGGTGGCATGGGACGAGGGATAGGTGGGCGGTCAGCTTTCTGCCACGTGGAAGGAGGGCATGAGACTCTGACCTTTGGGGCACGTGCCCAGCTGTCAGAGCGCTCCTGCACGTTATCATTCCTCTTGATTTCCCTTGCCCGCTCAACGAGATCTTCTACAGATTGTGGCTTCAGGGTGATGAGAAGGTTAGGGTACGAGGGGAGCAGAGTGTGTGTTATAATCTGCACGCAACTCAGTTCACTCTGTGCTGATAAATGCGTTTATACAATTGCACCTTTCAGCGAATGTATTTTTCAACTTCCTGCTCTGGGGACTACTTTGGTTTGGAAATCTGTAATCAGCTCACTAACAAATTCCCTGTATTTTCGCCACCACTCCTTTGCCTATCCTAGCAACTGGTGCTAGGTGTTCAGCACCCATTGTGAATTCCCTTTCACATTTGTGTATAAATGTAACAGGGTCTTCATTCAATCTCCCGCTAAATCCTGGAAGTTGGAATACCGTGGTAGTGTGGGGTGGTTCTGGACTGTGTATCGAACCAAGATTTCTAGGTCGGTATGTCAGGTCATGCTGACAAACTTTACATTGGTAGACTTGGTCAGGGCAAAGGATTTGTTCATCTGGCCAACCTATGCATGTTAAATGGTACTCATTGTTACAGGTGCTGCACCTGGTAGTGAAGGTACCTTGGCCGTTACACTCTAACCGGTGGCACCTGGCTAGTTGCCGGAATCAGCAAGATTTACATCTATACTCTAAGCCATCTGTAAATCTGGGAGCTTGTTCCCATCCTATACATAGGTAGTAGAAACGTGTACTGCAATTTGCACAATAGATATAGTGATTCCCTGTGCCCGGACAGGCATCCATGTCACATTTAGTCAGAGGGTTCTGGGTTCAATGTCCTTGCTTTTAAGTCACGGAATCTTCATGCTCATTCCCACTGGAGATGTACATGGTGGTCAATGACTGATGTCAGGTGCCACAAGGTGTTTAATTTTACGGACTTCCTGAAGTCCAGACAAGGTACTGTACGTGACTGGTCTAGCGTAGGCTAAACGATAGAGTCAGTATGGGTTGATTATTAGGGAGGGGTCTGGACCCTTAAGAATGCGGACGAGTTAGGTTTTGCGTACAAGGAAGCAATGGTGGGTCACGAGAATTGAGTGACAGTGGCCATGGAGTGTAGTCACATGGCTAAATCCAGGCGTGTTATAAGATTGCGGAGGCTGCTGACAGCTACTCCACGATAACCTCATGGGTGACTGTACGATCTTGTTGTGTTGTGGTGCTTCGCTTCAATGGATCCATTTACTCTACTGGTATCTAAGCAAACTAGCATATGGGAACTCAAGTTGGGCTTGGCCAGCTGTAGGACCATTACAATAAGCGCAACTAACTTATCACTGACCGCAGAAAGTTTACACACATTCACAACACTTGCTTGGATGCCCCAAGGCAAGACTGGCTTGGCCTTTCACTTAATTGGAGTGCCCTACGTAAGTGTGAGCACTTAGGGATTTTCCCAAGGACATGACTGACGTGTTTGTAACTACCAAGGCTTAGCTACTTGCAGTCAACACCCCACTTGGGCACCAAATTATTTGAAGCCTGCATTTTAAGCCACCGGGTACAGTGATGCAATGCCAGTGCACAAAGGAAGGGTTATAATGGTGCCCAGTGTGGTGTGGACGGAGCTAGGAATAAAACCTGTGTATCCTTTCTAAAAGTGTGTTGCTAAAATAGGAAGGTGAATTGATTGCAACCCTAGCTTAGACAGGAATCACACTCAAGATCTCGGTTAGCTCTGCAGAAGAGAGCGCGGGGGTTCCCCACTCTGGGAGGATATGTTTATTTAGCTGTTGTGCGAGCATTCTGATGGGTCCAGAGCTTGGGGATTACAACCCCTAGGGTAAACTTCACTTTGAATGACCTGACCACAGATCTTACGTTAGCAGAGATGGCCTTCAAATGTACATGCAATGCCATAATCATTGTGATCATGCTCCAAGGGGGAGTTACTCTAGCTTGGGCAGTTTGCCGTTATATAGCACAGGCTGTGTTGGTTTACGAGTGGGAGCGAAGTCTAGTGATACTTGCACTGTGACCTTCCGTCTCTTCTCCTGCTGTCCGCTCAGCGCCTACACTCTCTCTGCTGCTGGTGTCTGCTTGGATGCGGCCAATGTTGGAACATCTGCCAGCATTGGCTGTGGTGGAGCAGTGCTGGTACAGCCCACGGGTTCTTGAGGTTTGTGTGGATGAATAGCAGTGTATGAGTCAGGTAGGAGTTCACGATCGAATCCCAAGACTGTAATATCACAATGAACTATCAATAAGTGTTCAAAAGAAATACGTTGCCCTAAGCATGTGGGAGGTGTAAATAAGGGGTTATCTGTATCTGACACTGGAGAAGTAGTGGTGTTGATTTCATCTTCAATATTCTTTAAGGTTAATTTTAATTTATTTTTGTTGCCACTTTTATGTTGAGGCATAAGGCAGTGAGTAAATCAACATATTAAACACTTCTAAATTCCCTGTGATGGAAAGCCGGTAAATGAACAAGTGGACTAGGGTGTACTTCTAAGAGCATATCTGGCCACGTCGCTTCAACTGTATCCCATTTGCTTAACCATTTGCCAGCCTAGCGTAAGTTACAGAGTATGGGAAGTTCCTGCAACTGACAATACTCTCCGGTGAGTTTCCACCTAGGGTAACGTGAGGATGGTTGGTTTCCCTCTGTCAGGTGGAGTAGGAAGCCACCAATTCAACTCAATTCCAAGGAAGGAATAGTATTCCTAGTGCTTTGGGCTCTGCCGAAATTGATCGGTCGACCAACCTGTGGGTTGCCTCTTAAAATATGTGTGTGTACTGCCGTTGTGGCGTATATGCAATGGTCTGCTTTACCTCATGTGACACATTGCAAATCTCCAATTAAGAGAATGATTCTCAATATCAGAAGCAAGGAGGATATTTAAAGCTAAAGAAAAAGACATTCAATTACATAGGTATGATTAGTGTTTGTTGATACATAATAAAGAGATGATATAATGCGGCATCAATTTCACACCATAATACAATATCTGTGACAATTTAAATATAGAATAATTTAATATTGAAACTGTGGAAATGTGTCTCGCTACTGTCAGGTGAAAGAGCCCTGGCTTAGAATAAGAGTAGTGCAGGTTTATCGTATGTTGAAGAAAAATTACCCAACAAATTAATGACCAGGGCTTCCTAGCTGAGTTTAAGGTGGGTTTATCTAGAAGAGAGCTAGGAGTGTATTTGAAAAAGGATTCTTTGCTGGAGTGGTAGAGGTAGGGCAGCGCCAAGGCATTATGGAGTGTCCAGGAAGGAAGACGTCACAGTGACCTTCAATACCTACTTAATGTTGCGGTAGGAACTTATTTGAGGAAGGTTAGGATGACGACGTTGCTGCCCTCTGGTGGTTGATGGTGACAGCCTGGAGTAACTGGCTTAGGCCGCTCGAGTAGAAGTCTGGATGGTGGCGACTAGGCGGCTAAAGAGGTTGAGGTCTTCTGTAGGTAGGGCTCTCCGTAGCTTGTGGGCGTCGATGACCACTGGTTCACTGCATGTTTACCGGTGCGGCTGAGGGACTCTGCTCATACTGTTACTCCGGCCTTCGCAGCCAGGAGAAGGAGCGGCCATCCTGTTGGTGCCCTCTGCCTTCACAGTCAGAGGGTCAGGATTCCTTCACTGCACACACTGTCTAGCCCTGAGTGGAGGTGCCTTTTATACTAATTTTTCCCACTTCTACGCACTCCGAGGGGTGTGGGGGAATTAGCCCCGCCTCCCGGGGGTGTAACTTGTGACGTCACATGCATGAACCATGGATCCTTATCTAGCATGTTGCGTGGTGCGAGCCCTTGACACATCTTGCACTGATCCTCTCGCGGAGGCCGTGACTTTCTGTCGAGTGGCCCGCCTCCCTGCAGCAGTGCAAAATTCAAAGCGAGCGCTGTTCTTCCAGCGGGAGTGGCAAAGTAGAACAGTCATTTCTCAGGGAGGGGCAATAAGGTGACAGCTTCTTGCAGAGTTCAGGTGCACTGTAAAAGCAAGGAACACGTGGTAATTAGGCGTGTTGAGCCTCTGTCAACAAAGGTGGTTTATGTGTGGTGCCTTTATTACCATGTTTAACGAGGATTGACTTACCCATTTAATAAAAGTAACTTTTGGATGGGGTGAAGTCTCTTCTGTAATAAGCACCTCTTCTAGGTGTGGGATGCATCATGCATCAGCATTAAACACTGCTTGTAGTGATGGAATTAACTTGCTGCACTCTACTGATTTTCCTGTGATTAACATATCATCAACCCAAACAACTAACTAAACATTCTCACCTATGTAAAGGCAGAAATCATAATTGGATCGCTTCATATCAATGGTCTCTATTAAATCATGGAATCTTTCATTCCTCTTATGTGGAGCGGACTTCAATCCATAAAGGCTTCGTATGAGTTTCAACACTTTCCCTGGCTCATTGATCACTCTTTCAGGGATTTTTATGTAGACATCGGTATCCAAAGTGCTATTCAGGAATGCTGTATGGATGTCTAGCTGATGAAGTTACCTATTTCTTGAAAGTGTGAAGGATTGAAATAAAATTACTGTAGGCAGTCTAACTTCAGGTGCATACACATAATACGATGACTCTTCTTGGAAGCCCAAGTCTCACCTTTTTCATACCTTCTTGCTTCATTTTGAGTACCCACTTGGTGTCAATAGGTTTTTCACCTGGAGGTAAGGTGACTGGTATCCATGTCTCATGTTGTTTGAAAGCAAGGATTTCATTTTGAATTGCTTCTTTCCAACCTTCGCCAATTTTCGTTGCCTCACCGTAGTCTGCTGGTTCACCAGCACATAAATATTAGGCAGTATAAATTTCGTAATCATTTAGCTTGCTAGGTTTATTAACTTTCCTTTTTGGTCTCTTAGGTGTTTGGTTACCTTTTTCATCAAAACCATAGAAGTCTTCCTCATCATCATCACTTGTGTTAACTCTGTTTATAGGACTGTTGTTTTGTTCAATTACTTCAGTGACCGTAGTAGTGTTGTCCTATTTTACTTTGTACTAGTTAAGCGTTCTCTTCATTTGTCGTGGATGATTTGATTCTTTGTATAAAATCACATCATTTTCATCAAACACAGCATCTCTAGAGTGAATAATTTTATTTTCTTCTGGAGCCCACAAGCCTCATACACCTACTTGTAGGGTTCAACTTATTTGGTGTAGGTATAGTCACCACCCATGATTTGGAACCAAAGACTTTCAATTTCTCCATACCCTGTTTTCCATACTACTAATCTGCAAATACTTTACCTTTAGGCAGAGACGTGGTGGAACATTGGATTCATTCATAAGTTGATGCAAGTAGTGCTTCATTCCACATATGTTTTTGTAGTCCTGTCTCTATGAGTTTTACTTTCATTTTGTTCAACAAGGTTTGATTCATCTTTTCAGACACTGGATTTTGTTGAGGTGTGTAGGATATGGTGTAATCTAACATGATATCTTTATCCTTGCAGTAGTTCTTAAACCTGCCAGAGATGTACTCTCCACCATTATCATATTGTACTCTCTTAGTTTTAAGTCCAAACTGAGTTTTGAGCAACGTTATAGAGTCAGTAACATTCTGTTATGCCTCATCTTTGTATCTCAGCACCTTCACAATGGTGAAATGTGAATAATCGTCAATGAATTTTTTAAAATATTTTTCCCCTTGTTTGGTTTGTGAATTAATTGGACCGTGTATGTCAGAATGGATAAGGTCCCAATGTTCTCCGACGACTTCCATGAGAAGTAAATTTCAGGCTTTTAATTTTCTCTTCCACACAAACACTACATTTCTTCTTACTGTATCGTAGACCCATGTTTTTGAGCCCATTTCTGCCTAAATGACCAAGCCTTCTGTGCCACAAATCACTATTAATGCTAAGATTGCAATTTTCATGTCCAAACTCAAAGCTAGCCACAAACAAGTTCCCTTGTGCCTTACATTCCATTCCAAAATTATTGTTTGTTGCTATGATTGCACAACTCCAGTTGAAAATTACAGTATTTCCTTTGGAGCTTAATTTTGACACTGTCACAAGTTGTGAGATAATCCCTTGACAAAGAGAGCATCTACTGTCACATTTCTATCAGCACATTTAAAACAAATAACACATTTACTGTTATTAGTTAGATGAACACCATTTGCTATCTTAATAGTTATAGGAGACTTGAGTGATTCAACCTGTGTCATATGTTCCTGAAGTGATTTTTGAAGTAGGTGTCCTGTGGCACTAGAGTCTACAATTAAGTTTATTTGACCTCTGTCACATGAGTTAACTTCAGTGGAAAGAACAGCAAAAGAAATTTATGATTCAATACTGGTTACAGATGTTTGGTGTTTAGGTCCAAATTTGTCAGTAGGCTTACCTTCACCTTGTTCTTGACTAGTATAGCTTGGTCTACCTCGAACATAACTAACCTCTTTTGTTTAATTTAACTATTCCTTGTCCTCTACGTGGAGCCGAGTTCCTGCTCGGGCAATTTGAAATGAAGTGCCCCAAGACACCATAGCCAAAACATCGTCAATTTGTAGTTCAGATTTAAGTTCAGCATCTAGAATCCGGCTTTTGACAAATGTTATGGTCAAAGTGTCGGTAATTGTTTCAAGAGATGTTACAATTGTGTCGTATGAAGATGGCATAGTCAATAAAAGATGGCACACTTTGTCATTCTCATCCATTTTGCTGTCCGTTTCTTTTAAGTCCCGTATTAACATATCAAACTGTTTTAAATGTTCCTCTAAATCAGTCCCCACTTTACACTGTACTAAAAGTACAAATTACAATTCCAAAAAACCAGTTTGAATTATATTTATTGTTTTAAAAACAAAAAGAGCAAGTAAAATTCACACACTTCAGGTACAATGAATGAGGTTACAATTCTATGCCATAGTAAAAATTATGACTAAGGTGCCTCGCTATCCAATAACACATATTAATGATTATAAAATACATCATCTCACAAGTGTGCATAAACTCTTAGATTACAGAGACAGTTTCTGCTAAAACAAACGCTGTCTAAACAGCCAAGCCACATTGAGAGTTGGAAAAATAGCACCTTAAATGCAAACCCCAATGGTTCTTTTATAAAACCAGCTTTGCCAAAATCTGAAAAATACCAGGATCTTATAGTTGTCACTTCTTAGTAACATAGAAAAACCTATTATCACATGAAAACTCTGACATGTGAAACAACTCACAATAAATGTAACATTCAGTCAGAAATGCATTAAGTTCATTACCCATTCAAACTTGTCTAATTTTATCATTGCATTTGATGGTGTGCACATTACCGTTAACAAGTTCCACAGTGTCTACTGCTATGTTAATCAAGGTCTGTTTCAATTCAGTACTCAACCAAGAGTATTAAATTCGGCCTTCATTAAAAAGACAAACAATGTTAATTATTGCCAGGGCTACTAAACCTCCGCCCTTTTGAATTACTAGAAATTTGACTCAATTTGTAAACAAATAAACTTCATACTGTGCAAACCTCAATATATATTCTATCAGCATTTCTCACCATATTAAATTAAATTTCGCATGATCAATTACCTTCACTGTTGGTGTCCAACTTTTAATACAATACACATTTGATGGCACTTATGGAAAATGTGCAGCGCAGCGGCGATCACGCCCATTAAAGCATGCTGCGAGTGTAGGGCAACAGTTTAAAATTTAATTAAAAGAATATTAAAACAACAACCTAGCTGGTCCGAGGTTCTTTCCAGCCAGTTATAAAAAATACCATTGATGACAAACACTTCAAATTTCAGCCCAGAGTTGTGGACAGTGAGCATGAAAGCTAAGTAAGTCAGGGCGAGCAATGGGGCGGCTTCAGCAATCCAAAATATAGGTACTCTAATCCAGATCAAAATTTACTGTGCTGGCCAAAATTGAATTCAGAAAACATGATCTACTGCCACACACCAATACTTCATTACCGCTCAGGAGGTTACTTTACTGCCAAATCCCATATGCCCAATTTTAGTGTTAATAGCTCATGAACCACAACTCACCAGATGATTCAAGTTGCCTGCACCTTCCAAAATACAAAGTGAAATGAAATCAACTGCATTGCAGTATTACATGATGCCCCTAAGCACTGCTGAACATAGCTAATAGTAATACTCGTCACACATGATGGTAAATTATGACTCGACGAGATGATTCCAGTTGTAGGTAGGCAAGAAAGTGATGGCCCAGGCATTAACCCACACCTTACGATCACCATTTGAATTTAAAAAAAGATGATGCACGAAGGGAGGGGAGGTGAGGCAAAGGTGGGGAATAGGTAGGAAAAAGGAAAGGAAAGCCGAGCCACCACAGAAAAAGCTCACGGGCACTTTGCTTCTGTGATAGTTAAAAGTACTACAGCGACGGAAATTCCATAGAGCTGTCACAACACTTTAAACTCAGTAACTTCTAACAAACAATTTTTATAAGATACTTTCCCGTTCAAAAACATTATTCAAACACATAATAATTTCAAAAGCCGACTTGGCATCTTTAATGTACTCTATGTTCCAATCTGTTATTCACTGCACAATAGTGGATTGCACCCTGGTGTTCTTTGCAAGTAATTCCTTCTTATCTTGAAGTGATAAGCCCGTGTATTTTTTTATGTTACCTTATCTTTTAGTACATCTTTACACTGCTTTTCATCCAATAGACATTCCAGCCTAAATTTCCAGTTTAAAATATTAGATGCTGATAACTGCAGGAAATTGTATTGCGACACGGCCATGTTGTCCACTTCTTAATACAATTATTTGTTTACTAAACACTTACAACTTCATATTTCACAAACTCCCTACGTACACCACAGTGATTAACGTATTTTCTTGTAGTTTACTGTCAGGGTCTGGGCCGATAACCCTTTTTCACGAGTGCGGGAGAGTAATTTACACAAACATTGCTCTTTACTTCATACAAACAACTGTGTAAAGATCAACAGTATTACCAACAGTTAAAACAAAGAGTACCACACTTGGTTATACAGTGATACAACTGCAAGAAAATCTACACGATTTTGTAGTCCCTGGCCTGCCCCCTATTCAACCATTCAACTAGACAACATATGCAGTCTGTTATACGCACATGAAAATTTTGCTGAAAGTGAAAAATATCTTTGGACCATACTGATGAACATTTTTTATATTCTTATAGTCTACAATGTTTTTCTACCTTTGTGCTGCATACTGGTGGTGTTGTGGCCCTACATGGCAGTAAAATTAAACTTTTCACACCACTTGCGAAAGAAGAACGTCGTGCTCTCTGTGCTTGGATAAACAAGTGGCATTATGGTGCCTGTAGTTTCTACTCCTGCTGCTGGCGGAATGGAGCGCTGCCGTCGCCCTCCCCTCGTGGCAGGGGTGCGTTTGTCATCTGCACAGAAGGCCGGCGCGCTGTTCAAACCGCCGTTTGCGTGACGTAGTGTCGTCCTTATTTGGACATGTTGGCAGATGTGAACTTTCATTCGCAGATCAATACTTATACCCCTCTAGGGCATATTGTATTTAGATATTTCCTACTACCAAGTGTAACGATTATAACTCCTAATATGGTAATAATTTCTTCCATTGGCTCTTGTATTTTCAGATTTGAATAACGATTTTTCATTGGGGTTTGGAATTTGTTCACCCCTCTAGGAATTAATTGAAATGTAATAGTATATATGCTGTGTCCTGCTCGTTCAGGGTCTGACGATTTTGGCCTCGAGGGAGCATCTTTTATTCAGAAGTTATGTAATTTATCATGTTACTTTCTATCACTTGATAGGCTCTTCAAGCCTTAGGTCATGACGTCACTTTGATGTAAGACTAGACGCCCTAACATGAGCTCATATTTTCTTTTAGATAAATTTTTTGTGCAGATGGTACTTTTGATGACACTCTAAGAAAAGATATTTGTATTTTTCTCCTATAAATTTAAGGCTTTCTAATTGCGAGCAGTTGCTTTGGTCAGTGGACGAGGGGAGAAAAATTTAAATCTATTTTTGCTTGTAATTCAATGGCAGACAAGTCAAACTCAGCCTGGAGTTTTAAGGTTTTTAATATGTTTTTTTATTGCCACATTTTCATAAAATTGCAATGAATGTCAAGATGGTGAAAATCACGTAAGAATTTCTTGTGGAAATTTAATGCAAGTTTTAAAGAGAGTTTTTGTCAAGCAAGGCCCACTAAAATGAAGGTTAGGTAAATTAATTCAGAATTCAGGTTAAACATTGTGCATTGGCGTTTGGTTGGCCCTATCTAACCAGAGAATTGTTTCTCATGAAAATAAGAATATACATATATATATATAATCATGTTGGAAATATTGTTGATAATTACAAAGGCGTTGTGGTTTTAAAGTGCCCGTTTTATGATATTTTTATTAATTTTAAATGGGCTTAAAAGTTTATATAAAAAAATTTTCATATCTGTACCTGAGTTCCGGTAAGTGGAAAGTATTTTTAAAGAACATGTGCTATAACAGAGATTATTTTCTGAATCATGTATTTTTAACAGAGCGTAATTTACAAACTGTAGTTTTTCAAAGGATATGTATTATTACAAAATTTTTTTGATTTTGTAACTTTTTTTCCCCAGAATGAGTGTAAACTATATTTTATACATATCAATCTATGTTTTGCATAACAAAGAAAAGAAAAAGGAACTTAATAAAAATAATCTACTGCACACTTCATGTTTTTGAACTTAGCTCAGCAATTGATATTCCTGACCTACTTGGGAAAACCATTCTTGTTGGCTTTTGCCATTTGTTTACTCTTTTGCTCAGACAAATTTTTTATTCCAACCCAAATGTGTAACAAAGCACCCAAGCACAAAACATAAATTTGCCTACATTTTGTTTTTTGAGAGAATTGGATGCAACAGTATCTATTGTGTAAGTAACATTAATACTGACTGTTCCAGAACCGGTGCATGTACAAAACAATCTATCATTTTTGTTTAAAGTCTATCACTTGACTGTCAACAGCAACAAACCATGTAAACAACCTAGCATATGCTTGCTGTTTTCTGTGTTCACAAATAAATATTTTTATGAACTGAACATATATTTTTATTTATTTTTGTCTTCTCTTGAACTCGCTTGGTTTGTTGCATTACTCTATTTACTTTTTTTGAACACTGTAAACTGAAATAATTTAAAACTTTGTTTTAATTGTATGGCATTTTTCAAATACCATTGTTTAAATACAATGGTATCATAAATTCAACTTATATATAAGTAAAAAATCCACATATTTGAAGCACATTGATGAATAAGCATTACAGGATTGGCACATCAGTGATTCAGCACATTGGCATAATTTTTTGAATTGGCACAGCCATATTTAATACTGTTACAAGATGCCTGAGGTGTGTATCTGAGTTTGTGAGGGATGGAGGTTATAAAAAATAAAAGAGGTAAATTTTATTTTAGTTTATTCACACAGCTATTATTTACAACATTACTGTATCTGTCTCCACTAATACACTTTTTATTTCTCAGGGAGCGCAATATATGTCTATTTTTACTCTAATTAACATCCTTCTTAATGTGTCTGTTTGGTTATAGTCAATTAACTCATATTCATCATAACACACTTTCAGTCTGTCTGCACATGAAGGATTATCGTGGTGGCTTACTTTTTGTAACAGATACGTGGTACACTCGCCTGTCATTAAAAACATTCCATTGGTTTTCTGCAGCTGCTATCATATAACTTGCTCTGTCCTTCACTTCCACTCACTCGCATGGAACAAAGCAGCAAATGCCTAATAATAAATTATCTGCCTTGAATTTCAACATCACAACACTTGAAATTTTATTTTAATGAAAAGACTGAATTTGTGTTTGCGACTTTCGCATAATATGATGTTAATTGTGGTTCTTATGCAGTAGCAGTTTGGATGTTATAACGTATATGTGAAACTTGAAATATTAGGAATTCTGATAAATTGTCAGACAGCACATTTTTGTTCATAACTTGTTAAGTATTTGTGATTAAAGTGGTACGTGCGCGTCATAAAGGTGAAATCAGGTATAGTTACAGTTTTCACACACGAGGCTATTTATAAGTTAACTGTGGTAACATTTTAAATACTCAATTTTAAATACTTTTTGTAATATTAATAATAAACTTGTGTTTTGGGTCCAATTTTAAAATTTTGGATTATTTTGTCAAATTCAGACTGGGAATAAGTTTGCTTGAGGTAACATTTAATAAAGACAACAGAGAAAGAGCCACCAAACTTACTCAAATTCGATGATATTGAACTGGGTGAAGAAGAGTCTTCACAAGAGCTCCTGAGCGGGTGTCTTTGGTAGGAACAGTTGAGACAGATGTGCCAACTTCATTTTTTGTGAAGGGTGGACATTATCTGGGATAGGTATGTAAGAGGAAGAATCAAAACCTCTTGTCAGAGAGAAAAGATTGAAATTAAAATGAAGAAAAGTGGCAAGTCAAAATAAGATTCCAGGACAGTGGCAAAACCCCTTGTATATTGCAGAAAACAAGCATGAGATGTTCACATTCTTAGCCAAGAAGAGCAAGAGCAGTGAATTTATCCCTGACAAGGAAATATGGAGATAGGGTTTTGGTCACCAGTGGCGTTTATTCCATAGACACAAGGTAAGCAATGTTTACCCTATACATATTGGAAATGTTTGACACTTTATAGTTTTTGCCTTAACTTTAAATTTAAACACATTTAAATCTGAGTTTCCCATTTCTGATTCGAGAAACAGAGTTTTCGTAACTTCTGTACTGTACATGCATAGTACTGCTATCTAGTATTGATTTCCACAAACAGGAGCGACTAACGAATCAAACTTGCAAGCAAGTTACCCTGTTACGTTCCTTCGGCAGGGTGAGCAGTCGTTCTGTTTGCTTCCTCCCGTCCTCATTCTTCCTTGGAAAGTGGATAAAAGTGTTAGGGAAAACGGGAGTTTTCTTATAATTTGAAATATGCTCTCTAAATAATATTTAGTTTAATTATTATTAGATTTATTTCGTTTGCGTTTTTATAACTAATGTTAGGTATTATAAAACCGGTTAATACATGTTGAGGGTAAGCAAAGTTGGAATTTGCGTTTATTAGTAGAAATTGAAAATGGACCACAGCCTGGCACTAGCAAGTATTATCTAAAACACTAAAAAATGTGGGACTAATATATTGCTTACCCTGTAAAATAAACTCATTACACGCCACTGTGGTAATAACGTACCCTTGCAGGCCTATAATCACAAAGAGGCAGATACAAAACCAGTCTTCCAAATACAACATGTCCTGCAACAAAGCTGTGTGTCTTTAGTCTGCACCATGGACATCAAGATTGTTATGATATTGACAGGAAAGTTTCAACAGCTACAAGACTTATGTACCAAGAATGTATCATTCAGTGCAGGGAGGAACATTTCATACACCCACATTAGTGATACTGCTAAGAAATTGGTAAAGGAGAATTCCACATTCCACAACCCTACCATTGTTCACAGATTTACTAACTGTCTTGGCATTCCTTTGGAAAGGAAAGAAATCACAATTAATGGCCTAAAAATTGTATCCAGAAGTTACGGTAGCCTTCGTGAACATTTCCATGAATCCATTCACACCAATGGATGTTCAGAGTGTGACTCCTTCAGTATTCTTGAACACTTCACCATAGTTTTTATCCAGAGAACATGCCAACCGGAGTCAATGACTGAACCACTCAGAGAAAGGTTTTGCTGGCAAAACAAGATAACAGAAGCCCTCCTCCCAACAGTCTACTCTTCTTGAACATACAAGATATGCTATTTATCAAGTAGGAATCTGGTCCACAGGTGATATACCTCAGCAGGAGATACCTACTCCAGAGGGGTAGGGGTAGAAAATTGGACAGTGACATGACTGGACCCCATTATGGAAAATGCTAGCAGTAGCATCTTAGGCATGTGGTAAACTTGTCGAGTGTGGTTGCAAAACTGCAGCTTGTTGTACAGGCAAATGTGCTTGCAAATGTGATGGTAGACCTGTATTGAACATTGCAAGTGCAATTACTGCTGGAAACACAACGAAGAATAAAGTCCTTTTGTCTCCGATAATCATCCAGCTTCCAATAGTTGCACATATCTCTTTTTGTTTTTCCTCATTATTTGTTAACTTACTTGAACTTAAACAAACAGTTTATGGCTTTAGGAAGTTTACCAACACATTGTGAATATATAATTTTAAATGGCAAACTTTCTTTCTTTTTTTTTCTTTTTCTGCATAGAATTTCCATGGGCTAGGATTCCTTTTTATTTCATCTACAAGAATGCCAGTTAAACATTCACTGATGTTTCCATGTACGTGCCTCTTTGGTGGTGTGTCACCTGAAACATAGCCAAATAGAGATTATTGTAATAAGGGGTGAGCGAATCTTTGAAATGTCCAAATACGAATATAATATTTACTTAATTTTATTTGCTTCAGACTTGGAAAAATATTGATATAGTTCTCACACCAACTCGTAGGAAAGGATCTGAGTTAACATCTAACTTCCCTTGTAGCTAGGAAGTAGTGCTCCTTTAATGTGATAAAACTGCTGTGCTTTCCCTACTTTGTCAGGGGTGTTGGGTGGGCTGGTATCTCTATTATAAGGTTTCAGATCGGTGGTGGGACAGATCTCATGGTGGGCTTGGTGGGGGTCTTCACAAGTGTGAATCCACCCAGTGGCAAACAGGCAGGGTGACTGGCAGATGTTCTCAAGGTTCTGACGTCCAGCCTCGCATCACAGAAGTGTTGCAGGTCCATGAAGTGGCTGTCTCGAGGTGCTTTGCAGGTGTAGATGATATGAGTGACAGTCTCCTGGGGATTGCAAAACAGCGCTCTCTATACAATACAACCTCTCGCTACGCATATAGCACAGTTGTTGGTCCTTGGGCGGCATGTGCTAGGGATGGGCATCAAAACAGAATAATTGATTAGGTGCTTATCAATTAGATTGGAAGGTTACAATTATTAAAATTAATTTATTGCCTCCAAATAATTGATTATGCACATAATCAATTAATATATGAGCCTTTATATATATATATATATAGATATATATATATATATATATATATATATATATATATATATATATATATATATATATATATATATATATATATATATATAATATATATATATATATATATATAGAGCTGGGAAAAGTAGAGTAAGATTTATTTTATCTAGGTTCTGAAGCTCAATACTTCTAGTTTAGCAACTAAAATTGTTCGCCACCAGGTAGCATTGGTATCACATGTAGACCAGATTTTTCTGTTTTGCATGTTGATGCCGGCTAACAGCCAGTGACAGTCAGACCATGACGGTGCTCACCACTCATGTGACACATGGGTAAGCACGTGCGCAAAGAGGCCATAACCTAGACTGTCCTGTAACAGGATTATTGTTGTTTAAACTGTATTATTAGGTTTCTCTATTTTATTCCAGGGTAAAAGTGTTATAAAATGTTAAACATATATTTTCATAAATATTGGACAATGTCTTTTCTAATTTAAAATGTGCACTGCGCGAAGAACAAGGACGTTATTATTCTGGCGTAAACGCCTCAAAATGGAACAGTCAACGAACACAAATATTTCACAATTTTAATTAATAGTGTGATTATGTAAGAGAATTCTTTATGTGCCATTTCTTGTAGATAATAAAAGTTTTACTCTGCTTGCATAGCACTTCCGCTTGTGTGAACCCCGTAGGCAGCCATGGTAGGTCCGTAAGACACTTGCCTCTGCATAGTCATTCGAGGAGAGCTGGTGAGGTAAGTTAACCTTTGCCTTGCTTATGTTTTGCCAGACATCCCCAGCATTATACTTTTGCTTAAATAAATAATTTGCAGCCCTTGTGGCTTTTTGAACTTAAACGAGGGAAGGAGGAGAAGATCTCGGAGAGGCCACACGGCCCACGCAACATATGAATCAGGCGCCATCTGTCTATACTAAAGGCTTTTCGTTGTAATTTCTACTTAATTGCTACGTGCAATATTAAGGGTGATAATTATATGTATATATTTCAGGGCAATTTTCATGTTTTATTGTGTTATGGCCACATTGCCCATGGCTACGCGATCAGATATTGCCAAGTTTGTATCTGCGCCATCAAGGCGCTTTAAGGGTATATTCTTGTAATATCATGTGTGCTATAATTAATCTCAGGGTAATATGTATTTTTTCATTTAGGGTTCCATGTATTTCACGTGATTGATGCTGTCTTTTGTACATGTTTGTTTTTCTCGCTATCAGGTATGCGAAAAACTTTTGTATGCTTGAATCTTAAGGGGAATAATTTCCCAAACACCGCTACCATTTTGTCCAGTATTAATTTGCTGTTTTCACGGAGAAATATTGTAATTTCACTTGCACCACGTGGTCCGCTACGTACTTCATCTAGCGGCACCTGCACCACTTAATCATGCTTTCATGCATCTGCATGTTTATTGTGCTTGTCCATATTGTGTCTAATGTGTTATCATCATTATTTGTGTAATTTGTACAATTACATTATTTTCGTCCTAGCCTGCTATGTGTAAGACCGTCACCACACACATCCACGTGGTTGGCAGATGTGCCTTGATGAGTATGCGCTAGAGACGTAACTAATCACACGTGTTAGTGTTCATTTGTAATTCTCCGTGTCCTGTCTCCAGGAAAAATCTACAGTCCATCCTAGCGGCTGTAGACCCCTTTCTTTGTGGGGGCTGTGTTCTCACATACCCCGGAGAAAATCATCCATCTAGGAGTGCGCTATATTTATTGCGAGCTGGGGGAATCACCCAACGGAGTTAGCTAGACGTGTCCGAAAGTATTCATTAATTCATATTTCTGACAGTATAATGGTATGTTGCTCAGTGTAAAAATCCATGTGTTTATCTCTAGCGTCAACCCAGAAACTCCCACTTTTCTTTCAGTAATAAATGTTTAGGAATGATCAGTGTTTTGTAAGTATGTTCGGGTGAGACGGACACACAGAACTCACAGCATCCCTGAGAACCCTTAGTCTCACAGTGCGGTGTCTGGGAAACACCGCTGGCGCCCACCTACCGTAAGTAAATTGTGTCATCGTTCATCTTGTGTCTCACCCGACGGCATCAATATAAGTAAATTAGATAGCTGCAATTTTTATAAAATAAATGTGAGTATGAAAAATCTTCCTTGTTTCCTTTTCTCGAGAAGCAAATTTTTAAAAATGGTGTGCTTTCTAAGATGGTTCCACAGGATTGATGTATTGTTACAAAACGTAAACTTTTGTGTGCACACTAAACATTGCGCTGTAGTTTTGTCCTACTTTCTAAAGTGTTGCCACACTACACTCTATAATCAATTAATGCTATTGAAATAATCAATTACCTTGGTAAATGAATCATAATCAAGCATCCCAAGTATGTGCAGTTTGATTGTTTTTATAGTCATTGCACTGGTCTGGTTTCGTGTGAAGTTGCATTATATGTTTATTTTAGAAGTTTTGTGTAATATAATGGTGTTTAAATTTTGAAAATTAGTTCATTAGTTTAATATTTATGACTCTTTCAACACTTTGAAAAAGAAACACATGTGGCTAGGACACTATCACTACAAATGAAAGAAGATGGTTCACTGTGTTACCCTTTTTATTTATACCATTCGTACAAATCAGCATGTCATGAAATTAATGATACACTCTGTCATATCTAGCTAACTCTGCCTGGGTGCTCCCCAGCCCGCAATTACTCTAGCGCACGCCTAGATGGATGAGCTCACCACGGTGTTTGAAAGCACAATCTTCACCAGGGAAGAGAGTCGACGGCCACTAGGGTGGACTGATTATTTTCTCTGAAGATAGGACACGGTGAATTACAAAATGAAACCCTTGATAGTACATTAACACATGTGATTACTTGGCATCATTAACGCAAACTTGTCTGGGCTCGCCTGCCAGCACATGGGTAGTGTGGTGACGGCCTATACACAGGCCGGCTAGGACGGAAGTTATATCACCGTACACAAATTACAAAATTACATAAATTGCACAAAGACCTTTAAAAGATGATGGGGCACAAGATGAGTAGTCACAATAAACACACACACATGTGTGAAAACAAGTTTATATGGTGCGGATTCCACTGGATAAAGTTTGTAGCGGACCACGTGGTGCAGGTGAAATTGCAATATTTCTTTGTGAAAACGGCAAATTAAATTCCAACAAAATAATATTCTGGTAGAGAAAATTATTCTCTTTGCGATTGCAGTGGTTACAGGGGTATAGCATGCCTGATGGTGGAAAAAGCAAACATTAAAGTGACCACGTGGTCAACACAAAAGCATCCATTTATGTGAAAATTACACGGAACCCTGGCAAAATTTAACATAGAACCCCGAATAAAAGTATTACACACATGATATTACATAAATAAGCTCTCAAAACACAATGATGGCGCAGACATAGTCTTGACGTCGGTTAGCCACGTGGTTGTACATGATGTTACCGTAAAATATTCAAACATGAAAAATACCCTCAAATGCACACATAGAATTAAAGCTCTTAGAATTGCATGCAGCAATAATACAGAAATTACGATGAAATGCCTTTAGCAGAAGCGGATGGTGCCTGATTCAAGTTTCATGGGTCGTGTGACCTCTCCGAAATATTTCTCCTCCTCCTCAATTAAGTTGAAAAATTCCACAAGGCGAAATAAATTAGTTAAGCGGAAGCATAATGCTGGGGTAATGTCTGGCAAAACGTACGCAAGCAAAGGTTAACCGGTGTACTAAAAGTGCTTTTGAAATGTACATTAATGAACAAAAAGTTGTAGTGCGTACGTGACAGTCTCTTACCTCTCCAGCTCTCCTAGACAGACTGCCCAGAAGCAAGCATCACATGGACCTACCATGGCTGCCTACAGGGTTTGCAAAAAACAGAAATGCTATGGATGCAGAGTAGAATATTTTATTATTGAAAATAAAAGTGGCACAAATAATTTAATTATTGTTTTACATTTTATAATTTTCTTATGAATTTTCTGTATCATCTCAGTGTCTCTTTATGAAGGCGTTCACGCTGGAATATTAGTTTTCTTAATCTCCGTGCAGCACGCACTTTGAATTTCATAACCAAACATTTTTTTAAAATAACAAACACTTTAAAACACTGTAAAACATATCAAACCCTGAAGATAAAATAAAACACACATTTTACACTGCAAAATAATATTCTTATGTGAAAGCTCGAAAATATTGGCCTCTTTGCGCACATGCATGTACACGTGACACATGCGTGGTGAGCACCATCATGGACTCTAACGCCGCTGACTGTTAGCCGGCGTCATATATAATATAATTATTTTAACATTTTGTATTTTTTATAAATGTAGTTTTTTTAGGTAAAGATATTGTGCCCAGTAGCCTGTTCAAATAAGAAATTTTTACAGTTTATTTAGTTGTGTGTAAAAGACTACAATACTACAGGTCAAAATTACCTTTGCTTCTGTATAATGGGTGATATTGGTGGGATGAGGAGTTGTAAATTAAGGAAAAAGGGGGAAGGGGGTTGGGGGTACTGGTGCACAAAATACTACTCCACTTGTAGAAAATTCTGTCTACCGTTTGGCCCTGGTGATCACAACAAAGTTGTCTGCCAAATTTTTCCTTATAACCTCCAAGTTAGCACATGTTTAGGTGGCCATATTTCCCTTGTAAGCAGATATTAATAAGCTAAATGGCTGAAAATGCGCTTTTAAACTTAAACTTTTGATTTTTTTTACCACTGGTGAAAAACAGTAAACTAGTAACCCTAGTTGACTGGTGCTTTAACTCTGCTTAGGTAAACTTGTGTGGTGAAACTGGCTCTTAAATGGTTCATTAAGTATGATGTTAATACAATTGTCAGTAATGTGGAGTGTAAGAGCAACTTGCTTGGTGAGTTTCCCCATACCATATTATCCCCTGCTTGAGTATTATTATCAGTAACTTAATGACAATATGTATGCTTAGCCTGGCATAGAAATGTCAGCTGTCTCCACATTCTTACATCTGAGTTCTTTGTGCAATCTGAATGTTATACTTCATTTGAAACAAACTTTGCCATATGCAGTTTGCATATGCCCCCAGTTGTTGGCTATTGAAGGTGCACCTTATCAGCGTAGAAACTGAATTACAGCTTGTTGTACCCGCTTAAATTTTTGTATACACATGTAACCATATCTCACTGTCATATTATTATCACAATGTCCAAGGTATTGAATGACTGGCACAGCTAGACTGGCATTAAGTCAGTTTGAACTTGTACAGTACACACTGCTGTCAACAGTGTTGCCATACCAATTTGTGTTTTATTTGAATGTTCATGTGGGATATTTTTTTTTTACTATTGTACAGTTTAAGTGTGGGGTTGTCACTTAAATTCCTATGGTTGCACAATGTATGACAGAAGACTGCATCCCATTTTAGGGCCTTATGCATAAAGCAATGAGGGGCATTTAATGTGTTTATCAGGCTTGCCTATAGCACAATCCTTTGTGTCTGAAACATGTAACAGCTTTATATAGATGGTCCCATTAATGAGTATTTTCTGAAACGGACTTAAGTAAGTTCTGGTGCCCTATTCTCTAACACGTTGAATACCATTTTCTTCCCTATTTTTTTCATGCTTTACAAGTTTAGACTGTTGTATTTTATTTTGTGCAGATTTGAGAAAATTTATTGTTGATTACATTATTTTACTGTACGTCATCTAACTGCCATTACCTTTTCTGATTTCTTGTATTTTCCCTTTGTATTACTGTATCATGCCAAAAAAATTTATCTGATGATTTTATGTTGCCAAGAAAGTTGCTTTAAACTTCATGCATTTATCAGAAGTTTCTGTTTGTGTTTCATTTGATGATTATTTTGTTCCATATTTGTCAGTATTTAACTAAAAGGAATAAGCTTGATTGACTGGCAAGGATTACTAGACCTAACAGTAACAGAACATTTTGTCTACTTGTAACCATAAACAATTGACAACATACCTGTTTGGGAACCAAATGAAAATGCTGCCTAAAAGGGTACAGCAGTTAATATCTTTTCCTTTACCAATAATTTCAGTATGCTGCTTAGTGTGGTAATGACAAAAGAAGAAGGTTGATTTCTATTTTTTTTTTATTTTTTTTTTAATTTTTTTTTTCAGATTTATGTACAGATTCTTGGACCATATCCAAAAACGGCAAGTCGGAATGAGTTTGTTGTTACTATTGTGGATCCTGTTTCTCATTGGATCGTTGCACAACCCATAGCATTCGACAGTAGCCTTTCATCACAAGTTTCATGTTTAATTTTCAAGACATTCTGTGATTTTGGGTTCACTAAGTGTACCATAAGCAGTGTTCCACCACAGATATCCTCTGACATTTTGAACAAACTGAAGAAGTATGACAATTGCCTACGCAAGGTTACAGCTGCTCTGGATGTGCCTGCAGGTGCTGCAGAGATTTGCAACATAGTGAAATGCCAGGACAAGGTGGCTGAATGTGCCTGGTTGAGTGAACTGTTTTCTGCTTGGGTCCAAGATAACCCTGGTACCTGGGACAAAGATTTGGATGAGTTTTTGTTTGAATTCCGTGCCCTACCAAAAAATGGTGCCCCATCTCCCTTTCGTTCCATGTTTAATCGGCGACCAGTGCGATGGTCAGAAGTCGATAAGGAGAATATTATACAAAATAATCCTGTTCCAGAGCTGCCAAAAAGAAGGAAACTGCAAGGAAGTCTAATGAAGGTACTGCATGATTACATCCTTAGTAATATTCTGTAGTTCTGTGGTGCAAATTAATTATAGGGTAATTTTACAAGTCCAGCAAGCTTCACAGCTTGACCAACATCAATTTCAATTAAACCCATGCTGTTCCTTGTTTATGATCTATTAAGTGTTGCAGTGTGTTCTTTTTTTTTGTTGCTTGTTTTTTTGTTTAGAATTTTGCAAAGATACTGAGGTTGATGCTATTACAAAATTCCATTTTTCTTAAATTATTTAAGGAGAGCTCACTTTTGCTGTCATTTAGAAAATTTAAAATTAAGTTCCATATGCTATGTCAGCAGAGTTAGTTATTTTACTGTCATTTGGAAAATTTAAAATTAAGTTCCATATGCTATGTCAGCAGAGTTAGTTATTTTACTGTCTAAGCATCACTATAAATGTACATACTTTGATTGTACAAATGAAGGGTGTAACCCTAAAACCTGCTAGGTGCCAAACAGTTGTTTAGGAGTTGTGAAGGAAAGAGACACTGCAGGTGATTGACTCTACAATGTTTGTCTAGAACTGTGTATACACAAATTAGAAAGACACCTCTACATATGGTATTGTATTAATATATCCACATTACATTACATGTATGCAAAATGAATTGACAGTCACAAATTCTGAACATAGCTAAGTACCAACATACATTTGTCCTAGAAACAACTAAGTGCCAATATACTTTGACCCTAGAAACAGCTATGTGCAAAAGTTTATTGTTGGTCTCTACAATTGCAAATGGTTGGGAACAGTAAAGTTACTCTGCATTTCCACAACATAATTGCTCATGAAATTTCCAATATGTTTGATCCAAAAAGGATATCATTGACAACAGGCTGCCCTTTTTCTCATTGCTTAGCACTCTTTGCTTTTCATCTCCTCAGAGTATGATATTTCTAATGTCAAAATAGTCATCCCGTTTTTTTTTAGAACACTAAAAAGCATCCATGTTTTTGCTTCATTGAATTTTTGATTTACACTACCACTCCTGGCTTCTTTGCTGAGAAGTGTAACATGGATAACTTTGAAATAGCCTACTTCATTGTTGTTATTAGAGAATAAGCAGCAGCCTGAATAGTAATGAATCTTCCTTTAGTAATGTCCATGACTTTAAACTTATTAGCATGTGTAGCAGATCTGGCCACATCATCAGTTCATCAGGGACAAATGCCTTGCTCACTCTTTTCCTTGTCTCTATCAGACCAAAAGCTGTGTCACATGGCAGTTAACTTTGATCGGACACAATAAACTTCTGTTCAATGTTACAAAACATACCCAGTAACACAGGATAAACAAAAAGGAAGATGATCATCATCCGGGTGGTTTTTTTTTTTTTTTTTTTGTTTTTTTTTCCCCCACACAGCTCACACCATATTATAAGATATCCTTTTATGTCAATACTGCTCAGTACATGAAGCAGACAGGACACTATTTCATTACTCCCTCTGCCTGCCATAATCCCATGCCATGTGCATATGTAGGCCATACTGAAGTCGCACACATGAAAGAAGTAGTAGCAAGACAACTACCTTGGGACAAACAAAAACTGCTGTATATCTATACATGCTACACTTATATTGCTTCCAGGCATCTAAGATGTTACAGTCACCTTTAAGGCATTGCATAACTTCTTCATATTTCCTGTGATGTTGGTCCAGTCTGAGTTTTACTGTTCTTGACTTGTGAGATTTTGCAGAATGACAGATCAGGAAACTCTTCTTTAATTATGTACTTTCCCATAGTCTCTGTAGGAAACAATAGTTTAAAGATTAGTATCCTTAAATGTTTGAACAGTCTTTGCACATTGAGATCAGGGTTCAGGTTTGTTTTTTATATAGCTCGCAAATAGTGTCTCTCTGTTCATGTTATACTGTTTATGTGGTCTTAAATGCTCTCTTATCCTTATTGAAAATCCTATTTGGTTTATGAAGCATCTTTGCTTCTCTTCAAAAATTAATTTGCTCTTTTGTTTTTTGCAACGAGGGTTTGAGGACTGCTCCTACATACAGTGAAAATATCAATGAAGGTCCACCGAAACACCTGTGCATGAATGCACAACATTGGAACTGCTTCCCTCCATTTCTGCTGCCGGTTACTGGCACTTAGCAGACTTATGGGTACACATGTTTGTGACACAGCAGCAGTGCTATCTTGTGAGGGCTATATGAACAAAATGATTGGCTCTGGCACATAGAGCTGTCTTGGGTACATTGGCAGTAGCACATAGACGGGTTCTGATCTAAATATGTATTTTTGAGCAAAATGGCACTTACCATGTTTTTGAGTTCCACCCTTTCAAATAACAAGGAAGAATCTGGAAGAACAAGGAATTTTACTTCCTAAATTAGCTTTTGCATGTTGGTTTGTGTGCGTGTTGTGTGTGTGTGCATGTGTGTTGTGTGTGTGTGTGCATGTGTGTGCGTGCACATCTGTGCACACATGCATATGTGTGCACACAGATTTTTTTTTTTACAAAAAGCTTTTGTAATGAAATTTGCATTGGAAACATAATAAAATATAATGATAAAACTTTTGTTATGTGCCATAGGTGAAATTTTTCATGTTTTCTCTTTCTGATGCTGACAAAAGACTTCTATGTTGTATCTGCAATACAGGATGTTGCAAAATTGCATGGCAATACTTCGGGGAAACATTCCTCACATCTGGAGGATGAAAAAAATGTTCTATGAACATAGGTCTGCAAATGCTTCATTTCTTTACTACAACCCATAATAAATAATGGGCAGAGTATGGCCCGCCGGCTGGACCATGTTACTGTGAAATGCCATCGCAGTGTTCATTTGCATGATACACGGCATCTCACACTACGTCACTACACTTATAACAGTAGGAACTACACAGGAATTAGATATGCATGTTTAAAAGCTTATCGTCGGCACTAAAGGAAATGTTCAAAATGCCCTCCATCAGCACAAACCTGGACACCTAGATGCGTTGATGAATCCCTGAAAAATTCTTGATTGTTTGGCAACCTGCTACAGTAACAGTTACAGAGGCTGCCTACATCGTCCACTAGGGTTGCATGCAAAAATGCCTTTAAATATCTCCTGAAATATAAGTCTAATGGATTTAAATCAGGGCTCATCGGGGGCTGGTATGGAGCTGCCAATTGCAGCTGCAATGGCATTCCGCAGTAACATTATCTAACCCACGGGCCATACACTGTATGTTATGTATTACGGGCTGTAGCAAAGAAACAGCATTTGTGGACATATGTTCATATAATATATTTTCATCCTCCAGATGTGAGAAATGTTTCCCCAAAGTATTGTCATGCAATTTTGCAACACTCTGTATAGCCGACTTCTTTTTGTACATGTTCTTGTAAACTTGATCTCTTAGATGAATTTATTGTTTGATTTTCCTCACACATATCTATGACACACCTCAAAAAACCGTGTCAATCATATAGGCACATCAACTAGTTATGTATATTTTGACACATCATAAAAAGGTGTACTCTCTACCTCTGTTTTTAAAACATGAGAATCTCATCACTTGCACCTGCTTCTTTGTCAATATAACAAACAAAAGAGTTTTTGGTTCCTCGTAGTTCTTGCCGCCTTCGTCGTTCATTCATGTTTTTCTCTTGTTCTGTACTGGAAATGCATAATTTCAGTGTGTGGATTTGCTAGTGTACAACTGCTGTGGAGTTATCATTTGATTACTGATTATTAGGGCAAATCTGTTAACAACTACATCTTCACCATCACATGCATTTTTTCCATGTGAGATAGCAAAAGAGCACCACCTGTTCTCTCTTCGTCTAGTTCCATGCAAAATCACACACGTCATAAACCAGGTCTATTCAGTTAGCTGCTCGCAGGCCACGTGCAGCCCACCAGACTCGTTAGTCTGACCCCTGAATACAACAGTTCATCAGCAATATTTTTTTAATATAAGCTTTAAGACTACAATCACGTAATTAAACACAAGTGTAAGTACTTTTGAATACAATTACCTAATTTAACATCAACCTTCAATACAGTTGTGTACCCTTACCTAATTTAATGGGAATCAGTACGTGCCATCTTGGATTCATTAAGTTTCTTACTACAAGTTCCATTTTAAAAGGTTTCACTACATTTTTTGTATGTCAGAGCATAAATGATAACTTCTGAAACTTTGTGAAAATGTTAAAGTTTCATTGCCTTTGTTAATTTTTGACTAGTCACTGCCAGGAAAGATTCTAAAGGGAAAAAGAAAAAAATTTTCAATTTTTAAAGCACTTGTTTAAGCAAGCTCCAGGAAAAATTTGAATAGTCATTTTGCTCCAGGGTACTGATAGCTGAACTTACTAGTGAAGTTACCCTCACAATTTCCACATGATGTTTCCTTCTGCAGCATTTTTACTATGCAACTTAAGGCTTCCAGCTGTCATAATTAATGTAGGGGAAAGTGGGACTGGTTGAGACACAAAAGTTTCATGGTTAATATTTCCTGGGCTATTCTCACTAGCATTCTGTAAAATATTATTTTACTCTATTATTTATACATATATGATATCTGAAAGGTTAAACAATGTACCATTAACACTTACGGGAAAAATTAGTGGGGCAGGTTGAGACAACCAGAGTAGAATAAGAAACCACATAATATGCATTATGATATAGTTGGTTTATTATAATTATATAATAAACTAAAAGATGCAAGGTCTATTTTGATGAAATAGTACCAAAAATAATTATGAAAAAATATCTTTCATAATGTTCACTACTAGTTAAAAAAGAATTTTCAAGATTAACTAAAAAGAAACTGACATGAAATTAAATGTCATTTGGGACAAATCATTTTGAGTCTAATGTCACCTAGTGAACATTATACTTTGAAAGTGACACAGCGAAAGACAATAATGATTGCTGCCATTTAGTTTTACTGCTTTCACTAGGAGCACGTAAAATTCTAACATCAGTGAATGGCACATTGCCAACGTCTTCTACATTTGGATAGTAAAACTTATCCTTAGATTTTGAAGATTTTCTAAGGAATGAAATCACCAAGTCGCCATTGTCACATACAAACTTGACGAGGGCAAAATCTACTTTTATCTCGACAGCATTGTCTTTATCTTCATTCTCACCATCCTCTTAAGTCGTCGTCACATAATTCCACTTGTCTTCAATTTCTTCTTCTGAGTCCTCAAATTAAATTTTTCTCTTTGTCGATTTCTTTTTGTTTCCTTTGTGATTTTTTGTTCTTTTTCTTTCTTTTTCATTTTTTCGTCCCACTTTTGAATTCTTTCTTCTATTTCTTTAAAAAGTTCTGCTTTCTTTTTGATGTTTTCTTCTAATTTATTTTTTTCAGGGGTGCTTGTTACAATTGAGCTTTTCCCACTCTCACTAGATTTTCTCCTTTTTTCTATTTGTTTTACTTTAGGATATCCCCTGAACTGTTGTGGACTTACACAGTTAGTAGGCCTACAACTGTTGCTTGCTGTAACTTGGTTTTCAATATAATTTGATGTCCCAGATGTTGATGGTTTGACTAGTGTTTCAGTATTCAGAATTGGTTCTAGAATCAGGGATGATTGCAGCGTAGCTGATGCCAGCAGTGTCATGTTGCTTTGCTCTCTTCGAGACATCTCAGGGGGTTTTCTCATTGACTGAACTTGCCAAAAATATACTGTCAGTGTACACTTCCTTATCATTTGGGTAAATCCCAGTTTTTCGAAAGGCATGCTTTGTGGAACCATTGCTCGAGCATGAGCAATCCCTACACAAATTGCCACATTATAGATCGTGAATGGAAGCCCTGAATTCGATGACATCGGTGTGTCCACAGCCGAGTTGTAAAATGTTTGAAATGGTTTCATTATGCCAACATCTAATGGTTGCATCCTGTGTGTGCCGTGTGGGGGGAATGTTAGGATGTGAACTCCGTTTTCTTTAGCTAAATTTATAGCTTCAATTGAGAGATGACACTCGTGGTTATCACAAATAAGGATCATTTGACGTTTCATCAAACATGCAGAATATTTAATGAAATGTTCTATCACATGGATAAAATTTGAAGAAGTCATCCACCCTGTTGGGTGAGCCAAACCTAGAGTTCCTGATGGGGCTCCTTGGATCATGTGATTTTTAAAGTGCACTTTGGGAAACACCATAGCAGGAGGAATGGTATTGCCTGCTGCATTTATAATCAAAGCAGTTGTGACTAAAGTTCGTCTTTCACCACTTATGGCTATACATACTTGTTTGATGCCTTTTTGAGCAATTACTTGTGAAGTCTGCTGGTTTGCTTCAGTTTTTGTCTCATCGAAATTCCATATTCGACTCGAGTCACTAAGCTCAGGGTGCTTAGACACAACAGTTTCATAATTTTGGAAAAACATGCCAACATTATGTCTGTTGAAGGCCATTACTCTGGCGACACTACACCCCTCAGCAGCTCAAAGTGCTGCTGGTGGTGGTGCTTCATAAATACATATAGCCAGTCTTTTCTGGCCATCCTGTTGTGTTTCCAGTTTTGTGGATAGTTAATTTTATTAATTTCAGCCATTTCAAAGACTTATTTACGAGTTTCTGTTGTTAAGCCATAAAACATCTTAGAATTATCAACCAAAAAATTTTCCAAGTCTTCTTCTTGCTAATCAGAGAACACTTTGTGAACATCGCAGTGAGCTTTCATATTAACTTCATTGTTAGGGTCACTGCAAATCTTCTTAATATATCTCGCAAGTGTTTGAAACTTTAAACCTAACTGATCTGCAGCATTCTTGACTGATTGGCCTTCCAGAACTAATTTAACCCCTTCTTTCGTGGTTTCTGCATCAAAAAGTCCTTTTGTTTTAGATTTTTTCCGTTCCCTTGCCATCTTGAAAAACACTGCAGCACCTAAAACAAAGACAACCTTAAAAAATAACTGCTAAACATTCTACTCCGGAATTTCTAATCTCTCAACCTACCCCACTTACTTTAGTCTCAACGTGCCCCATACAGCCACAAGAAATACAACCCCATATTCTATTTTACATTTGTCACAACTCACCAAGGATAATGGTGCCAGTTATACACTAACAATTTACCTTTCCAACTATCTTTAGTTTAAAATCGTAAAAGTAATAACAAAGAAAATATACTTCTTTTACCTTTGCCTGAAGAAAAAAACTTTTAGGTTCACAAAACACTTTTTCTACTGTCACAAGAAAACAACACCAACTGTTCCAGTCCACATCTGTTATCTTTCTAAAGCAAGAAGAATGTATGAAGCCCAGTGTAGCCAACTTCAAACAAATCATTTCCCTGTAACACCTGTTGTCTCAATGTGCCCCACTTTCCCCTACTAAAATTTTATAGTTTAATTTCTTCCATATAAGCTATTTTTGGTTTTGCTGGCACAAATTTTTACAATTCTCTGGTCATTGTCATGCCTACTTACTCCATTGCAGATTAAAATACTTACTAGGCATTATATCAACTACTTAATTTGCCTACATAAGAGCAATTATCAGATAATAATTAATTTGTCATCTTTTTTTTGACAAGCATTCGTATAGATTTTATGTTAACCTAATGTACAAAAACTTTAATGAATAAATTTTTCTTGGCCTTGTCAGTTTGCAGAAAATTAGCTTTATCTATAATAAAAAAAACTTTCTACTATCTGGTAGACAAGAAGTTTGTATTGAAATGTGTGGCGTATCTAAAAATATGTTACCCAAACAATCTGAAAACTATCTGTCCATAGAAATAATTATGGAAATGAAAAAAAAATAATAATTAGAGAATTAATTATATTTCCAAGCATTTGTTTTTGCGAACAAACCTACAAGCTTTATTGCATGCTTTTAGGGCCACTAAGGTAAAAAGATAATAAGAAAAACTAAAATGAATATTATTCTCTTCTTAAAAGTGTTTAAAAAATGTGAAATAAAATTTCAAAATAACTTTCCCTAGCTAATAAATGACACTGTCATTCCTTGAAAAAAATAGCTGTTACCCAGGGAAATTTTCTGAAGATTAGTATTTGTAGAAACATTTTGATCTAAGATATATATTAAACCCATTTGGTCCCAAATTTTGTGTACTCAAGTGTTGCAATCATATAATATTTGGTATGTGCTGTACTTGTGTAAAATACTATTCTTGCAACCAATATAACAACATGCAGTAAGATCAATATTAGGTGGATTAACCACTCATCAGACAATTATTGAATCAGATTTTCAACTAAGTAAATTTGGGCACCATTTTCTGATGTGGTGGCCATATGCAATTTTAGAGAGCTATAGAAAATATTTTTTAATTACAGAATAAAGTTTTTCCTAGCTTTCCTTGCCTTTTTTTCCCCTTATTAGACCTTCTTACCAACCCTACTATGTATAACATATCAAAAAAGCTGTAAGTGAAGGACTGAATAAGGACAGGAATTGAAAGACTCATCCACACACAAAATGTGATGAGACAATTCTTTTGCAGGGTGTCTACAGGTTATGAAAGATATGAAAATGAAAAAGTCATGAAATGGCATTTTGGTTGTGAAATTCATGGAAAAGTCATGGATCTTAGGTTATGAAAATTTTCAAAATTAAATATCTTTTGATGCACCAAGATTCTTTGTAACATCTACAGTGCAACCTCTGTCCACAATTTTTAAGCAGATCAGCAGAAAAGTCTTATGCATACTTGCAAACAGTAGTTGCGGACTTTGCTTGTAGACCTAATAAATATGATACGTAACCTCATTCACTGTCTTAGATTGAGTCTGAAGCATATTTTTGTTATTATATGAAAAGACTTTGAGAAAATGGGAAACATATAATAATTTCAAGACATTAAATATACTTCCATAAATGTGCTTAAGAAAATAAAATTATGGTGGTAAAAATATTTATCAGCAGTTTTGTTTTTATTAAATTCTGTTATCTATCAAAAAACAAACAATAACAAAACAATGTATTGTACACAACACAGGTATAAAAATATTGTGTGTTGAAATTTGGAAACAGCTTTATAAATGCCTCTAAGTAATATTAATGAATTTCATTTTGGATTTATACGAAGTGCAATAATTTCTCCACACTCTCCTGAGTCAGTGCAGATTTTTCAGTGCGAATGTGGCCAAACATCAAGCAATTTATTTCAGGCAGTGTTCATGATAATTGCACTTTCCTAGTTTTCAATGCACACTCACTCAGGAAAATACCATCAAAATGAGAACAGAAGTGTTGTGCAAAAATGGGCTTAGGGTGTCATTCTTGCATGGTTTGATTTTGAATGATGTGCATCTGTCTTTCTTTGGTCCAGTGGCACAGGTGTGGTACCCTTCTATGTTTGTGTGCTGTCCAGAATGTTCGCAAGCCATATGAATTTTCAATTTTGTAAATTCTCAGCTTTTTCATGAGCTAGCTGTGGCTGGCCTTCGGCCAGCGTCAAACACAAACAACCAGAAAACGACCATGCATACCCAGTCTGCCTTAGCAGCTTCTAGAGCTCTCGCAAACTGAGGGCCAAGAAAAGAAATCTTACCAAACTGAAAACTATCTCGCCAAAAGGAAAATCAGTAAGTTAAAATTTAAAGAAAGGATGCAAAATACTTCAAATACTTTCAAAACAAATACTCACACTTGAAAAATAAATATGCCCCAATAAAAAAAGAAAAAGAAAATTAATTGCCAGAAATATAAGTGAAAATTTGTCTGAACAAAAGAAGCAAAAAAAAATTCCCCCTTAAATCTTGAGGCGTAACAATGTTGTTGCCTTTGATTCCAACAAATTCACATGTGCATTTACCTAAAACTAAAACTTACCTTTGCTTGTGTTGAATATACTGATTTGCCTATATTAGTTATGGCTGAATTTGATTAATATAAAACAATGCAAACGATAATATTTAAAAGTGTTCATAATAAGACAGTAAACAAACATTTCAACTCAAGTGGCCATTGTAATAAAAATATCTAACTTTAAAGTAAACTTAACATAAGATATTGTCAAGTTGATGAGTTATGTTGATAGAAGAACTGGCATTTGAAAAGCCACTGTTAATTTCAGAAACCAATACAGTATTTAAGAATTGCCTATCCAAGTAGTGTTGTCAGCTGTCTCACAGAAATAACTACCCATAGTGTTTTTCTCAGTACATAGTATGTATTTTGCTTTACTCGTAGTCTTAATGCTCATTTTTATAGTTACATGTGATACATTCAACTTCACCTAAGTCAATAATAATACACTAGTGGAATGTTTAACCATTCCTTAACATGATTGGTTCTGCAGTGGTGATAAAAAACAAAATGCAAGGATGCCAAGTTGTAACATCAAGTGTTTGTTAATCCTATGCAATTCATTCCAAAATTTGCTTTGGCCATCTTAGAAATAAACATTGCACATTTGACACTTGCTACTGTATTTATTCTGACGGATTAAAAATGTGTGCTCCTGTACATAACTTGTATATAACTGTGTATAACTTGTATGGCAAGTCAATATCTCAAAAAATATGGTCAATATCTCAAAAAATATAGCACCATTGTTTCTCATGGCTGTTATCTGTGACTGTTGCTAACATGGCTGTCAATGTGAAAAATGCTTTTCATTGCCAAACTCCTACTATATCTTGTTAATAAATCAATATTTTAACGTGTGGTAGTCACTTTTTGAAACTGCATTTGTTTACGCTATCAAAAATATGATTTGTAATTTTAGAAGTCCGGTGTAAAGATTTTTTTTTTGGCAAAGTGATGCGAAATTAATATGACTTGGTGACAAAAACCACAACAGGTTGCTTTGACATGGTAAATTACATAAATAGGCTTAAATTCAGTGCAGTGAGACATCAACAAAAACAATGTGTGTGTTGAAAATTACATAATTTTATTTCTGTCATGTGTCAGTGTTAATTGTGCATATGTAGGTAATATATGCCAATTTCATATGTCATGAGTACAGCTTTGTTGAGAATAACATGCTGTATCCATCCATTCATCATCCCAGAACTACTGGTGAACAACGAAAACTTGGCTACTCTTAATTGTTGGTGAACAGTCGAAAATATTTGGTGTCTATAAGGAAGTTTGTTATTAAATTCTTTCTTTGTTTAAGTTTTGGCTATCAGCACAACCTGGCATCACCATTCATAGTTGAAGATATTTATGTATATTGTACATTTATGTTATGCTTCGTTGTCCACCAATTGGAGTGTGTACTCTTTGGCAACAAGACTGAATGTTTTCTTCAGTATTTGTGGTGAAAATATTTGTTGCTGGATTGATAAAATCGAATGATTTTAGCATTTTTTACAGAGGAATTTTGGTGAGACCAGTGGCGTTTATGCCATAGACCCAAGGTAAGCAATGATTACCCTATAAATATTGGAAATGTTTGACCCGTTATAGTTTTTGCCTTAACTTTAAATTTTAACACATTTAAATCTGAGTTTCCAGATTCCAATTCGAGAAACAGATTTTTCGTAAGTCCTGTACTGTACACACATTTTGTTGCTCTCTAGGATTTATTTCCGCAAACGGGAGCGACTAGCAATGAATTAAACTCGCAATTGAGTTACCGTGCCGCGTTCCTTCCACAGGGTAAGCAGTCGTCCTGTTTGCGTACTTCAGTCCTCATTTTTCCTTGGAAAATGAATGAGAAAACTGGAGTTTTCTTATAATTTGAAATACGCTCTCTTAATAATATTCAGTTTAATTATTATTACATTAATTTTGTTTGCGTTTTTATAACTAATGTTACGTATTATAAAACAGTAAATACATGCGGAGGATAAGTTGCGTTTGTTAGTAGAAATTGAAAATGGATTTAGCAAAAATCTTAATGTTAAATGACAGCAAATATAGTATCTGTTTTTTTTTACATAGAAAGAGAATTAAATGCATAAAGGTGTAGCAGTCTGAGGAAGCTAAGTCTGGGGAATATAGGGGGATGCATATTTACTCATACTTCATGTCATTCAGCTTCTTTTTATTAATTTTTTCCATGTGGCGATTGGCAGCTGCCTAAAGCAGAGAACCCTTCGTGTTAACCAACAACAGCTGCTTTTTAAATAACAGCTAGTAAATTTTGTCATTTTCTGTACAGTACAATACAGTAGTACAGTGAAACGTACTTAAGATGGGCCGCTTAAAATGTTTTCTTCTTAATAAGTGTAATAACGTCACATATTCCCAAGTTATTCTGGCGAGAAAACAGCCATTTAATAACTATCAAGAACCTACATTACCATAACAAACATCTGCAGTGCTACCACACTTACAATGTAAGATAACGTAATTCCTCACAAGACAGTACATTTGCCTACATCTACCACACTCCTCCCCACTAAATATGATTCCCCGTTATATCAACAATCAACATATACGGCATCATATGTTGCAAGTCTAGCCTCTGGAGTTTGCAAATCGTCCAGCTTGCATGAAGACTCCTTGGCGACACATCTCCACCGCTTCCTGCTTTTGATAAAGCTGACTCTGGGCCTGGAAAGCCCCGGAACCTTTCTTGCCCTGGTGACCCTTCACCTGTGATGCCCAGTCCTCCATCTGGAACCACTTGAAAGTCTTTGTGCCATGTAAAGTTGTCCAACAGGGTGAAGGACTGCCCTTAGACCTTCCTCTTTTCCATGGGTCTGCCTGCGACTTTGGTGGTCTGCCTACTACCATCCAGTTAACCCATTAATGGTTAAAATGCTGTGGTTTGCTGTTTTGTACCAACTTCATATGAAAGGAAGGTGAGCCATTTTCTGAGGTAGTTGGCATGACAGAAACATCTCTGACCTTGCACATAATCTCAGTGCGTAGCTGGAATCACTCTGCATTGGATTTGTTCCAGAATTTAGTTAATTTTCTCTGCTCTCCCACTACTCACCCAAACATTTTCCTCATTCACAACATGCCAAGATTGTGTTGCGAGTGACTGTTCCCCGAGCTGCTTGGTAAATTGCTTCATTTGCATTGTATAGTTGAACAATAGCTTTAAAATACGTAGTCTTGTACGAAGGTGTCACAGTATGAACAGTTCTGCTGATGTGAATTCTGTGGTGGAGGAAGGAATGTTCCTGTAAAAGAACAGATAATTATCCAACTGATGCTGTAACGACCGGATGACCTTTTCTATTTCTTGTGAACACGTATATTTCATCAGCCCTTTTATATATATATATATATATTTATATAAATCCTGCACTCCACTTTCAGCCTTCCCATTAGACTGAGGGCGATACAGGGAAATCAAGGCATTATGTATACCATTCTTCATTACAACCAACTTGAATTTTTCAGAAGAAAATTAGAGGCCAGTGTCCGAAGCTATCAACTCCGGAAGCCCATTGGAGCTAAATAAAGTTAGGAGTTTTGCTACAGTAGCCTCTCCCGTAGTTAAATGCATAAGAAAAATGTCTTTTCACTTGGAATGGACATTCAACAATGCACAAGTTTCAACCTCCTGCTGAAACAAAGTCCACATATGTGTATTGCCACTTCCTATCGGTCATGGCTACTGTTGTAACAGAAGCTTTGTGGCAGAGAACTGAACACTCTGGCAGGCAGCAATGACAAAGATCACATCACGTCTTCAATTTGGCTGTCCAGTCTTGGCCACAACACATGACTTCGTGCTAGCATCTTCATGCGAGTAGCACCAGGATGTTTTTCATATAGGTGAGACAGGTTCACACCCTGTAAATATACTGGAATGATTACCTGATGTTCCCATAGGACACAATCTTCCTCAACAACGAGCTTCAATCTTTTAGTAAAGTAAGTGGGCAGTGATTTGTCTGGTTTACGCTCCGGCCAGCTACATTTGATGAAATCCTTCACTTTGGCAAGAATAGAATCCCAATCAGTTGCTCACCAAATATTTTCTGGTGTTATTGTGACAGGAGAAAAATATTTGGTAGTCTCCGTGAACTCTGACACTGGTAACACTGTAAAGTCCTCAGATTCCACAGGTTGATCATCTGCCCAGAGAGTGCATCTACATGGGAATGTCTGTACCCTGTTTGTATCAGATTTCATAGTTATAGGCAGACAACACCACTGCCCTTTGTTGTAATCTTGCGGCGGCCATTGGTGGTACTCCTCACTGCTTACCAAAAATGGTGGTTGGTGGTCCGTCCCGAGAATATACTTGCGTCCTTATATGTAATAATTACATTTTTTTACCCCATGAATAATGGCCAAGGCCTCACAATCTAGTTGTATATCTTTTCTACTGTTGTTGACATTTTAGAGAAAAGAATGCCAATAGGATGGTCACCATTTTATCCTATGTGAGACAGAACTGCTCCCATGCCCGTTGGGGATGCATCACAATTTAATACGAGTGGCTTGACTGGGTTAAAATGGATGAGCAAACTAGACTGAAAAAAACCAGCCTTCACTCTCTTGAAAAAATAGTCAACATTCCACTCCCAAGGCACGTTTAGTTTCAACAGCTCGTAAAATGTACTGACAACTGGGAAATAAACCGCACACAGTAATTTAAGAAGCCATGATAAGCTCGTAGTGGTTCCTTGTTGGTTGGCTCTGGTGCCTCCTAAATGGCTCTCAATAATTTGTCTAATGGTCTAATTCCAGTGCAATCAATTATGTGCTTAAGTAAGTCACCATAGACTCTAAAAATATGCATTTTGACAAGTTCATACATAGAGCCCTCCACTAAAATATCATGTAAATAGGTCACCACTCTGGGAATACCACTGAAAATTTGCTTCACATATGATCTGAAAGATCACTGGGGCTGATGAACTGCAGCCTTGTTAACCTGTATAGCCTTTTTTGCATGTTTATGTTTAACAGGGGTAGAGACTACTATGGTTTTCCAACTGTTGATATGATGATAAACTGAGGACCAAGAAACATACACACTCGGTTAGTGAGGCAAAGGTATCTTCTGGCTTCAGAAGAGGATAATGGTCTTTGTTTAGTGCAGAGTTCAATGTTACCTTGTAGCCAGCAGATAACCTCAACCTCCTTATTAGCTTTCTCCATCCATACCAATAGTGTTGCCCAGACCACTGATCCAATACTTGTGTCCGCAATGCGTACGACACTGTTCATGCTTTACAAAACTTGGGTGTCGCATTAGGCTTCAGGTGTAATGCTGCAGTTTGACCTTTAATTGTATCTACTTGTGACCTAAAAACATCTGCATACTTTTGTCTCAACTGGCTCACTACCTTTGCTGCCTTGTTAGGCAAGCTTACGGTTGTCACCAAGACTCGTGATGGCTCGCAACGCAAGGGTGAGGAAGGCCTGCTGCAAGGGAGGTTAGGGGATTAGGAAGATAACGGCTGCACTCCATGCCATGTTACATGCCTTACAAAAGACATTGTTCCTCGCAGTAGTGACGGACTGTGAACAAGGTCGAGTAGAATGCTGCCCAAGAGGTATAGACAAGTTATACATAGCAAGGAAAGAGAAGTCATTAGGAGTGTTGTAGAAGCTTGTGATGAAAAGGCCAGGAATAAATGTATGTTGGTTCCTATTAACAAAGATACAGATAGAGTTGCAAAGTACACAGTAGTAAGTAAAGCATCAATCGAGATTCCTGATGAGCCTCAAAGAACGCGAGTAAGGGAAGTTAAGAACACGATGCTTACACTGTTGACCGTATCTCTTATTAAGGGTTCCGACTACATGCAATTATTTTGTGCAATCAAGTCCTGGAAACTGGCGGACTACAAGGCAAACTCTTGCTCACTCCTCACTAGCTTTATCACTTGCACCTACGAGGTGCTCAACTTGCATGCTGTCTTACTGCCGGCAACTCGCCTAAACGTGACTTTCAGCAGTGAACCTATATTTTAATGGCACGCAATAAGATTGTAGTAACTTTGATAGATGAAGATAAATATCTCACGCAACTGTATCAAGGGTAAAGTTTATTTTCTTGACTTAACTGGTATGCTTTAAAACATTGCACGAATAATAAAGTGTCATCCGTGACTTTTCAGTAATATATGCAAGTAATATTTTCAGTCATTAAAACCGTTCAACAAATTTTATTTAAAAAATTTTAATTTGGCAAAGTCCTCGTAATTAGTTAAGTAGAATTTATAATATACATGTTGAAGTTACTCACTATTGTATTTAAATGTTAGAAGTTTCTATTAAAATGTACTAAATATGGAAATTTTTGTATTGATGTAAATACAGTGTGTGTCTAAATTCCCATTACTCCTTGTAAGGGCTCATAGTGGTAACCAAGACGGTTATGTTTTGCATAGGAACTTATGTGCGGAAACGTACAGTTTTCCCGCGACAAACAAAACACCACCACATCACATGTTGACCTCTCCCATGTCTGCAACATACTGTACGTTGTTTTTCTTCTGGGTCCACTTAAAAAAAGGGCTCAATGTGACGACCAGTGACGTCTTACACAAACACAGTACCTACGTACCATGTTCTGGTACACACACTCACCAACAGTGGATAGGTCAAGGTGGCCCGATTGCTTGGCCTGCACGTTCACCCAACTTAATCCGCTGGACTACTTTCTGTGGGGCCATATGAAGGATACATTTACGAGACCGCAGTGGCATCAGAGGAGAACTTGCTGGTGCGGATTACGGCTGCAGCGAATCTTGAACTTCCAGGTATTGGTGATTGTGTGTGCCAGAACATGGTACGTAGGTACCGTGTTTGTGTAGACATCTCTGGTCGTCACATCCAGCCCTTCTTGTAAGTGGACCCGGAAGATAAACAACGTACAGTATGTTGCAGACGTGGGAGCGGTCAACATGTGAAGTGGTGGTGTTTTGTTTGTCGCGGGGAAACGATACGTTTTTGCACATAAATCCCTATGCAAAACATAAGCGTCTTGTTCCCCATTACAAGTCCTTACAATGTGTAATGGGAATTTATACACAACCTGTATATAAAATATTATTCTTTGGTACCATACTTTTACACATACAGTTTGTGTTGCTATGAGCACACGTATATAGTCCATTCACGGTTACTTCGGACTTTTCCGAAGCCCTGCTAAAGTTCTACTTCCAGGATATTCCTCCGCCTTGTGCAAACTAAGCTTAACTAAGTCTGGAAAATTACACCAGGGGGACAACGCACTGCATTCGTGCACACTCAGTGTAACAGTATTTTGTATAATCACTATTTTTCACTAGGTGCTACCAACATGCTTATTTTCTGCCTGATTTTTGTTCAGATTATTTATAAATTAAGCATTATAATTTATAGATAAAATATTAATAACATTTCAATTTAACAAAAAAAAAGTAACTTATATACACAATAATAAAGCGCTTGTGATACAGGGCTTATTTAAGAAATAACTAAACATGTTATACATGGGGAGATTTTTCAAAGGTTTGATTCAAAAAGGCAGAAGAAACCGTGAATGGACTATATACTTAATTAAAAACATTTTTTCAAAAAAAAAAAAACACGAAGGTACTGATAACTAGTGAGCCGAGTTTCCTCTACATGGATTCAAATAAATTTTATTGAAGTTACTGAAAGTTTGGATGCTAGGTAGGCGTTGATGATTCATTGATAGCAATATCATTAGAGATAATTCCAGAAACATATGAAATGGAACCAAGACAAAAATGCACCAGTGACTTACCCAGGATTCGAATTCAGAAAAACTCGTAAAATTAAGCTAACTTGCAATCAACTGCATCGCGGAGATAGGATTCCGGAGCATCAATTTTAGATGTAATCAGTCTAAAATTTTGAATGATAGGGTTCACTAACCAGAAATATTTACACTGCTATCATTTTGAAAATAAGTATCTGAGCCACTAAAATCACATAAGTTTACATGGCCTACCATAACGCTACATGTGTGAGAAATTAGGTGGAAATTGGTTGATTAGTCTCAGAGGTATGGCATGATTAATTTTTTTCTTTTAACTGAGCTATCTTATAAATCGCTTTAAAAGAGGCATAAAAAGTTTGCTTGAAATTGTTAAATTGTTAAATAGATATGGCAAACATATAAAAATAGTAATATGGCTGCAATTTTAAAAATCATTGTCCAACCCCATTTAAACCATGTAACTTTACTTAGCCTTCTGTTGGTGTGTAAAATTTGGTGAAAAATAAATTAATTGTTCCGAAAATATATTCACCTGACTATTTTGCAAAAAAAAAATCTGGAAAAGTAGGCTCTTTGCATACATACCATATTTCAGCGTGTATAGGCTGTATATTTTTATTTAAAAAAAATGACTACAAAAAGTGTGGTGCAGTTTATATACGAGAATTTGGCATTAAAAAAAAAATTCCCCAAAACATGTTTAGAAATTTGTTAACATACAGTACATTTTAATGATGTTGTTTTAACTTGAAGGAAGGAAGGCAAGAGGAGGAAGAGAAGAAGAAAGGGGAAAAAAACCTTTCACATGTGCAATTATTTTAATTGTTTGTGGGAAATGTAAACACATTGGAGCTTGGCCATGGATGCCGTACATGAGAAAATAATTTCTCTGCTCTACAAGAGAAAGATAACTTACGCAGTTTGCATGCCCGCCGTGGCACTACAAGTGCACATTGATAAGACACCCACTTAGTATAACATGTTGCCATGGTTTTGCTTTCTCAAATCAAGTTACCGTCTATGAAATAGTAATTGCGTGATGTACATTTGTAAACATTGCAACATAATACAAATTTTCTGTCACAAATGTGTTGTAGGGGAGAAATTAAATCGGAATTTATTACGATTGTATGGAATCATAACTTAACAATATTTACAGGAACAAAAAAAATCAGTGCGGCCTATACTTGAAATATTAATTATCCCTGATTTTTCATTAAAAAAAACTTACAGTGCGGCGTATACATGCATGCGGCTTATACACGCCAAAATACATACGGTAATGATGATTCTAATTAATACTGTTAGCGTATAACATTTGGTTGAATTTTGTTGAAATATTTCATGGATATAACAAATTAATCTAAATTATTTATATAATCCCCATTAAAACCTACCTGCCATGCATAACACGTTAATTTACATATCCTGCTGTAGCAATACTTGCATGAAATTTTGGTATGAATTGGTTGATTAGTCCTCGAGATATGACCTAAAACCTCCATTGTTCATGTGGCGATCTTCATAAATGTAGGACAAAAGGTTTATATATTATCACATTCAATGAGTTTCATAGATACAATATACAAAGTTTAAATTTATCTTCTGTTACATAGTTTTGTAGATATAGCACACTAAGCTAAATTGATTATATAGGTGCCATTCAGAAAATGAGATACTTACACACTTAAAACATATAAATTAATATGACGTGTGCCGCTTATACCAATACACCAAATATGACTACGACTATTAGATGTATAGTGGCGATCCTGGCCCAATCTTTATTTTCTTAAAAATTTCGAGGTTTTTTGCTCCAAAATCAATGTTTTTGAGGCTGAATTTATGCTCTCAAAATTTTAAAACAGGAGCTCTCAAAAACAAGAAAGTTTCCTCCAAAATAATGTAAATTTAAGCCAAAATCAAGAAAAATTTCCAATTTTGCCAAAAAGTACAGTGTCAATTTGTGCCACTTAAAAAAGCATCCAAATTTAAGCAAAAAACATGCAAATTTCTCGTTTTTCAAGCAAATTTTCATGTTTTTTTGATATGTTAATTTTCAAGCAAGCGATCTGAATCAAGCAAATTAAGCTATAAATCGAATAAAAAGATATCAATTAATAGAATTTATAAATTTATTCAGCAAAAGTAAAACACCAATAAGACTTTTTAAAGTCTAAAAATAAAGACAAATCTGAAGCAGAGCCATTACTGATTCCATAATCCCATCCATCACAACAATCCAAATCATAAATATCTTCTTTAAAATTAGAAAATTTGTCTAATCTTAAATAATTTTTATTGATTTTTAAAACAATTTTGAAATGAACAATGTCCAATTCTTTATCAATGGATGTTGCTGTTTTTATAATTTCATATCCAATATCCCAAAGTTCTAAAAGACGTATAATTTGATCCATTTATAATATAAAAAATGTTATATATGTTTTGTAAAAAAGTGATACTATGAGAAAATTTTTATTACAATTACGAGTTTTTATTCATTCAAATAATTCATCTTATTTTTTTTTTAAATCATAAAAGTTTTAAATGAAACCACTCAACTATGAGTTTTAAATATTGTATTAAAATGTTGAAACATTTTTGTGATTACTTCATTTAATAAAGTAAAAAATTTATAAATCTTCAGTAATTCTGTCTTTCAAATAATCGTAAGTAAGATTCCTTTGACTAATTAAAACGTTACAAATGGTACCTGCATCTTCAATCTTTGTATTAAAATCAACACTAATTTTTATATTAGTTTTTTTGTAAATTATAGTTGTTTTTCTGTATGAACAGTCAATAACATATAAAGGCCTTCGCCCCCAAAATTAATAGTATTTAATATCACCATCAAAGTTTACAGTTGGTTTATAATAAAGTTCATTATTTCTATAGCCGGTATCTAGTTTGGTTTTTGAATTTCTAAAATCAGTATAAGCAAGAAATTGTTTATAAGATAAACACTGTTTTCAATGTGTAGATTCCAGTTTTCTTTAGGAAAAATTTCATTTCTACCATTTTTAACATAAATATTTTTTACACTACAATGATCAAATATAGCAACGTGTTTATGCTGTTCAGCACAATTTTTTCTATTAAATTGAAAACGTACAATTACAAAATCAGGCATATCAAATTGTAAATTATTAAACTGATCTTTTATATGAGTTAAAAACAGTTGTTCTTTTAGGAACTTCTTTTTCTAAAAATTGCCAATAATCAAAGCTATTAGGTATTTTTGCATCTTTGTATATTTTTTCTTTAATTGCAATGGCGGTGTTAGAGTCATATTCAACAATAGGCCACATCATTTCTAATTTTTCAATAACAATTTTACCAGGATCAGGATGATTTTCATAACTTTTATCATCTTTATAAAAAGTTTCATAAAGAAATAAATAGTTGTTATCAGATGAATTATGAAAAAAAGCAATTTTATAGCTGCCTTTCCAATAAACCCAATTGTTGTCACGAATAAAACCAAACGGATATCTAAGAGGATAGATAATTTCATTTGTTTTATTACTAGAAACAGTTGTAACCTCTTTTGTTATATTACTAGAAACATATTTATCTCAAGACAGATTATCAACACCAGTAAATTTTAAATAATTTTTTTCTCTTGGCAATCTTAATAAAGCATTCATCATTGTTGATGTTGTATCAGGATTATCAACAGCTTCAATAATATTTCCATGTTTTGAAATTTCTACTCTAGAAAACTGAAAAGGAAAAAAATTACAACAAACATCAATATTGTCTTCACTATATTTTGCCTCATCACCAATCTTCCATTATTGTAAACATTTCAATTCCCCCTAGTTTGATCGGTTGGAGGAAAAGTCTGCCTCTCAAAACTCTCAATATTTTTATAACTCGTTTATAAGTTAAAAATGTATATATAAATGGCAGAATCTAAGGAAGTTTCTTGAGTTAAATTACTCATTGAAAGATATAAAAAATACAAAAAGCGCAGTGAAAAATAATATGAAAAATAAATAAAAAAGAACAACCATTAATTGACAAATTACGAAATATTGGTAAAAAAGTAGAAAATTAAGTGATGAAAATAAAAATTTAATAACAACACTAGTTCCTGTTGCAGTAAAAAATTTAGATTATCTGCCAACACAAGAAGAACCATCTTTCGAAGGAGAATTATTCTCAGAAAAAAATTTTCCTAATTTGGAAGAGCAATTGGGAATTTTATCATTGAAAAATTTACCACATGCAGTATCTGAACCGACTATAAATCTCGGAATAGAAATTGCAAAAATAATTAATGTTATTAATGCAATGTATGGTTTACGAGGAGATAGGGATAATTTTTACATTGGTGATACAAACGTAGAGCTAAAAATTGAAACATAAAATTTAAAAATAAAGAATATAAATTAACAAAAGTTCTTTCTAATTGGATAACAAAAGAAAAAGAAGACGATCTTAAAGGTGAGTTCACCAATAATGACTATAAAAATTTCACAGATATTGTTTTAGCAACCAATGTTGCATTCCAAAAATGTTATCCTAAAAGGCCAATAAACTCTAATAAAAGTTGGAAGTACAAGTACATAATTAAATAGCTTTATTATAATTAATTAAAACCCCAACCATCATCAGCATCAAACGCACCAGAAAAAAAGATTTCTCCAAGAACTCCTAAATCTGAAGAATGTATAAAAAAAATAATAGTTTACCAAAAGAACATTTTTGGATGGACGATGTTAGAAAATTATTCAATAGATTGTTAGTTATTCACAGCAAAGAAAATGCCTGGTTATAATTATTGTGGATCATTTACAAAATTAAATGAAAGATTAGACAGAGGTGGTACAGAAATAAATAAACTAGATGAAGCATGCAAATATCACAATATTGCTTACAGAGATCATAAAGATTTAGAATCTAGACATGATACTGATAAAATTTTACGGAAAAAAGCTAAAGAAATTCTGTTAGATAAAAACACACCAATGGGGGAAAAAATTGCTTCTGCTGCTGTTGCCTCAACTATGTTTACAAAAAGAAATTTAGGTTGGGGAATTTTAATGTTTTATATATATGCATATATATATAACTTATAAATGAAGATTACAAATATAACTTTTGATATTCTCTTTGAGGAATTAAAAGATTTAGGTATAGATATATTTTTAATAAATTATCAACTTTTGAGAAAAATAAATTTAAAAAATCGAAAGAAGACAAAAGTTTCAAATTAACTTTATCATTGCCAACAGTCAAAAAGATGACCAAAGAAAAAACACAGTGGTTTACATCGTGGAGGAATTATACCAATTATATTGGCTGCTTTAGGTGCACTTTGTGGTTTAGCTGGAGGAGCTAGTGCAATTTATAATTCTGCCGAACAAACTAGAAAAATAAAAAAGAATTAGAAGAACAACAGAGAGACAATTTAGCAATGGAAAATAAATCTGGAAGCGAATTAAAAAGAAGAAAGCCAAAAAAAAAATTGAATATATACCAACTTTATAATATTGATATTGAAAAATATGTAAAAAATATTAAATATTAAAAATTTCAGAAATGTTTATATGATTGACGAACTACCAAAAAGTATGCCCAAAAATTAATGTGCTGTGGTTAATTTAGACATTTAAAAAAATCTAGTTACTCATTGGGTTTGCTATTTTAAAGAAAATAACTATGTTTTCTATTTTGACTTATTTGGAGGCAACATTCCTAGTAATTTAATTAATTATTTCAAAAATAGCAATTTATTATTACAATAATGATCAAATTCAGAATTTTAATTCAGTTATCTGTGGACATCTATGTTTAATTGTAATGCATCTTTTTTCTAAAGGTTTTAAGTTTTACAATATAATTTCATTATTATTAAATTACAGATATATTTGGAAAACCATTGATCAAATCTTTACACGATGACATTGACAATATTACTGAAGATTTAAGAACAGAAGTAGATTCAAAATGCAATTTGAGTGTTTCTACATTACAAAGTAAACTAACTAATTGCTTTGATTTTACAAAATCTTATATTTCTGTTCTAGGACATAGAATTATTAATATAAATGAACGTGTAGATAACAAAGATGCAGGGAATAAAAGATTTTTTTTATATTTATATAGCAGTATATGCATTAAAAAAAGATGTTGATTCAAAATATAAAACTATTGTTTCTGATTATGCTTTAAAAGAATATATCAATTTACAATTCAGTAACACTATTGCTGATTGTATAAAACGAATAAATAATGCAAAGCAGGCTCTAATAAAGGAAGTAGATTCGAAATATAAAGCTAGTGTTTCTGACTACACTTTAAAAACAAATGTTAGATTAAAAATACGATAATAGTGTTTCTGCTTTACAAGATCAACTTAGTAGAGTTTGTGTTTATACAATAGACTATTTTCTATTCAAAATCATAGAATTAATAATATGGCTGATCCTGTAGATGGAATAGATGCTCTCAATAAAATATATTTCGATTAAAGAAATAACTGATGAATTGCAATATTTAACCAGAGAAACTGTGAAAAATTTTATAGCATTAATTAACTTGAAAGCTGAATAAAAATCATAATATTTTATTTGCCTGTAAGGTGGGATAAAAGCAATAATAATGTTCACTTGGATAATAATCTCATTTTCTTAGCTTTTTTGATGGATTCTACTGTTTATAAAATTACTACTGCTAATCTTATTTTTTTTGACGCTGTGATTGTTATTTAGGGAACTACAAAAATAGATTACAGTAAGCCTTTTGATGTTTACAGAGGTGATACTTTATCTTTTAAAATCAGAAAAGAGAAAATATATAATTATAAAGATGGGGTGAAAACTACAATAGGTGCACATTCGTGACATAAAGATAATATATATTATATATATATATATATAACTATTAAATGGAGAACACTTGGTGTTCGAAGTGCAAGACAGTCACTAAAAATAAGAATATAAAAACTGAAAATACAAAAAAAAAATGGACAATTAGTTCAGAAAAGTAAATGTTCTATATGTAATTCTAATAAATCAACATTTAAAAAAAAATTATCCCACTGCGAGAGAGGGAATAATTAATTAATTATATAAGCCAGTGAGCGGAAATCTTCCAAGAATAAAAGTAATTGTGTATGGTATTGATGATTTTTGGCAAATTGATCTTGTAGAGATGAACACTGGTAATGTGAAAGGAATATCACATATAAACAATGGATACAAATATATTATGACAATTATTGATTTTCCCCCCCTTCAAATTTTGTATTTGCTGTACCTATTACAGATAAAACAGCTAATAATGTATCAATTACTTTAGAATCTATATTAATTAAAAGAAAACTGCATAGTATTCAAAGTGATAATGGGTCTGAATTTTATAATAAAATATTCAATGAGCTTATGCAAAAATATATTATCAATCGTTATTCTTTTAGCAAATTGAAAGCAAGTGTTGCTGAAATATTTAATCGCACAATGAAAAATAACATGTGTAAGAGATTTGCTTTGAATGGAAATTATTAGTGTTTCAATATATTAAATGAATTAGTGAAAGAATACAACAATACAAAGCATAGAACTATTGGTATGAAGCCAATTGAAGTTAATAAAAACAATGAAAAAACTTTTATATCTCCATATGTGTTTACTGAATCAAAACTGCAAGCAAATACAAAGTTGGTGAGATCATCGTGTAAGCAAACTAAAAAAAAAAAAAAAAAATTTGACAAGGGTTATACTGCTAATTGGTCAACAGAATTGTTTACTATTCGTAAAGTTTTAAATTTTGATGTGCCAACTTACAAACTGAGAGATACCAAAGGAGAAGAAATAAAAGGCAGCTTTATGAATACGAAGTTATGAAAACAAACTATCCAGATGAATATTTGGTTGAAAAAGTCTTAAAAACTAGAGAAAATAAAATTTATGTAAAGGTTAGGTTTTGGTAATCTCATAACTCTTGGATTAATAAAACAGCTGTTTTGTAAATTTAAATATAATAATTAACTTCTTACACAATTCGATGAAGATTATTGATAGAATTTGGAATATACTCAAATCTCAATAATTCTTCGCAATTTGGATGCCTATCTTCAACTCTATACTATTGTCTTTGAACATGTCTTTGAGTTCTAATGACATAATATTTATATTCACAATTATCATCAAATAGTCTTAAAAGAACAAAAGTTGGATTTAAATTTGGATGTCGTATTTGTGGTACATTCCCCAACCTAAATTTCTTTTTGTAAACATAGTTGAGGCAACAGCAGCAGAAGCAATTTTTTTCCCCAATTGGTGTGTTTTTATCTAACAGAATTTCTTTAGCTTTTTTCCGTAAAATTTTATCAGCATCATGTCTAGATTCTAAATCTTTATGATCTCTGTAAGCAATATTGTGATATTTGCATGCTTCATCTAGTTTATTTATTTCTGTATCACCTCTGTCTAATCTTTCATTTAATTTTGTAAATGATCCACAATAATTATAACCAGGCATTTTCTTTGCTGTGAATAACTAACAATCTATTGAATAATTTTCTAACATCGTCCATCCAAAAATGTTCTTTTGGTAAACTATTATTTTTTTTATACATTCTTCAGATTTAGGAGTTCTTGGAGAAATCTTTTTTTCTGGTGCGTTTGATGCTGATGATGGTTGGGGTTTTAATTAATTATAATAAAGCTATTTAATTATGTACTTGTACTTCCAACTTTTATTAGAGTTTATTGGCCTTTTAGGATAACATTTTTGGAATGCAACATTGGTTGCTAAAACAATATCTGTGAAATTTTTATAGTCATTATTGGTGAACTCACCTTTAAGATCGTCTTCTTTTTCTTTTGTTATCCAATTAGAAAGAACTTTTGTTAATTTATATTCTTTATTTTTAAATTTTATGTTTCAATTTTTAGCTCTACGTTTGTATCACCAATGTAAAAATTATCCCTATCTCCTCGTAAACCATACATTGCATTAATAACATTAATTATTTTTGCAATTTCTATTCCGAGATTTATAGTCGGTTCAGATACTGCATGTGGTAAATTTTTCAATGATACAATTCCCAATTGCTCTTCCTAATTAAGACATTTTTGTTCTGAGAATAATTCTCCTTCAAAAGATATAAAATTAAAACAATTAGAGCATATGAATAAAACAAACAAAATTGAAGTTAATCATTAAAAAAATATTAATAAAATAGATTTCTGAAACAATGAAATATTTCTTCAACCAATCAGACTGATCCAACATTAATATTCTGTGTATTTTAGTGATTTTTAATCCATTATTTAGACACTGTTTCAAGTTGCGATAGTGAATTACATACTTTTCTTTTTATGCAAAGTTTTAGAAATTTGGATTTATGTGTTCCTACAGCTACCTTATTTTCAGCGAAAAAAGGTAGAGCTGTATATCATTTATGTATTTTCTTAGGATATTCCAAATTAACTTCTAATATATACAACCATAATTAGAATCACCTTCCAAATTTAATATATTTTCATTGTAAAAATGCAATGCTGTATAATTCTCCCATTCGAAACCACCATATAATAAATATTGAGCATCAATGTATGCTAAATAGTTGGACTCTTGATTAGACTCAAAATCATCTAAATATTCATTATTTGCTTTAACATATTGTTTGCAACATTGCAATATTCTACCTCTAATTCCTTTTTCTATCATTAAAATCATATCATAATTGTGTAATAAATCTAGTAGTTGTTTGGTCATTTTTAACATTGTGTCCGGGTGCAGTAAAATACCAAGTAGGACCTAAGTCATAAGCATTTATTGATTCAAAATCGGCATATATTGCAAACGGAACCTTCATTGTATGTTTATAATTTTTGAAAAATATTTTCTCTCCTTTCGAAGGTATACTGACTGTTACTGCTTCATTTTTAGAGCAGTCTTCTGTGTGTTTACTTAATTTCTTTTGAGAATAAAAGAATTAAATACACATATCACATAGATAAGCTTTACATTTATTATTATCTTTTTGCATTGAAAGCAGTTTCAATAAATCTTTTATCCAACAATAATGCGAATTTTGCGCAGCTGTGTCTGCTTTATCATCTTTAAAATAAAGTAAATTTATGTGCTTATACTTTTTACTTTTTGTAAGCTTAAGTGGATAAACGGTGGAGTACTTACCTTCAATAGAGTGTACATTTATAGATACATCAATTCGCTGTTTGATTTTTGGTATATCATCAATTTTAATAGGATATTTATATTTATCTATTATTTTGTCAATATTAAGGCCTACATTTTATATTTAGTTACTCTGTCAGAATTTTCGTGTGTGGGGAACAGTGCAGATTTTATTGCCCAAAGAAAGCATTTTTGATCATCATTTTTAACATTTATGCATGCTTTCTTATTCTTAATAACTTCTGGTAATTCTGTATATGCTGAACCATTTAATAGATTATCCTTTTTTATAGCTAATTGTTTTCCAATTATTCTATCTAATATCCAGCATTAACCTCTTCTTTGAAATTCTGATAATTGTGTAGTTATTTCTTGTATTATGAATTTATAAATCCTTTTAATGTCTCCTTCATTCAATACTTTATAATTGGGTGATTGAAATGTAAATAATTCTACTTGATTATTATCTTGCTTACGGCCATTGGTATATAACTCCAGCACACTAAGTGTTCTAAGATTATTGCGTATTATATTAAAAAACCATATTTTTTACTGAAGTCAAAAAATGAATAGGCTGTACTAAATTAAAGGTATTTATATGTTGATATCGTACTTTTAAAAGCTTTATTAACTAAGTGATTTTTGTTGCTTCTTCTATTTCTTCTGTTAACAAATAAATTATTATAAAATGGAAATATTTCTGTTGATTCTTTTTTATCTTTGGGATATAATTAATTTATATTTGCATCAACCAAAGGGGAATTCGTAAAAATATTCTTTGTTATCCCTTCTTTTACCCGCTGGCTTTTATTTCTAGGTGTTACAAATACATTATTAGAAAATGGGAATATTTCTTTTAATTCCTTTTTCTCTTGTTTATAAAATAGATTATTAGAAGGTGAAATTATTTTTTCCAAATGGTTTCTATCTTTCTTGCATAATTAATTAATATTGGAATAAGAAAATGGCAAATTTGCAAAATTTCTTTTCTCATTAATATTAGCAGCAATTAAATCTCCTTTCCTTAAATTATTTATGTTTGTTATGTTAAAACTTTTAGCTTTAGTTCTTAATTGCGCAACTGTTAAATCATGTAGATTTTCTCCTGCTTGACGAATTTTTAATAATGCTTGTAATAAGATCATCTTTAAGTAATTTTGATAATTTTTTTATGTTTAATTCACTAGCTATAATTCTCGACTCAGTCACTCTCCTTTTGCTCAGATCTGCTACTGAATAAGTCGTAGCCATATTTGTTAATTTATAAGAAATAAAAATTTATAAATGTTTAAAAAAATAATGAAAATACTGGAATGAAGTGCTTAAATTATTTATAATAATTTTTTTAAATATTTAACTTTTTCTGTGATAATATTTCTCACTGCAGCATTTTTTTGCTTATTCTTGAATGTTTGTCTTTACTGTTTTTATTAATAAAAAATAATTTTATAGATTTATTATCATTACAATCTCTGTATGTTTTTGTTGGATAATTATCATTTTGAATTTCATTATGAATATCTATTGATGTATTGTGTGATTTAGTTTTTTTTTTATGCACTTTGAGATATAATACAAATCTATTTTCCACATTTACATAATATTTTCTTATTAAAACATTGGCGTATACATTAGAACACTTTTTACATGATTTAATATGTTTATCTTTTATGTGTTTATGTGATGCAAAACATTCAATGTTTAATACTTCACCACATTTTTTACATTGCTTAGATATTGTATTATTTTCCATTTCCAGCATAGCGTCCATTTTATTTACTAAGAAAATCAATTTATTAAGGGAATGAAAAAATATTTTTTCTTTAATAATTGTTTTTCTTTTTAAATCAACACAATAAAGGCTCTGCTCAACAAGTTGAACAATTCATATGAAATCACTAAACTAACGGATCTATAAATTGATAAATGGTATGAAGCCACAGATTTTTGAATTTATGAATCTAAATTCGATAAAAAAATTAATTGTATTCTAGATGATAAGTATAAAATTACTTTACCAGATCGCTATGCAAAGACAATTGATGAAAATGATTTAAAATGGATAAATGAGAAACAAGTTTTTGTTGCATATAAAGGTTTAAAAGAAGTGAAAAATGGAAAACTATGCATGATATTGCATTCATATAATAAATTGAATTCTCTTAATTTGTATTGTTTCATTTGATTTGTAGCTTAATTTGCTTGATTTATATTGCTCGCTTGCGAAATTGAGAATTCTAAAAAACGTGAAAAATTGCTTGAAAAGCGAGAAATTTGCATGTTGTGTGCTTAAATTTTGATGATTTTTAAGTAGCAAAAATTGACACTGTATTTTTGGCTGTATTTGCTTGATTTTGGCTGAAATTTACATGATTTTCGAGGAAACTTGCTTGTTTTGGAGATCTGTTTTAAACTTTTGAGAGCATAAATTTAGCCTCAAAAACCTTGGTTTTGGAGCAAAAAACCTCAAAATTTTAATGAAAATAAAGAGAGAGTTAAGATCCCCATTACACATCTACTACGACTCATCCATACATGCTTCAACAACCTAAGGAAACAACTCCAAGACATCTACCAGGATGTGTTCCTGGGAAGGGACATCGATGATACTTGGTTTCCGGACTGTTCCTGACCTGCCCTTCTTTCTCTTCTAAGGAGTCTTAAAATCCGAGGAAGGGTCAAACCAAGCACAGAGTTTTACGTATGCACAGAGAATAGTTTCACCTCAAACTGACTATTCCCGCACGTAAAACAAAGGGTATTTAAAATGGCAGCTTTACACATCACCTTCCCTGAAGCACCCAGCAGACAGTGTGTCGCCACACCGCCGAAGATGGCCGAGTGCCACCGAGTGCCAGAGGCCATAAACCAAGCATACGAGGGTAGTTCTACCACCCTGCTCGCTTCAGGCAGACGTCACGGGCAAGTCACGCCTCCCACCCAGATCCGGCACGCACCTGTTCGTGAGCCAGATATAAGGCTGTGCATAGCAGAGGTCGGGAGTTATCGTCTCCAGTAGCTCGCCTCAACATTTAGTGTGCTGGAGTTCTCTACTGCTCTAGGCGGTCACGGTTCTCTCCAAGCATTTCTACTTCTTCACCAATCTTCTTTGGCTGCTGCCACCACCTTCCAGAGGCTTCAACACCTTCTGGTATTCGTTAGCACCAGAAGCCTTCGTCTGCAGAAGACATCGACCAGATACGTAATACTTCCGTTGCCGATCCTCCTGGATCGACAACCACCACTACTTGCTGGTAGTGGTCACCCCGTCAGCTAGTGCCTCTTCTAGGCAACCCCATGGGTATTAGTTGCATAAGTTATAGTTTAATTATGCACTTGCATCTTAAGCAGTCTTAGTAGGGGGTCACCTCCCCACGTTACTTGGGTAGCTTTTACTTCCGCCGCACAAACCTGCTTGGTTTAAATATGAGTCACCTAGTATTTATTGTTTCAATAAATAATAATTCTTTATCGTATCGGAGAGTTCTCTATCCTAGGAGTGGAACCTATTTGTCACTGTGTATAACTTCAGAAGAGGCAAGCAAGGGACCGGGCTTTTACTATGAACCTAGAGCAGGACGTCAAACCCCCTTCAGGGGCCTGCCTGTCATTACATACACCTCATCTTTAGATGACCATCCATTCTATATACCCGGTATATAGAACAGCATAGCCTCTACCACTAGTTATACACCCCACCGAGGTGGGACCATCACCTCAAGTTGTATCACTGACCAGAGCACCTAGCTGAGGTGCTGACAGGGGTATTAGCTTGGGACTGGAGGCCCTACCTTTGTGGACCACACCTGGCAGTGTCAGGAAGATGGTCTACGACCCACAACTCCAGGTGCTTACACTGTTTGGAGCTAGGGAACACACTGTCAGCTATTGTCGGCATACACGCTAGCCAAGACTCTGTTAATTGCTTTCTGCTTCTGAGGGGATTCGAGTGTGTTCTGCTTCTATGCCAATCCATGTCAGCATGGGACTCGGAGAACAGTGAAAAAGACATAATTTAGTGTTATAAGCAGGTGTGTTCAGCCAACCTCGTCGCTCCCGGTATAAAAACCCCACGGGGGCAGGCAGAATTTGCTCGACAAGTGGGGAAACCGGCTTCTCCTGTCAGGAGTTTTGTATTCCACTCAAACTCAACTAGGACCGGCAGCAAGTGTCATCCGGTGGTCCGGGCCCTGGTAACCGGGAGCGACACCAGGCTGGGCACGCCAACCCGCTCTTGTGCAACTGGGAAGGAACGTAGTGTAATCGCTGGCACCTGGCAGAACACTACAGCAGCTCCACACCCGCCAAAACCAAGAAAACAACCAAGACCACCCGACCATCCAGCAGCGTCGCTACTGCCTCACCAAAACCAAGGAAGTTGAACTCTGTTAAGTCGACGTTGCCCCAGAGGGCTAGTGTTCCTGTCCGACATAGAGCCCAACCGACATAACCAGACTTTGTGCCCAACCGGCAGCCCACGCGACCAACTATGGCCACCAGTAAAAGACAGAACTAAGTTCTTAGTATAGATGCGCGACTGACCCAGTGCAGCCCCAAAAGTTACTTGCACACAGACAGTTCAAGCGACACCCGTCAAGTGTTTTTCTGGGGCCCAACATAGGGTGTCAGCGTAATAACTGTTAATCAGTGAACATGGGACCAGGTCAGAACGATCAGAGAGAGAGAGATTAGTAACTAGGACAGAATAGCCAGACTTTGAGGAGTCTCAAAACACCTCGTGGTGCTCATAACCTACACAATGTCAGAATTAAATGACCAGCCAAAGCCAAGGCCAAAAACATGGTCAACGTGGCCCCTGAACGATGTAATCACGTCACTTACCAGGGTTCAGAAACACACCGTACCACATGTATTCATTGTAACCAAGAGTTTCACTATCAATGCCTTGGGTGGGAAGACGTGGCGAGAAATACAGAAGGATTAGAGTTCCATTGTGAGCCATGTCGAGCTTGACAAGAAAGGTTTTATAGCTGGATTACCTGTCCAGGCCATGGAGTGAATCTAGTATATTGCATTCTATGCAATGAGCCCTTCCATCATGCATGTATCGGGTGGCTTGAGGAATGGATTGCTCGACCCGGTACGGTTTACCATTGTGAAATATGTAAACAAGCCGCGGAATACCACTCGCCTAACTCCGGCCACCAGATAGGAGACCCACAACCAAGTTGCTCTGCCCGGGACATCCGGCGACCGGCAGCTCAGAAGGGCTGCAAATACCTAGTTATGCCAACCAACCTAATGAGGACCCTGTAGTCTTCACGAGTGAATGCTAGAAGGAGCTTATGGAACACAATGTAGCCACGAAAAAATGGGATAGTCGAGCTCACGCACAACTCACCAGGAAAGCTTAAAGTGGTGGAACCGGTATGGGATGTTTGTTACTGACAGGGCACAGTTCTGCAAGTGCCTAGCAGCTAACTTCACCGGCGAAGAGGTGTTGGCAAAGCTCACCACAGAGTTCTATAGTAATATCCAGGAGACCAACGAAGACACTGAAATTTTCATCCAACGTAAAGAGCAAATTTATCATCGCATCTTCCCCAAAGGAGGTGAAGCTAGCTCTGTGCGCAACATTGGGAGGACGTTACTTGCCATTCTCCAAAACGTTCCGCTGATGCCAAAGCCAATCACCCTCGACGAATTACTGGACCACACTAAAGAGAATGAGCAAAACCTCAAGGCCCAAGCCATCCTAGATAAACCTAAGACCACCAAGACCAAGGCACCCAGGTTTTGGTTTTGTCCAGGACGTCACCTAAATAAAGGCTGTACCAAAAGGAACTCAGCTATGCCGAATTTGGGAGAGAGATACCCTAACTGGGTCCACAACCAACCCATGCCAAATAACCCGCCCCAGAGAGGTCCTGTGGCGGGAAGTGCCGAGGCCGGAGTGCGAAGCGGGCCCACGCAACCTGCAAATCAGGGTCCCGTATCCAAAGAGTGAATAAAGAAGCTATCCTTCCTGTCGTCCCACACATTGAACTAAAAGGGAATGGCCAACAAGTTCTAGCACTTCTAGACTCGGCCACGATGGGGAACTTCATCTAAAGTAACTTACTCAGTCAAAAACAGTAGCAGCAACTCCAACCACAAAGGAACGCAGTGATAATGGCCCCACAGGACGCTGCAGTATAGGTATATGGCCACATTACGTTGACAGTCACCCTACACAGACATTCCGATCATGTCGAATTCGTAGTCAGCCCCGCCCTGAATGAAGCAGTTATACTTGGGTGTCCGTGACTGCGACAACACCAATGCATCATCGACTATGGGAAACAACGTATGTACCCAGGGGATAAATACTGGGTCATGGTAAACTGGGTGCACAGCCCAGAACTCGTAACCCCCGATGTACTTGAGTCAGAGTTGATTAACCATGATTTATGGGAGCCCGCCTTTCAAGAACTAAAAACAATCCTTGATGAGCACCCCGGGACATTCGGTCAAGGAGGGCAGTTACAACTTAGACCCAGTCAATCTAACACAAAATCTGGACAACCACTGAGGCACCGTCTACTGCAGACCATACTGAGTGTCAGCCCGTCTGCGTCAACTTGTCATAGATCAGAGGAATTAAATGAAGAAACAAGGTGTAGTGGAACCCTCGAACTCCCTATACAACTCTATTGTGGTACTAGTGCCTAAGAAGGACAGTAAACTGCGCTTCTGCGTGAATTATAAGGTGCTGAATGATGTGACCCACCCCATAGCTACTCCGACAATCAACTTGTCACATACTTGACATGATGTAGGGGAAGCCAAAATATTCAGTACCTTGGACATGGAGTCCGGGTACTGGCAGATAGCGATACATCCCGACAGCCATAAGTATATGGCATTCACCACACCGGAAGAAGACACACTCCAATTTAGGGTGATGCCCTTCGGCCTCGAGAATGCTCCGGCCATATTTCAACGCCTAATGTCCTTGGAAGTGCTCACCGGGTAAATCAGAGAATTTTGTTTTGCATACCTAGATGACGTTATCATCTACTCAAAAACATGGGAGGAGCATTTAACCCACATCCAACGAGTCCTCGCCCAATTGGAGATACCTGGCATAACATGTAAGTTATCAAAGAGCTTTCTTTGGGAAGATGGCCATTGGCTACATGGGACATGTGGTATAGTCAATTCACTCTTTCTTCTGCCTTTTGGAATTGGACCTTTAAAATATCACCCTAGGTGTATTATGTTAACCTGTTTTTCCAATAACTTGTATTCCACAAATATTTAACACTGTGATTAACTTTAGAGTACTGTATTATTGAATAAATGAAACCTTACCTTAGTATCCTATATAACTTGTAATATTTATTTTGTATTAAATACGAATTAACAACAGCGAGAGCAGCGATGTATTAGCAATGGCCGGTAAGAAATAGTTCACAGTTACAATATCTTTTAACCTCGTTCTATGTATACTATTTGTAAGTTAAACATTGCCTATTGATATATTTGTATTGTTAGGTAGCACTGATGGAAACACATTTCATTGCTGCAGTTAAAAATATCCATGCAAATTCCCATGTGTAGGCTGGTGTTTTTTTTTCTCTTCCGTAATAAAGGTTCAATAAGCAAAGAGAGAGAGAGTGTGTGTGTGTGTCTGTATATGTCTCTCTCTCGTCTCTCCATCTCTCTCTCTCTTCCTCGTCTCTCTCCCTCTCCTCTCTCTCTCTCTCTCTCTCTCTCTCCTCTCTCTCCTCTCTCTCTCTTCTCTCTCTCTCCTCTCTCTCTCTTTCTCTCTCTCTCTCTCTCTCTCCTCTCTCTCTCTCTCTCTCCTCTCCCTCTCCTCTCTCTCCTCTCCTCTCTCCCCTCCTCTCTCCTCTCTCTCTCTCTCTCTCTCTCTCTCTCTCCTCTCTCTCTCTCCCTCTCTCTCTCTCTCTCTCTCTCTCTCTCTCTCTCTCTCTCTCTCCTCTCTCTCTCCCTCTCTCTCCTCTCTCTCTCTCTCTCTCTCTCTCATCGTATCATCTGTGTAGGAAAGGTATCCATTTTGGTATTTCTAATTTCAGCACCTCTCATGCTAATTACAGTAACAGTAATGATGTCTGAGATAGTAATTTACAACTGAAACTGTGTTTCCACGGCAGAGTGAAATGTGTTGTGATCGTTACGTATGAAAGGGTGTGGTGGCTGCGTTGTAATCGTTACGCAGGCCAGGTGTATGTGTTGATTTCAAATATGTGCAAAATTTATACGTATTAACCATGAACTGATGTTATGACAAAATTAATTATTCACGTATTTAAATCACAACATTGTACCTTTGCGTTAGGTGTTTGGAAAACAGTTGTGTAATGAGCTTACGTTTCTGTGATTTGAATGTCTTCAACAATTCCAACGAAATACTAAGCCCGCCCAGATAAAATCAAATAAATAATAAAATAAACCTACAAATCAGTAAGTACCAATGCATGTAAATATTAGCAGAATAATTGTTACGGTAAGCCTATGTGTTTGAATGTTCATCACTATCTTTTATGTTTGTCGATGTACAATCAATAAGCGACACGAGTTGCGTGGTTGAATTTACTGCGTCGTTTCGTTGGACTGCTTGTCCCTTCATTTAAATTTTTATTCCAAGCACATATTAATAACAAAAGCTTAAATACTACTGGTTTTTCCGCCACAGTTGTAATAAACACCGTTGTGGTAAAATATTCATGTGTATTATGTGTAATGTGCTATATCGTGTGTAAAAAATAGTTATAAAGCTGACTAAATATTGTTATAGGCCTACATTGTGGACATTCATAGGAAATGGTTTCTGCAATATGACATAATTTTTTGAACAGCTGTAAACAGCAACCAATGCATTTGTCAGTTATATAAGTAGAAGTCACATGGCAGTGTTTATATTTACATGTAGCAGATGGATACGTAATCAGCAGCCAAAAGTAGAAATTTGGCAGGGCTTCAGATAAGGCCGAAGTTATCATGAATCAACTATATCGCCCGAAGGAAATTTCCCACAACAAAAGTCATTAAGAGCAATAGAGGACGTGGAGGAACCCACCAACAAGAAGCAGCTGCACCGTTACCTAGGCTTGTGTAACTGGTTGCGAGACTTCGTACCAAATATAGCAGATCTGATGGCACTACTACACCCTCTCCTCGAAAAATAAATTAGGTGGAAGTGGGGGGCTGAGCAAAACCATGTATTCCAGGCACTCAAACAAAGCTGCAGAGATATACGCTAACTCCATCGACCTCAAGGGGACGCACCGCTCATTCTACAGACCGACGCCTGCCGAACCGGCCTAGGATCAGTATTATACCAACAAAGCAATGGTAGCCGACATCATGTAATAGCCTATGTGTCGGCTACTCTGAATGAAACAGAAAAGAAGTATATCAATGAGCAGGAGTGCCTGGCCCTGATAATGGGCAGGTGCATGAGTACCGCTTTTATCTGGAAGGATGCCACTTCATTCTGCACACAGACTCCAAAGCGCTCTAATGGCTCAAAGAGTCCCGCAATGCTAAAGCCAAACTCGGCCAATGGGATATGTTCCTAACCGAGTTTGACTTTGAAGTGCAGCATTGCCTCAGGAACGAAAATGACTGGTCCATCACCAGGAGGATCGCAAGGTTTGTCAGCTCCTAAAACAACACCCGGACCGCTTTGAGCTAAGAGACCATGTCGTCTGGACTCAAAGCGGACAACCTGCCACCCCCTGGAAAATATGGGTACTCCGAGCACTAAGGAACAACCTGTGCCAACACTGTCACGACCACCCATAGGCAGGGCACCCCGGGACCCGCGAGACCCTCATAGATATCGGGATATAGTATGGCTGGGATGGAACGAGCAGAGATGTCTGTGATTACGTCAGCCAATGCGAGACTTGCTTCCAAGGGAAGGCTTATCCTAGGACACCACCAACAGCCAAACTACAGAGGCCCAATACAGCATGGATGCACCTGGCCGCTGATTTAATGGGGCCATACCCCAGGAGCACCAAACGCAATTCATACCTCTTGCTGATCACCTATCTATTCTCCAGGTGGGTAGAGGCCTTCCCTCTCCCCAGCCAAAATATCACTCCTATAATCCGAAGACTGGAGAACGAAGTGTTTGCTCGCTAGGGTTATCCACAAGCCATTGTTACGGATAACGGAATACGAGGCAGTCAGCACCAGCGCCAGTCAACTCCTTCTGGGCCAACCACTTTGCAGACCCAGGGATTGGCAATGGGAGAGTGAGCCGACCAACATGACACAACCGGAAGATGTAAAACTAGCCATGTTAGCTAGCACGTAAGACACCAAAGATGCCCAGGATAACTACATCAGTAAAAAGTATCCACAACCCATGACCGGCATAAGGCCAGTAACTAGTTCAGCGCCAGCCTAGCCGATAAGTGGAACGGGCCATATAGGATAGACAAGAACACATCTATTGGGTAGAACATGTAAGAGGATGAATCCGAAAAGCCACATGGGGCCAGATGCGCCCCTTCCCCGGAGTAGTGCCGGACATCAAAAGCCTTCAACCCGCTGGATAACGAAGCTGAACTGGCTGATATAATGCAAAACCTGCTGGACAAACCTCCAATTATTGAAATACCAACAACTAAATCGTACACCGCCAGCTATGCAGCCCCTTCTTTGCAAGATGAGCAAATGGGACCACCTAAAGGTAGAAGAGCAGTCTCCCTCAGATCCCTGCCCTCTACACCTACTAGTTATACTCGTAAGTGATATGCCACACGTAAGCGAACTACCCCAGCAAACAAAGAGGTCTCTTGGTGGAGTCCCCTGGACCGAGAAACCAGACAAGGACCTCACGACTCCATCCGAATATCAGAACAGTCTGAAACCACCCAAGCAAAGGAAGCGGAAGAACCCCAGCCTACCACTACTCCAGAACCAGGGGTCGACGCAACAAGCCTGGCAATAGAGTCGAACATGGACCCGGAGATAGCCCCGCCGGCAGGAACTTACGCCGGCAAGTCCCGCCAAAACAGATAGCCCCCATCACAAGCAGTAGCCGAAGCTCCAGATATCAGAGAGGAAAAGGAATCTTCCCAACAGCTACAGATATCTTCCGAAGTGACTGGTCAGGTGGAATACAACCCCACCAACGACCTTCACACCTGCTGAAGGTACTAGTGAGCAACCTGCTAATGTCCCCGAGGATGAGGAGCCCGACAGTGTTCTCGCTCGCAGGACCTCTAGCATAACAGGGATTGCTAGCAACAGCGAAGCCGATGTCTTGCACCTGCCTGCTGAAGACGTCAAGACTTTGCCATTCAACACGAGTGCTGCAGAGGTGTTAGGGCCATCCCTCCCTCTGGCCAACAGTATGGATGTCTATGTCTCCAACGGTGCCCAGAAATTTCCTAACCAACGGGTAGAAACTCTTGCAGTTGAGATTGAGAGCCCTGCCATACCGCTCCCTTGCACTACCTCATCATCCCTGGTTCCTGTGTCCTCCCCAACGGTTGCAGAAGACGACGATGCCCCAGCACCACATGCTGAACCCCTATGGCTGATGCTCCCTCGTGCCACCAAAGCTAGATAAACGCCTAGCCGGTATAGAGAATCACAGTTGCGACCGACGGCACGTTTCATGTGGCCGTACCCTGTACATCTTGAGCTACGGCAAAGAGAAAGACCGGCGAAGAATAAGACAGCCAACAAGTAAGTCAGTGCTCCATAACCAGAGGCTGTGAACCGGTGATAAATGTAAACAGAAACGCGTGGGACTATTTATAGTCCTATTCGTAAAGCCTCAGTTCAAGATAGCAGCCGACAATCAATCAGTGAGATTTGTTAGTGCCTTGACACTTAGCCACACTCCCATCAGCTATCATCAACAGTTTACAAGTTAAAGAACAAACAGTATATATGAGTAGGCTGTTCACAGTAAAGTGAGCACTTTTGAGGCCTTAGTTACTTTTTCATTTCAGCCATATATTACCCTTTAACGTCTGTTTTAAATAAATATTGCCATTTTAGTAATAAATACAGTGTGTATATTCCATCGCACTCGGAAATTAACGTCTACGGCTAAAATAAAATATATTTATTAACTGTTATTCCAAATGAGAGAGCTTTCAAAATTGCTCAATTTACTGTGAATAGCCTATAGCAGTCATTAGCTATCAATACTTTAAACAGTTACGTGTTACATTGAGGGCATGTCAATGGCCTTCACTATGAACAGACACTGTTGGCATCAGTTATTAGTTGCCATGTAATAACACGTAAAAAATATAATAGTGGATAGGAAATTTTAACACCACTAATAAAATGGATAAACTGTGATTAGAGTCTAGAAGTTGCTAGATATGAACCAAGGTGTGAAATACGTGTAAAAACAGATAGTGAAATGAGATAGACGTTACGCAGAATTGGCAGTTACATAGCCCTTCTAAGACACCAGTGCTACACATATTTTATTCCAACAAGTCTCATCGTAATCTAAACAAGTGGCCGACAGTCCACTTCGTAACTGTAACACCTATAGACACCCACCACAGTGCCAGTGTTTACATGAAGATAGAGACTTCAACATGTACAGTTAGCTTTTAATTATTAGAATGGACTCCCTAAACTGAGAGAACAAGAATAGCGTAGTTATTTTATAAATTAATTATGTGCATGTAGTTAGGTAAACCTCTAAATATTACTATGTCTTTTTCAAAGATTTGGTTTTCACCGTATCTATTTTTTTCACAGGGGTAATATGTCCATTTATGTCATTTTACAGCTTGGAAACATTTTAACACTGACCAAGAGTCGAATCAAAGACTAAGCCAAAGGACTTCATTGTACTCTCGTACAAATAACCCAAGAAGTGCAAAATTAATTCAGTGCTATATATATATATATATATGTGTGTGTAATGTGAGTGCCATGTTTAGTCTGTAGGGTGAACTCATACACATATATTAATTCCGTAATATTATTCTTTATTGTACTTGCTTTTAAATCAGTGGATAGCCAGCCCCATGTGACAGAAGGCCTGGGGTTGGCAATCTCTATTATGTCACAAGTAACTGTTGGCTTGTGGTGAGATATACAGGTTGCCCCAAAGAGGTAGCCAGGTTTTCCTCCAACCACAAAACGTCACCGCAAGCAACGTTATAGTTATTTTCCTCCCTGCCTTCCGCAAATAAGGCCGTGTACATAGTGTTTCCCTTCATTTTTGTGTGCCATTTTCCTTTTGTAATTGTCCTTTTCTGGTTTATGAAGTATATATTTTATATTATATATCCGCAGTCCTTATGCTATATTTGCTATGGCGTGCTTATTCATGAAGGTCGTGTGGGACACCCAGTACAGCACGTCACCCTTGACAGTAAGCTTTCCACATTAACAGTACAACACAGTTGCCAGCCAGGCGAGGGGAAGAGAGAAAGAGCCTGCCCGCCAAGAGAGAGACAGAACTATGGCTAACTCCTCGCCCGGCCGGACGTGTTTTAATGTCGCCCCAGCATACAGAGTGGGCACTCTTACAGATGCCAACCACCTGAACCTTAAGGAACCTGCGTAGGAGTAAATTTTTTTTTTTTTTAAGGGTTCTCACATGTTAAAACCGTCTAGACCTTCCAGAGAGGGAGATTAGATCTGCTGTCCCTTTCTCCATCTTTATCGATGACAGATGAGCCTCTGTCGCAGCCAGGGGGAGGGGGGGGGGGCAAATGTACATGTGCTTCTTATACCAGTTTACCAAATACGACTACAACTTATCCACACGTGCTTCAACAACCTAAGGAAACAACTCCAAGACGTCTAACAGGATGTGTTTCCAGGAAGGGACATTGATGATACTTATTTCCGGACTGTTCCTGACCTGCCCTTCTTTCTCTACTAAGGAGTCTTAAAACCAGAGGAAGGGTCAAACCAAGCACGGAATTTTACGAGTGCCCAGAGAATAGTTTCACCTCAAACGGACTATACCTGCATGTAAAACGAAGGGTATTCAAAGCAGTAGTGTGACACTTCAGCCTCCCCGAAGCACCCGGCAGACAGTGTCTCGCCACACCGCCGAAGATGCCTGAGTGCCGCCGAGCGCCGAGGCCATATGCCAAGGATACAAGCGTAGTTCTCCCACCCCACTTGCTCCAGGCAGATGTCACAGGGGCACATCACGCCTCCCACCCCTACCTGGCGTGCAACTGTCCATGAACTAGATATAAGGCCGTGCGCAGCCGAGGTCGGGAGTTATCATCCCTAGTAGCTCGCCTCAACACTTTGTGTGCTGGGGCTTTCTGCTGAGCTAGGCCCCCATGGTATTAGTTGCGTAAGTTATAGTTTAATTATTCACTTGCATCTTAACCCATTCAAACCCAGTATACACAATTGTGTACATTATGCATGTGTAGGTAATTTTTGGTTGTACTGCACACTGTGATACTCAATGACCAACGATATTACCTGTGGGTAAATGATTTGTTAAACCTTCTTACTGGTCTACATCTTAATTGTTTCGTATAACTGTAGCCGAACATGTAGCCTGCAGCTGATTGGCTGTGTCAATGAAACAGTGTTGTGTTTACATAAGTACAGTTCGCATTATAAAATTTTTTGTTTGCAACAACTGAAATTGCAAATTAAAGTGGTTCTGAAAGGGTTAAGTAGTCTTAGGAGCAGGTCCCCCCGCCCATTGGGTAGCTTTTACTTTCGCTGCACAAACTTGCTGGGTTTACATACCAATCACCTAGTATTTATTGTTTCATTAAATACTAATTCTTTATAGTATCCGAGGGTTTTCTGGCCTAGGTAGTAGAACCTATTTATCACTGAGTATAACTTCAAAAGGGGCAAGCAAGGGACCTGGCTTTTACTACGAACCTAGAGCAGGACGTCAGACCCCCTTCAGGGGCCTGCCTGTCATTACATACACCTCATCTTTCGACGGCAACTGTATATACCCGATATATAGAACAGTAGAGCCTTTACCAGTAGGTATACACTCCACCGAAGCAGGACAACCACCTCACGTTGTATCACTGACTGGAGGTCAGGCTAAGGTGCTGGTAAGGGGTATTTGCTTGAGACTGGAAGCCCTACCTTTGTGGACCACACTCCGCAGTGGCAGGAAGATGGTCTACTAACCACAACTCCAGGAGCTTGCACTGTTTGGAGCCAGGGAACACACTGTCAGCCATTGTCTGCATTCACGCTAGTCACTTTCAAAGGGTTTTGAGTGTTTTGTACTTCTATGCCATTCCACATCAGGCACAGGACTCGGAGAACGGTGAAGAAGATGGAATTTAGTATTACTAGGCAGTTGGGTGCAGCCAACCTCGTTGCTCCGGGTATCAAGATCCGATGGGGGCAGGCTCAAGCCACTTAACATGCGGGTAGACTAGTTTCTCTCGTCAGGAGTTTTCTGTTGCACTCCAACCCAACTAGGACTGGCAGCAAGTGTCATCCGGTGGTCCGAGCCCTGGTAATAGGGAGCAACACCAGGCTCAAGTATGCCAACCCGCACTTCTGCAGCTGGGAAGGAACGCAGAGGAATCACTGGCACCTGGCGGAACACTACAGCAGCTCCATGCCCACCAAGGTCAAGAAGACAATGGAGGCCACTCGACCATCAGGCAGTCTTGCTACTGCCTCACCGAAGCCAAGCACGTTAAACTCTGGGAGGTCAACATTGCCCCAGAGAGCAAGTGTTCCTGTCCGATATATCGCCCTACCTACAGTACCGGATATTGTGCCCAGCCGGCAGCCAACACGGCGAACTCTGGTCTACAGTAAAAGACCAAACTAAGTTCTTAGTGTAAATGTGCGACTGACCTAGCCCAATCTCAAAAGCCACTTGCACACAGACAGTTCAAGCAACATGCATCAAATATAACCTACCAAAGTACATCTTCTTTGCCAAATTTAAAATAAATTGATTGATTGTTTCCTAAGATACATTAAAACTATTATTTCATGTGGAGCTATCTTACTAAATGGCGGAGAAATGAGGCTCCGCATAGACAATTTTTATGTATGTAATTGATACTGTCAGCATACAAAGTTAAGTTGAAATTTGTTTTTAAATTTCATAAGTGCCTAATAATATTACTTATGTGCCAAGTTTTGTGGAAATAGGCAGAGTAGTTTTTGAGATATAACGTAAAAGCTTAATTTTTTTTTCATGTGTCGCTATGTTCCAAAATGGCATACCAACAACAATATTCACCCTTGAATTCAATGCTTACACCTTGTGCTGTCAAAATACAAAATTTGATTTAAATCGGTTTTAAAAGTTTCTGAGATATGAGATATTACCCTTAATTTAAAATGGCCATAATTTTGAAAGTATGTGCCCAGCATAGTTGAAAACTCTAAAAGTCAGGTGTCCTTACTTTGTACTATATGTGTACCAAGTTTGGTGAAATTCTGTTCACACATTCAAAAATTGGAAAGGGGGACACACATGCTCACACACACACACAGACAAGAAAGTGATCTCATAAGCCTTTCTTTCCTTCAGAAAGTAACCTTAAAAAAAGTCTGTGATATTTTATTTACCTATACCATACAAAGAAATATGATAATAAATCTGAGTACTTCAAGGAGAATAAATTCAGAAGGAAGTGAAATTTATTCATTCTTTCATGTACGCATTGTTCAGTTAAAGCTTTGGGATGTGCATTACCATTATACATATATATGTTTATATTGTGTATAGTAAATGTTACATAAAAAGCATCTAAAATTAAGTTTATGTATAACTTTTTCTCTCATTTCAGGTAAAAAAAACTACAAAATTGTTATTGGTTGCTTTGACAGAGTAACTCATCAGGAAAATAGTACCAACGGTAGACTAATTTATTCCAGTTTTGCGTGAAAAGATTGGGTGGAATAGGAGTCAGTCATTTCTACGAAGACTGCTCAAAGATATTGATCTCTTGTGGAATAGATTACAAAAGAAGTGGGTGTTTCTTGTTGAAAGAGCTGACATTGTCATGTGGCATTCAAAGTAGTTGACAACAATGAAACAGCAGAGAAGAGAAAGCAGAACGTATTTTATATTGACGAAACATGGATTGACACTAAGTTGACATTTAAGAAGTGCTGGCAAAATAAAGGTGATGTTGAAGGTTGGTTAGAAAGTGATAATGCAGCAAACAGACTTATTGTTGTACACATCGGGTCATTATGTACTTAAATTACACCTATATATGTGCAATTTCAATGTCACAGAACTAGCCTGGACTAAGATAAACACTATATCAGAGCTCACAACACGGCTGGGAATTTTACACTGCAACTCTTACAGATGCTAACAATAGAAGCCGTAGAAGCAGTAACAAAGGAAGACTGTGTGGGATGTGCAAACACGTTGAAGAAATTGAATAAGAATACTGGAAGAATGACTGCTTCATGGAGTTAGCATTAGGTAAATTATTAATCAAACTGGATAGTGACAGTGATGACACAGATGATGAAAGTGAAAACAAAATTAACACCATGACAGTTGCAGTTAGCAAGAAATTTTTAGTGAATGTGATAGATACAGCTCTTGCTTAGCTCAGCCATTGTAAATATTGAAACTAGATCATATCTTGCTGATACTTGTACTCAATACCATTAATATGTTTTGCTTAATCACTTTTTAATTACTGAGCTAGGAACTTTTTTAATTTCCCCTAAGCTACCACAAAAACAGTGAATATAATACGTTGCTACAAGACTGTGTTTAGACATATCCGTAGTATAAGCTATCACCCATGTACCAAGCTGGACACCCAGGTATCAAGAAGATGCTACGAGACGCATGCACCCGATATATCTGGGACGGGATGAGTAGAGATGTTCGGCAGTACGTCAACAGCTGTGAGACATGCTGCCGAGGCAAAGCATACTCTGTAGTCCCGCCAGTCAAGCCCTGTCGCTCATATACTGCCTGAATGCAGGTTGCAGCAGACTTAATGGGGCCTAACCCCCTGAGCACCAAGAGAAACCTCTACCTACTGGTGGTAACAGACCTATTCTCCTGTTGGGCGGAAGCATTCCTGCCAAGCTACCAAGCCAAGAAGCTCACCACATAATCAGGAAGTTCGAGACACAGATCTTCCCTAGATGGGGTACCCACAATGCATCCTCACTGATAATGAAACACAGTTCACCAGTCAGTGCTGACTGAAAGCCTGTAATTAGTGGGGAGTTGAGACATGGATGATGCCTGCCTACCACCTGCAGGCAAACCCCACTAAGCAGAGAAACTGAGCGCTTAAGAAGAGCCTCTTGACTCAGTGTGGACACGGACCACCGCCATTGGGACCAGCACATTCCAACCATCCTCTTCACCCTTCGCAGGAGAACGAACGAGGCCACCAACTCCAGCCCTAGCCAGCTCATTCTGGGACAAACGCTGTGCCAACCAGGGACTGGCAGTGGGACCAACTACCTAGCAAAATCCCGCAACCAGAGGAGATCGCAAATCAGCATTAGCCCGGACGGACCAAGCACAAGCAGCTCAGACTCACTATATTGACAAGAAGTACCCGCTGCCGTGTATCGGGGTACACAGCTTGGGTATGGGTGAAGCCGTTCACAGAATCCGCTCATTGAGAAAAGGCGGCCAATTCAGCACAGGAATGACAGAGAAATCAGAGGGTCGTTTTTGAATTGTCAGTCAACAAGACGTCTATTGGCTCAAAGATGCTAGAGGCTGCATTAGGAAAGTCACCAGAGGGCAGATTACCCCTTTCCTGGAGAAGCGCCTGAACCTACCGCAAGCACCAAGGGATCTGTCATCGACGAGCAAGATGAGTGAGAAGACAATTCCCCACCAGAACCCTTAACCGTCAGATCACCTTCATCTCAAAGGACCAGAGGGGGCTACAAGATTGGAATGCAGAGTCACCAAGCTACTCCCGTCAGAGTTGAGTTTCCTGCACCCCGAGCCACCGCATCGAAGAGATCTCTGCCGTCCACCGACAGTAGCTATCTACGTCATGCCACTGCCCGGTATGCCCAGATGTCTCCCGCCACAACAGAGATCTCCTGGTACAGCCCACTGGATCGAGAGCCATGTCGTAGACAGCAACCACCAAGTCCGGTACTGTAAAAGACCAAAGAACCCAGCGCCATCGAGACAACGGGATGTCAGGAACTACCATTCAATCTGCTACCCCAGCCCTAGAGGGCCAAACCAGCGAAGAGACTGCAGTGTCAGACGACATCGCAGCTACCATGGAGATGCAGCCATCCGAGAGGGAGGCCCCCACCAGAACTCCCAGTAAAGTCAAGGTCAACCTGACAACCTGGACCTAACTGGACGAACCAACTATGTCCTGTTGGAACGACGTGGCTACCCAGTCAGTCTTGGTGCCACCCAGTGCCAAAGTCACCTGGTGCCGAGGAGGAAGAAGAATAAGATGAACCCAGCTGCCGCTAAGCCGAGAAGGCAGAGGAGTCTGAAGAGACTCTCCCTTTGTCGATCACCCAGGGTCTGTCGGTGGAGGATGCCGTAGCTGCCTACCAGCAGCCGCCTTCCATGAGGGAGACACCCGCCAGAACTACTAGCAGAGACAAGGCCATCCTGGAGGCCATGATCCAACTGGTACTGTCAGTTGCATCCTATTGGGACAGCGCAACTACCCAGTCGGTCTTGGTGTTACCTGGTGCCAAGGCCACCACTGCCACCGTTTGAGGAAGGAGAAGGAGAAAATGACCCAGCAGCCACCAAGCCAAGGAGACAGAGGAGCATGACTCTGCCTCTGTCTGCCACCCAGGGTCCGTCGTCAGAGGATACTGGAACTGCCCACGAGTTGTCACTTTCTGAGAGGAAGGCCCCCACCAGAACATCCATAGGCGCCGAGGTCAACCTGGCAACCGCAACCCTACTGACACAACTAGCCGTGTCCTTCCAGGACAACGCGACAACCCAGCCGGTCTTGGCGACGCTCGGCGCTGAGGCCAACATAGCATCAGAATGAGAGGATGAGCCCAGATGTACGGCCACAGAGACGTCAGAGCCTGCCCTGCCTCTGCCGGCCACCCCAATGCCACCCATCCTCGAGGAGGTCGCCGACAATCGTCCCCCGATACCCAATGATCCAGAGCCAACCGCTGCAGATGACAACTGCCCATCATTGACTGGTCAGGTGAGAAGAGAGCAGCTCGCATGTACCTGTCGTGGCCCTCACCAGCCTGGCCAGTACCAAGAAGCACTGTAGAGGCCAACGAGATGGTTTACGTGACCCTACCCAGTCCACGAGGCCCTCAGGAAGAGGGGCCGACCACCCAAGAAACCTCGCCAGAACCAGTGAGTGCTACAAACTTTTGCCATGCTGTCAAGAGCTGAAGTGTTACAAACTGTTAATGCAGTCTTAAATTGCAGCCTAGTGTTTTAAAATTCCACAGCACATAGATGATTTTAATTTGCAGCCATCGAATTGCTGCCTTAACCAGTGTATAAGCAGACTCCTTGCAACCGTCAATTGTTGCCCAGTAAACATTAGTGAATAGACAGACAGTTATAGCAGAGTAAACCACTGCCCTAGTTTATCTGTGTAAATTTCCAGTGACCTTCAGAGAAAGACTTTGAACCCACGTAATTATTGCATCTGCCTATATGCGTAATAAACCAGACACCTCAGGACGTTATTGTGCTTAGCAAAAGTGCTATGATGTAAGTACAAGAAGAAAAGAACTTCCAGGGTTTCCAGTGTTAACCAGTGCTAGAGACTTCCCCAACTTAGAAACAGATGGCAACATGCTATGGCCTGAAGTCAACAAACCTAGCCAGATATACCAAAGATAAACAAAGATTCTCTCAACTAGCAGATTATATTTTTTTTTATTGTTGTAAATAACATTTTCAAAATATATAGTTGTAAATATTCAGTCCTCATGTTGTTGTTTTGAGGGATCTTTGCTTGTATTAACTTCTTGTAGGTGAACCCGTATGCCAGATTTTTTTAGTTACCTTTATTTTCAAGGGTACTCGTGTTTCATTTGAGAATCTTAGCTAGCGTCTATTGGTAAGGATGCTGGAAGGTCGTGATTCGGCAAACCCCAGTACCATATCAAACTTAACTTTTTACCGCTGTGCAACACACACGACGGCCTGACAGAGCCATTTTATGCTCTGTCTTCTGCGGCCACAGCTGGTAATTATGTAGCTGACATGCCTTTCACGAGTGAGGCATTGAATACACACAAAGTGTCTAACTTTTGGTACTGCTTGTCTTTCTTTCTTTTTTTCCAACAGGAATATCTGTAATATGATATTTGTAACCCCACACCAAAGCCTTCAGCTGATTTTATGAACAACACACTTAAAAACAAAGGACCATGAGCATATCAACCAACACCGTGACACACATTTTTATCCTTCTCTTTTAGCCCTCTTCGCTTCAAGACCCCAGGAGAGGGGACGAAGAGGAGTAACAACCAGTGGTCATTAACCCAACCGCCATCTAGCCGACAAGTGTGAGAGAGACAGTGCTAGTCATCCGCCAGCCAACCAGAGATGATTCATCAGCATGCACTGTCACTTGATTAGAACTCCGGCACCAGAACAGAGGTCAATACAGAAGCACAACCACCATTTTCAAGTGGGTGACAGTTCTACATTGTCTCCGGGGGATGGACCGTCTTCAAGGGATAACAGTTCTACATCACCAAGAGGATGGCACCCTACTGAATCGCCCAGATGAATCTCAGTCACACCATAAGGGAAGGGGGGAGGGGGCAAATTGATGAGCTTCATCTGCAAACCACAATAAACGGGGTTTGGAAGCATATAATTTCTACCAGAGTGCCTACAGGATTTTCCCTGGACCAGGGATAATTAAAGATGTGTCAGAATTATACATTTTAACAATACTGCCAACCAGTGAGTAAGGCATAGCTCGGCCTCCCTTTGAGTAGATGCCAAAAAATCGATTAGCAGTGTTTGTCTCTTTACTACAACCCCAAGGAAGTTCAAGAGCGCGCCGAGAGATTGTCGCATGCCAACAATGGCCTCCCTCAGTTCCACTCAAGATGTGTGCGCATAGCATCCTCCACCACAGGGTCGGCGAGCCTGCAGCCAAAGCAGAATATATACCCATGCAGAGGCTGGAATCGTCAGTTGACAGTCTGCTCTTCTAAGAGTCACACCAGCTGGACAGTCTGCTCCACTGCGCTTATTCACTGGAGCTTTCTGACCACTACCAAATGACTGAGTCCTCTCTGTTGTCATGGATGCTGGATTAGAACAGCGCAAACCAGTCAAGGACGTAAGGTGAGTATCACGGTAAAGGGTTTGTGCCCGTTAAGGATGTCCAAGACTAAGGGATAGAACTTCTCTACGCTAAAGTTAAACAACATTCCGCCCTTTGGAGAGAGCATATGAACAATGAAATGTCGGGGCTACTGTCAAGCCCTAGTATTGGAGCCCATATGCAACATGGTTGCGGTAATAGTCAGTTATGCGGAAGACTATAGCCTCTGCTGACTTTGGGATCCACACCTCCTTGTGGTACCTCTGGGTGACTCTTTCAAGTGTCAGCAAACGTGGGCTACCCATAGTGTTCCTTATAAAAACTTTATAACTAAAAGCAGTATCTACCTCCTAGAAGAATGCGGTCACTGCAGATAGTGACGATTCTGATGGGAGGTGGGCCGGTTGACTCCTTTACGGTCAAACCGTTGGGGCCCAAAAGTCTGGGTCTTAGTGAATGACCCAAAGACATAATGGCAATGGACAAGAGGCTTGGTGAGCGGGAGAGGGTGTGGGCCAATCTTATGTGTGGGATTTGGCGCTCATCTTTCCCGGTAAACCAGGCTTTGGGAAAACCCACAAGTGTCATTAAAAGGAAGGAGTAGCATTGGGTGACCTCCTAGCCCGTGTCAAGGGTTTACCTTGGCAACTGATCATGGTGGGAAAAGACTCGTTCAGGCAGTGGTTGGAAGATCGCACCGGCGTGTCTACATCTCTGACATGGCACAATTAATATCATTGAGAACATTACATCATCATATATCCATGGGGTAATCAGAGTCTGCTGGTAGGAAGATAGTGGACTTTATTCGCTAAGACTCCACGAGGCTGAGCCTAAATACACAAACAATGAGAATTTTATATCATAACTCCAGTGATGGCAACCAGCTGAAGACTGGAGAAATAAAAATCTCATGTTATGATCACTACTGCCTACTCTACCTAGAGATCTTCAGCTCACCGCCACCTACTGCAGAACTTCAGAAGTCCTCCCCCTGGGAAATGTTCCAGAAGTCATCTACCACCCTAGCTGCTTGCCCCTGGCATTGGCAACCCCACGTACCCTTCAGGCCATGGGCACACCTAAGTTTTTTCAGGACACGTGAACACAGACAGGGAAAGTTGTCATTAGCTACCTAGTTGAAACTATCCCCAGATAGTCTAGAACCAGGTCCCTTTCACATGAACAACGTAGTTTACTACTTCCGGCCAACTCTGGGTTGACAGGAGATAGTACAGGCCACCATGTTTTATACCTAATGGAATAAACACATTCTGATTCTATCTGATCTCTCATTTTCCCTTGAATACTTTCAGAGCTCCATAGTAAACACCTACATCCCACAGAGTGGAACAGGAGACCGGGTTTGCAATACCAGTTTGTCGCTTAGTGTAGGACTACGAGCTCCTCCGGAGAGGGAGAATTTGTATGTCAAAAAACACACACCATTTGGTGCACCTGGTGTACTGAATGGTAGAGCCTCAACCACTAGTTATACCCGTGCTTGAAGAGGATAAGTCACTAGATCAACTTGCACCTGTCCACCGCACCGTTTGTGTTGCCGGGGAAGTGCTTGGTTGGCTCTGGGTCGGACCTGTCCGCTCAAGGGGCTCACCCATTGAAGCTATTGGAGCGCCTCTGAGGGAACCTGCTCTTCAACCACCACACAGTTTGTGTTGCCGGTTGAGAAATATGGTTGTACTCGGTGCCGGTCCAGTGTGCCTAGATGGCAGAACATGCTTAGATAGGTAATGCATGTCACCCACGCCTATCCCCCACTATAGGTTGTTGCACCTAATGCCCTTCACCAAGAGAGGCGGGAAGGATGTTAAGGAGAGGAAGGCAACTACTGCCTACCAGTCTAACTGGGACTGTACCCAGCCCAGTAAGGCAGTTTGCCAAGTAACCCCCCGGGAATGAGCTCAAGCCGCATGCAAGTCGAAGCCTGACTCCCTCCCATTCTCTTTTTCAGCCTCCCCGGAAGGTTCCAGATAGTTGGAACCTGCATCCAGTGATAGTGGCCATTCGTCATTGAGAGAGGGTATCAGTTGGACTTGTGTGCCCTGGTTCTCTATTGTCACTATCCCAGCCTACAGAGAATGTCCAGTAGTCCGTGGAGCAGCATCCAGACCAACCACAGCAGCAGCAGTTCCTGGAGCAGCAGCATTGGCTCCAGTAATTACGGCTCAACCAGTAAACCTGCCCCGTCTCTCAGCTGACCAAATGTTATTGAACTTAAGCCGCATGCCCCTAAGCCAGCACCCTGGCCAGTAGCCAAGGCCGTTGTAGACCTTGTACCTGGTCACCAACCGACACGGCCTGTGTTATTATATTAAGGACAGCCTGTAGTACACAAGTAGAATCAGCCAAACCTCCCAAGTGCTTATGGCCAACATTAGCAAAATCCCCAGTTTCTGACTTTGATTATGATCACCCTAATCCAGGTAGCATCACGCATAAAAATAAACAAATTACATAAAATAAGATTGCTTGAGACTTTAACTCAGTTGTGGAATGAGTGTTGGAAACTTGAAGACGTTATTTATCTGTAACTATTGTTAATTACACTTTTCAGGAATATTCTTCTGATTCTGGTGAGCAAAAAGTTAATTAACTTCATAACGACATATGTGTATTGATTGTATCATCGACCCCTGTAAAACATCTTTTTGTGGAATAGTCCCATTGTCCTGCTTACTGCATTTTAATGTTAATGGGTAGTTTTAAATGAAATTGTGCAATTTCAGTGAAGTTGCTTTTTCTTTTAGGTTAAATTGCTTTTTATGGAAATGTAAATCAGTAGTGGCATCTTCATACTAAATAAAATATTTTGACAAACTAAGTCAAAATATGACATACTCATTTTTAGTACTGACTATTAAATTGAGCTTTCCCCCACTCACCTTTGTAATAATTTTGTATTCACGTCAATACTTTGTTTTTTAATATGTGTAACTAAAAAAATTGATACATCCATGCTTTGCCGGGGACTTAAACCCAACACATCTAGTACCGTAGGCTAGCGTACAACAAACTATGCTACAAAACATATATGTCCGTGATAGACGCGTTGATGTAACTTTCAAGCTCTTCTGTTTGAAGTGGTCAGTCAAATGTTTGCAGGCTGTGTAGTACGTCATTCAACAGTACACCTTGTGGTAAAAGGAGGGGGAGGGGAGGGTTGCATGGCTGTCTGAACTCAGGGGCAAATAAGGGGAGCATGAAGTTAACTAGAACTAGGGGGAACAGCCATCACAACGTTTTATGCCAACAGTAAATTGACCTGAAATATGGAGTGCCAGTCCAGTTTAAATTGTTATAGCCAATTGCATCCTGTCAGTGCTGGCATATCTTTGCTCTGCTGTTTAACCATTAATATGGGTAACCTCACAGATTGGTTATTGTGATTCATGTTAGCTATCATCTGACATCACTCTGGTAGACCCTGACCTTTGTATGTGTTCAATTGGATTCGCTTGCAGCCTAAGGTGTGCAACTGCTTTTGGTAAATTAGTTCTGGTAACACACTAACTGCTACTCCTGTGTTCAACTCCATTTCCAATGGCTGACCTTCAATAGTCAGGTGCACTTTATAACGTGTAGTCGTAATGCAAGCCCTCACTGTATATATTGAATATGAAGGCTACTAACTTCTCAACGCCTCCATTACATAATATCGTTATTACGATGCACAGTTTCTTCAGACATTACCAGGTATACCTTCTTGGGGATAGATGAAATTTGATTCTTATGTTTATCCTTAGTTGAACACTGTCTTGCCAAGTGCCCCATGCTGGAACAAGTGTAGCATGTAACGTCCTGAAAGGACAAGCTTCAGCTAAATATGAACTCTGGCCACAACAGAAACATTTCAACTGTTAGTCGCCCCCAGACCCCGGCTGTTGATTGGAAAAAGTTTGCCTTGTGATCCTATTGGTTATCTTGTGACCAAATTCTGAAGATATTCTTCTGGACATTGACTTGTTCCAGCCAAATGGCTAGTTCATATGCATCTGAAATGTAACATTTCACTCAGGAAAGTGGCAAATTTACACAATGTTTCAAGATGTTTAGTAGCCACTACACATTCTGCTATCTTTTCTGTGAATTCCTGCACTCGGCTGTAAAAAACATAACATTCAGCCATCACAATCTTTTGTAGAGTATAGTGTTCTACTAACACTTTAACCTCTGGCGATACTAAATCAGAGCACTACACGTACATTTGGCCCAATAACATTAAATAACACTGACACTTTATTCTCGTCTTTAATTTGGTTAGCCTTGAAATAATGCTTCAGGTGAATCACATACGATGCCACCTCTTCTTCATGTGGGCAAAATTCTCCCACTCTTCCGATTGCCGCCATAACTCGCTAACAACCATGTACTAATTTACACGTTTCCACCACATTGCACGCTTATCGCCAGTGTAATAACGTCCCGTATTCTCATTTTATTCTGGAAAAAAGACTACCATTTATTAACTATCAAGAATTCACATTACCATAAACATCTGCAGTGCTGCCATTCTTACAACCTAAAACAATGTAATTCCCCACAAGAAAAACAAATTTTCCTACAACTACCACAATGAGTTCATTAATTTTGGTCTGTCTATATACATATGTATAATTTAACCCTTATAATAAATTTTTGTTGTTTAGTAAAAATTATTTTTTTAGTCTTTTAAAAAATGTCTTGACAGGGTTTTACTGCAGTGGCTTCACCAGGACAAAAGACATTGTAATGGATAACATTCAGTCCTGCATACCACACGAACAGCAAAACCTTGTGTGGCATCAACCTTTATTTTGGAAAGTGTTTGGGTGTTTCTGTAATGTCCAAACACTCTTTATTGTAGTTGTTATTTTTGTACAGGATCCATTCCTCAAAGTACATTGTGCATGGTAAAATCAAGCAGGGGCTCATTGTGCTGATGAATCACAGATTATTGCAGACAAACCATAGGCTACTGTAGTTTTCCATCTGCTGCTGTTTTGTAATTCTCTGCCAGTGGGTGCAGTACCTAGTTGTCCATTTTTCCACTTTCCCTATTTGCTGTAGATTGTTGAAGATGTTTCAACTTTTGTGCAAGTTCGCTGGTGTGGTGATGTGTGGATTTACCTCTTCATATACGTTGACCTGTATTCTCTATTGTTTTCACCTTGGTAACTCTGGCCTCTGGCCATCTGCCAAAATTTTTAAAACCATTGAAGTTGCATATTTGGAACTCATACAACAAAATGCACTGTAAATCATGGTCTTTCAAGCTGTTAACACACAGCTCTATGACATGTCTTATGACATTTGCAGATACACTGCAGATATTGTATGCATTGTCTTATTGTGTGTGACCGTAAATAGCTTTACTCATGGTTCCATTTGTGCTTTATAGTTATAATAGAGGATAGGGAGAGAGTTCATTATAAACAGTGTGCATTAATTTATTTCTGACTAGTTTTGTCGCACGTGTGTGCCTGTGTGTGTGTCTACTGCTGTTTTTTTTGTCATATTTGTGGATCAATATAAATAATTTCTGAGAGAAACGCTGACACTAGGATTCTTAATTCAAAATTTTCCTTAGTTTGTTCATGTTCTGTACCTTGGCCTAGTATGAAAAATTACATTTGGCTTGGTATGAACGATGACATTTTTTTTTTTTTTTTTTTTTTTTTTGTGGCATGAGTTGTCTGCTTGCAATATGCAAGTGAGCTAGTGGTGTAGTTCAGTGCAAGGCACTAATTTCCATACTAGCTACAAATGTTTCTGTTCATTGGGTCTATACTTTTGATCCTAGTGTTGATTAATTCACCAAACTGAATGTGTTTCCTTCTACAGCCATATCCTCATTAACTTTCTTTAAAAATGTTTTGTCAGTAGTTCATCTTCCATCAAAATAATGCATCACCAGCTGTTGTGTGATGCTTATCTAGATTGTAGTAACAGTTTCATCAAATAGCACAGCTGTCTTCGAGACAGAAACAGTTGCAAATGAACTCATTGGTCTAACTGCTCATATTGTGTAGCAAATTAAAATAGATTCTCTTAAAGAAAGGGTTTATATTGACTCAGTATTAAGTGAGTCAAAAAACTTCTTGTGCAGAAGTCAGGTTTCAGATGTGTAAAAATTAACATAATCCGTATAGAATGTGGTAATCTTTAAGTACTATCTCCTGATGTTCTTATATATGGATGATGGAGAAGAAAACTTCAAAACTTAAATTAGCTGATACACCATATATTTTTCAAAATCTATTTGAATGCCATGCAAAACATATTTCTGTATCTGAAGTCAAGAGTCTTGTAAACCATTCATTTCAGTGCTGAGGAAATTATAATTGGCATAGCTGCTGCATTATGCAAATGTATAACATCATCTAAAATTGTGACATTATTTTAATTGATAATTCGACAGCCATAAAGTAAAGGAAATGTTTTCCAACTTATTTGTTACTATTATTTTTTTTTAATACATTTGGGTCTGTAACTAACATGCTATGAATTTTTGTTCTTAGTGTCGTCATTGTGATGAGCTTTTCACCTCCAAGATGTCTTTTCGTATACATCAACGCAAACATACAGAGGAAGCTAAACGCAGAGGAACGATGGAAGGAGAAGAGCCATTCAGACCTGTGGAGGATCATGAAAGTATTGATAATGATGGTGATGATGATGGGCACAGAGCTTGTAGATCAGCTAACCAAAATGCTTCAACTCCAGCTGCTGGTAAAGTATTCAGATTGTATTATCCAGTTTTATACCAGTGGGGTGTATTTTTAAAGATTTCTTTAACTATTTCTTGTTACTTGCAGATAATGCAGTGAATATCTGGAAACGGTTAAAGAAGATAACAAATAAAGTATCTCGAGCTCAGATTGGAAAGCCACAATTAAGAGAAGAAGTTCAGAAACAACTTCGTGCTAATGCTGTTGCAGCAGTGAAGAATATAATTTTGGCTACAAGGGATGCTCGTAAAAAACGTGGGAAGTATCATAAATATCCTCAAGATGTTCAGGATAAAATGGCTCGTTATGCCATTCAGCATGGAATTTTGAAAACCACTCGCCATTTTTCGGATCAGCTTGGTGTGAGTGTAAGCAACAGTACTGTACGCAATATCGTGAAACTACATAACAACTTCACACCACAATTGAAAGAAGAGATTGGACGATTTGCAGCTGGATTTGGAGTTGAAGCAGCATCAAGGCACTTCAGTGAACGCCTTGACCGGGAGGTTCGACAGAGCTTGGTTCGCAAATTTAAGAAGCTCTATGTTGCCCGGCTTTCTGACTGTTGTATCAAACTAGAAAATAGTGGACATCCTTCAACAGTTTCGAGTAAACAAAAGAATATTTTTGATGAAAAAATTAAAGAAGAAATTGGTAAATATGCTTGTGAAGCTGGTATTGCATCAACTGTCAAATTTTTCTTGGAGAAACACACCCTTCGCTTAAAAGAAAGTTTGGTACGGAGACTTAAGAAACAGTACCTGGATAGAAACAAATCACACACCAATGGCTCAAATATACCTGAAGTGTGTCAGCACAAACAAAGTGCTATTACTGAAGAAACACAGAGGCTGTTCCAGGGTAATGACAATGTTGTACATGCCATTTATACAGACCAGGTATACCAGAGTGCTCCGTACATTCAAACAAATGGCAATTTGCTACCACCTCAGGATTCTGCATTACATTTTAATACTATAAACAATACAACTAATTCTGCAGGTTTCCTCTCATACCAGCAAGTGCCTTCATCAACTACTTCAGTGATTGTCAATCAAGACTCTATATCATTGCCAATTTTTCAGCAGCCAGAGCAAATGTATTCTTCTGTAACTCCAGGACATATCATTCATGGTAGTGTGATACCAGTACCCACCAGCCTTGCTTCAGTACCACACTCACATTTTCACTTCCAACCACCTGTGGTTACTAATACTGCAGATACTGTTAGGGACAGTGAAACATCCTTGCAGCCAGAGCATCAGTTCCAGCAGGTGGCTAGTTCCTCTGCCAACACAAGTGAGGTGACAGTGGCAACTGTACATGTTGTTCCATCACTGCCACAAAAACAACAGCCACAAACTGAGTGCAACTCATCCCCATGTAGCCTCCAACCACAGGCTGTTGTCATTAATGAGAGTCAGCATCCTAGCACAGAATCTTCATATCCTGGCACTGTTGTCCAAACTGTTGGTGACAAGATTACAATGTTATCAACAGTAGATACTGGTGGTGCAAGTCTGATGACAGACAGAGATGGTACCTATGCTCTAACAACATGCATACCCACTGGTGAGAAGTCATTGTATAAGCCACAGGCATTTCACTTACCTATTTCTCGCCTTGATACTCTTGCTATGGCAGTATGTAGAGATGATAGTCAAACTATGAATGATGTAATCATAACCATTGTTCCAAGCTCTGAAAATGAGAAATCATCTTGTAAAGATGATGCTTCTTTTCAAGATTGCCAGAAGATTAGCAATAACACTTTTCTGTTGGAGAAAGGTCAGCAACATGTGTACCAAAAACATTTCAGTAAAGAACAATCACATGTTATTCCAGTACAGCTTCAGCAGATTGAACACTTCCCTGAAGGGCAGTCACATAAGCAGAAGATACATCAAGAACAACCTGAAGAACAGCAGCAGGAAAAACATCATCATCTGAGTGGACCAAAAGTACTTCATTTGCAGCTGCCATTACTCCAGGAGCAAGAAGACAAGACATTGTTCAGGTATAAACAGCAGGAAGAGCTACCTCAGAAGGCAGCATATCAGCAACAGCAATCATATCATTTGCAACAGCCTTTACTGATTCAACAAAATGATTGCCCAATGCTTCAAAATGACCAACATCGTCAAATACTTCTTCTGCAACCTCAAGAGCAGCCACAGAAACATTTGTCTCAGCAAAACCAGCAGCATTCACAACAAATGCAACAACAGCTGCTCCATCAACCTGTGGAGTTACAAGAACCTCAGGCAGAATCAGTGCAACATCATAAAAAACAGAACTTGTATCATCCACAGCAGCAACTGTTGTTACTGCAGCCACATTTGAATCAGAATCAGTTACATAAACTAGTACATCAGCAAAATCAATTACAGTTACTCCAGTTACAGCAGTCTAAGGAGTCGATGCAGCAACAAAAATCTAAAGTACATGAACATGAAAAACTGATCCAAATACAACAGTTAGTTAATAGTGAACAAAAACATATAGTAAATCAACAGAAACCGCAGCAGTTGCTTCAATCACAGCAGCCACTTTTCCAGTTACATCTGCAGTTTGATCTAGAACAACAAAAATCTGCACATGAACAAGCTCAACAGCATTCACATCATTCACAATTGTATGTGGTCCAGGAACAAACACAAGAACAATCACAGCAGCATAAATTGCAACATTTACATCAACTGCAACAAGAAGTACTACAGTTGCAACATCAAGAACTTCAGTTGCAGCATCAGTTGGATCATGAACAGCTGTATAAATCAGCACAACAGGAGCAGCCTCAAGTACTACATTTGCATCAGCAGTTGGTTCCCAACCAAACTCAAAAACCAACACATCAGGAGAAACTGCAGCATTTGTATCAGTCTGAGCATCAAGTATGTCAGCTGCAAGAACAGTTAGTCCAGGATCAAGAGCCAGTGGATGAGGAAACACAGCAGCATCCACAACAGACAGAACATAGAATTCTTGAACTTCAGGAGCAATTGGTTCAGGAACAAGTGCAGAAACCAAACGATAAGGAGAAACAACAACATTCACATCAATCTCCACATCAGGTACAGCAGCTACCACAGCAGTTGAATAATGAGCAACCTCATCAGCCAGTAGATGAGGAGAAACAGGAGCATTTTAAACAGTCTCAGCATCAGGTATTTCTCCTGCAACAGCATTTGATTCAGAAACAACCTCAGACTCCAACAAATCAGGAGAAACACCACCATTTGCTTTGGCCTCAGTATCGGGTAGATAAGTTGCAACAACATTTGGTTCAGAAGGAATCACAGAAATTAGTATCTCGGAATAAATGTCAGAATCAGCATCAGTCTGAGCATCAAGCAATTAATTTGCAACATCACTTGGATGAGGAACAGCCTCATGATCGAGAGTCAGTGGAGCAGGAGAAACAGCAACATTTGCATCTGCCTCAGCATCAAGTATTTCAGGTACAACAGCACTTGGTTGAGGAACAACCACAGGTGCCAACATGTCAGGAGAAACAGCAGAATGTGTATCAGTCTGAGCATCAAGTATTCCAATCGCAACACCATTTAGTTCAGGAACAACAGCAACAGCAACTGCATCAAGATAAGCAACTTTTGCATCAGTCTCATCATGAAGAACTTACACAAAAGCAATTGGCTCCAGAAAATGTGCAAGAGCCAGCACATCAGGAGAAATCACAGCATTTGCATCACTCTCATCATAAGGCACAGGCACTCTACCACCACAAGCATTTGTCCCAGGAGCAGGCACAGGAGTCAGCGCTTCAGGAAAAAGTACAACAGATGCGACCTCATTTACAGCAGCCCCACCAAACGCTTCATTTGGAACATGCATCACACCATGAACAATTAAAGAAACAAGCTAATCAGCAAATACAGTTGTTACATCCAAATTTATTTAATCCCCAACAGAAATATGATGGTTCTAAAACCCATAATTCACATCAGCAATCACTCCAGTCTCAGCAACACAAGTCAAACAATCTAGGAGAGGAAAAGTCTCTGCAAGAGCAGAAGAGTTATCAGAGCTCACATCAAAAACGACAGCTTGAAGTTTTGCCATATGTGAAAGTGACATGTTCTTTTGAAGATGAAGAAAGCACAGATGAGCCAGATAAAATGGTGATATATGTAGCAGATGCCTCTGATATTACCCGTGAAACTACTGCTAAAGAGCAAAAAAAGAACAGTTTAGGTAATAGTAGAAAAGAGAACAACAGAAATAAAAGTAAAGCTGGCGATAGTAATTCTCATAAGCGTGGGAATTATACGTTGTACAGTCCTGAAATAAGGGCAGAATTGGGTAAGTATGCTGCTGAATATGGAAATCAAAGAGCTCGTGAATATTTCAAGGACATTTTGGGTCACGAAGTTCCTGAGAGCACAATACGAAGTTTAAGGGACAAATATATTCTAAAGTGTCATCTAAATAGTAATGCTCCTGATGGAATCAATAGTGTCACATCTCTTGGGTATTCCCCTCGAGGTAGACCTCTACGGCTTGGCAAGTACGATGACATCGTTCGGGAATGCATTCAAGATTTGATGCAGTCTGGGGAGAAAGTATCAAAATTTTTAGCCATTGCAACTGCAAAACAAGTACTCACGCAGTATGAACCCGAGTTATTAGTTGAAAATGGTGGTAATCTCAAGCTCACAGGTGCATGGGCCAAGTCATTTTTGAGGCGAATTGGTGTGCAACATGATTGTTAAAAGTGTTATAAAATTGGACTGGTTAAAATATTGTTGAAGCTTAGTATTTTTGTTGATGAAAATATTTGGATGAATGCATAAAAGAATATTGTCTATACATTTTTTACTCAATTTTTACACTGTTTGTAAGTTTTGCAGGATTAGATTTTTTTTATTCAGCTAAATCTGGTAGGTAAAGTAATGGTGTCAGAAAATGTATAAACTGTTATTTTTATAAAAGTAACTCTTTGTATCTGAAGGTAAAAAATATGATGTGTTACTACAGAACATGTAAAATGTGTTCATTAAGCTGAGTATTGTTCTTCACTATAATGTCTGTTTTATATGAATCCGTGTCATTTTTAGTAGGCCTGTCCTAAACAGTCGCCTTTGGAATAGAACAGCAATGATGATATTTTGTACAACCTCAAGGACTAGTTAATATTTTCTTTGCAAAAATTTTGTGTAGAAATTTTTTATTTATACGTTTACTGAACTTATTTAATTTTTGTAACTGTTTTTTTATTTATTTTTTTATTTTCAGTGAATGAAAATAATGATTTAAAAAATTGTGGCGTATTTATTTAATTTGATGAGAATAAGAAGTAACTTGGTAAGTCATTCAGATTTGTTGTGAGATGGATAGTTTTTACACACATTCGCCATCAACCAGCATGTTCAATTTTTCAACATCTTATATAGCAATGTTTGTATAGTTAGGAATCCATCCATTGCAATTGCTAGAATATTAATTTATTGCTACATGCATTAGTTCCTCCATTGTTTATGTCTAATGTATTATTTAGTAGTCTCCAAGTTCAGTTGAGTTGAGAAATTTGAGCAGATCTTTAGAACCGATAAGGGTGAAATGAGGGGAGAATGGAGCAGCACCGGATTGCAAGGGCAGGGGAAAAGTGAGATCCCCAAGCCCATATTAGTCTCGGAGAACCTATGGAAGTGTGCAGGTTATTAATGTGTGATGTACAAGCATTCCACGGCAAGTGATGGAGGTACGGCATTGTTCTTGATGTCAGAGATTACTAAGAGGTAATGTTAATCTGTTAGAAGCTCTAGATTAACCACTGCCATTCGCAACATAACATCGAAAGCGAACCTCAGGGTGCTGATGTAGTGTTTACAATCGAGCTTGTATATTGACATACACAAATTTTTAAAGTTTTCAAATACGTCCGATAGAATTAGCACGCCTGTCTTCAAATACAATTCTGAATAATCCTTAAGACTGCTACAGCCGAACTCTTGCCATACTGTCTGGGCGTGAACGTAATCTTTGTCGCTAATTCTTGAGTTCACCAGCTTGTTAAAGAAAGTGTTAAGGGGCAGCTGTGGCTCGTTCAGCTTCCCCCCCCCCCCCCCCGAGTCGACATAATAGTATGGGAAAATGCCTTTACGTGTAACGATAGGTAGTTAGTTGGAGGTGAAGAATTTTGCGGTGTTGATATATTTTGAAGGTGGTAGGTACTTGACCAGGGATGCTAGACTGCGGGCCATGAAATGAAATGTATCGACAAACTGTATAGAGAAACGATCACCCAGTTGTTTTGAAAATGTAATCATCTACTCGCTTGTGTGTGGAATAATGACTATTTCTTTTGTATCGTAGCCTAGATGTTTCATAGTAAAGTTCCGTAGTACCTGAGGTTACGGAACAATACAGGCAGTTTTTAGGGTGTCAGCACAGCAAATTGCAGCTGGTGCATGCAGATCTTATGTAGCACTCAGTGAAGTGGTCGTGGTCACTCACTTTATAATTTTCCTGCGTGAACACCGATTTTCAGTAACAGCATTTTATCGCTCATGAGTTACTGGCATACGTGGTATAACTTATTTAGATGTAGCGTAAATATAATTTCCTTTATTGCCTATGTCTACAATCATCTCCATAAATTTATTTTCCACATCTTCTCCTGGTATATGATGGGGTCCTGTCTCAGTGTGTGCTGCTGTAATTACACTATTGTCGACTTACACATATATACAAAAATAATAGGCCTCATGCTTCTCATAGGCGTACATGTAGGTGCAGCTGTGATCCAGTTCACAGGTCTGAATGGGCTGTAGTATGGCCTCGAAATTCTAATACATGACTATCGGCAATTTATCGCCATGATTGTAAGTCTTGAATTTCAAAATGAGTGGCCTACGATCCTTCGCTGGCTGTGGCATTTCAGCACATATTGGAGCATTTTCTTTATAGTATTGCATGTGCTTATCCAGGCTGCAGTTATTTTCTGCACAACTTCTGTGTATCTAGAGTAGAGCTTAGAAGAAGCTGAGTGTGTGCCGTGGCAGTTATTGCAGTGTGGGTTAGTGTTTTGGTTGGGGCAGGCGACCTGAGTGTGCTGGCAGGTGCTGTGTGGACAGATTGGTGGCAAGAAGCAGTAGTTTTTGGTATGGTCCAGGGCTAAACAATTCCAACATTGAATTATGTCAGAGGGCCTCTTTTTGTACAATCTGGGATGTACAATGGTGATGTTTAATCATATCACTTTCACAAGTGGGGCGATAGCATCGTATTTCGTGGCCATGGTGCAAAAGAGACGCAAGGGTTGTAGTCTATGTTGTGTGGGATCCTGTGAGCTTAAAACTTTTCTATGGAACTGAACTATAACCGAGTGCCTGGAGATTCTGCTTTATTTCCTCGGGGTTTGCATCTTCTGTAAGATCGAAAACGACCTTCTGAGGCTCATCCATGGTGATTGCATAGGTGAAGAATTGGAAGTGGTGTGCTTCAAGGACTGTCTTTACATTCTGTTGTGTTTGCACATTGGATGCCACAATGCACAGTCCATTGTGCGCGATACTAATCATGACTATGGTCGGGTTTACTGCTTGTAGTTTCTGCACCAGCAGGTAGTACTCTGGGGTGTTAGGAACCACAAAGCGAAACTTTGGTGTCTTTGCCTGTTTGTTCGGGGCATTCAGTTGTGTGTGGGATGGTCGGCTTGAGGAGCTGGGCTGGTTAGTAGACGTGTCATCCACGTCATTCAAGACCGAATACTGGTTTGAAGGTATTCGCCTCTAACAGCGAGTGGGCATTTCCTCTCTAGTGATGTTGGATGTTTTTGTTTGCTGCAGATGGTTATACATGTGCACTGTTGTTTTTAGGTCTGCATTGTTGGTTGCTTGCACGTTGTGCAATGCCTGCCGAGCTCTTACTTTGATCCATTCATTTTTGCTGTCACACTTCATGTGCTGAGTTCCCAACACTGTAGGCTGCAGGGGGGGGGGGGGAGGTGTGTTTATGCTGTGTTTGCTGAGACTACAACTGTGGTGGTGCCATCCCCTAATGCCAGTCCTGCATGTGTAATCCTTCCTATTGCCTTGTTTTGTGTGATATGAGTCTTCCTGATATGCATGTTTGCTGCATAGCCCCAGGCTGGGGCTGCATAGATCATGATCGGTACAATGCATGCCTTGTACAGGATCTTGCCATTATACACCGACATGGGGCCAGAAACACTCAGAAGTGGATATAGTTTCGACATATGTACATAGGCTGCAGCAACCTTTGTTTTAACATGTTTGTTCCACGTTAATTTGGTGTCCATGTAAACACCCAGATACTTCACAGTAGTCTTATAGTTTATGTCGGTGCCGAATAACTGTGGGTTTCTTAGTTCAGCTGTGATCTTGCATCTGGTGAAGATGATCGCTTCCAACTTGTTGACATGTACTGCTGTTCGCTAGTCTGTGAGCCATTGTTGGAAGAGGTTGAGTTCGCTAGTCTGTGAGCCATTGTTGGAAGAGGTTGAGTGCTTCTTGTATTTTTGCACAGCCAGGTAGGTTCTGGTGGAGCTGGCGAACAGCATGCTGTCATTCGAAAAACAAGCAATTTGTGTGCTGTGGGGAAGTCGTGTACATATACGTTGAAAAGTGTGGGACCCACGATGCTGCCCTGCTGTATGCCTGCTTGTATGTCTTGGCATTGTTATGTTGCCCCTGGCAGATGAGTGAAAAATTTGCTAGAATGTAGTTATGATGCGATGGTAAGGAGATAACAGTCTGGTATTTGGATGGACTGTAGCTTATGTAGGAGGCCTTTATGCCAGACATGGTCGAAAGCCTTTTCGATGTCGAGAAATACAGCTGCAGTGTACTGCTTTTTGTCGAAGACATTAGTGATGTGTTCGGTGATACGGGTGAGCTAGTGAGTGGTAAAGTGCTTGGCGTCAAAGCCGAACTGATAATCAGGCAGTATGTGGTTGCTGTCAATGTGGTGGTGTAGCTTGTATGTAGGACTTTTTCTGGGACCTTGACAATGCACTGAACAGACTGATGGGTATGTAGTTTTGTGGTAACACGTCATATTTCCCTGGTTTCGGGAATAGTATCGCCTTAGTGGTTTTCCAGTTTGTAAGCCAAGTCTTGGTGCGCGGTATACCTTTAATGCATGTAGTGACGGCTGAGAGTGCGGGGCACTATCTATTTGAGAACTATTGGTTCAATTCCATCGTCTCCTGGGGCTTTATTGACACTCAGTGTGCAGCGATAAAGGCTGATTTATTTGTCTGTAGCATATAGAGGCTCTTCTTGTGATGGTTAGGATAGTAGAAATCTTGCGTGTCGTTCTGTAGTGGCTATTTGTTCTGGTGACGAGGGGTTGTTAGGTTTAAAGGCCCGTTCTAGCATTGCTGCGAGCAGGTCTTCTTTCTCCTGTGGGGAGCTGGCTGTGTCGCGTCTTGGAGAGGAGGGATTGCAAGTTTTTCCCTGGTGAGTCTCTTGGTAGTGTGCTAGAGAAAGTTATCCTTGAGGTTGAATGCAGCGAATTTGTCGTCCCATAATGTGGCTCTATGGTCTGCAAGTTGATCTTTGATTGCTTTCTGCAGTCGGTTTATTTCAGTTTTGTGTTGTCGCAGCATGTTTCGCTGCCATAGACGTCTAACATGGCTGCTTTTTCTAATGAGGTTCTTGACATCCTCAGAGAGAGACTCTTTGAGCTGTATTTTTCTTTACCCTGTATGGAATTGTGTTTTTGACAGTCGTATGAATGGCCTTTGTAAGGATACTGATGCTTTCCTCCAGTTCTTCAGTGGTGTTAATTTAATGTGTTAGGTCTGAGGAATTGTGGAGTACTGGATCAAATCTTTACTGGTTTGCCTTGTGTAATTTGGGGTTGGTTTCTGGGAGAGTGTCTATTCAGCATCTTCGATTATGGCTAGGACTGGTAGGTGGTCAGAGTGCATCTCGTGTATCACTTCTAGTAAATAGATTAAGTTTACATTCTTGTAGATGGTTATATCCAGTGTGTTGTTTGAAGCTTTGGGATAGTGTGTTGGGTTGTATGGAGCACACACCATGTAGGGAGAGTGGTCTTGGTGTCTGAATAGTGTTCGGCAGTTACTGGTAGTGCCAATGTAGTTCAATGCAAGGTACTTCGCATTCAGGTCTCCAAGTGCCAGAATAGATGTCAACAGCCTTATAAGTTTATTGAGGTCCTGTGGTTCGATGGTCTTCCCTGATGGAGCATACATTGCAGCGATAGTGCACTGTTTCCCCTTAATTGTGAGAAATGCTGTGTTTGCCTCTATCTTGCCCAGGTCTGGAATAGGTGAGACTATGTTTAATGCTGTGTGGATTGCTAGGGCTACTCCCCCTCCTCTGCGAGATGTGTGCTTTTACCCAGGTGCAATCGGTGTAAGGTTCCAATCTTTATGGTGTATAGAGAAACCTTGCAGAAATACTTTGTCCGTGGGTAGCAGTTGGGTTTCTGTTATTGCTGCAGTTTGTACGTCATGTTACTGAAGAAAGTCATGCAGCTTGCTGGTCTGGTTCAGTAGGCCTCGTGCATTCCATGTTTTGGTCTGTGGGACATTTTTATTAATTCCTGGCACAATTTTGAACTATGGAGATGATGCCTATTGCGAGGGCTGCAGCTTGTTCTAGCTTGTGTAACTGTGGAATGTTGGGGTCTACCCATACAGTGAGCAGGTTTCAGAGGTCTTGTGTGAATTGTAAGGCAGCTTCGTTTGTGGTTTTCTTATTTTTTTTGCAATGTGTTGAACAGCAGTTTGCTGTTTTTGAGTGATTCTGCTGCCATTTTGTCATTAGACTTAGGTGGAGGTGGTGGCAGCAGTAGCTGTTGAGTTGTTGCCGGTGCCTTATGTGGGACGTTTGTTGAGTCTGCAGGTGGAGGAATGGTTGGTAGGCCATGTTCCGCATCGGTGTTTACATCCACAGGAGGTGATTTCCTTGCTGCAGATGTTTCTGCCTCCATAGTTTCTAGTGTGTCGCTGTTGGCTGCCCATCATTCTGGTCGAGTGAGGTAAGCTTTTCAAGCCACGGATGCTGCAATGTGGTTTTGGGGCCCTTTTTCGATTTATTTTGCGAATTCTTTGCCATATTGGGGTTGATAGTCTTCGTCCTTCCTCTGTTCCTCGCTAGGATGTCCTCTGGTCGAGGGTATTGGTAGTTGTGGTCATCTGTTGTGAGTTGGGCATATCTATTTTCATAGAATGAGTTGGGCCAGAGCGGGACTGGAGGCTGTGTTTGATAGTGCACTCCGCTTTGCTGTTGCCAATAGTTTGATGTTCTGGGTTTGACTGTTTGCCATTCTGCTTGTTCTGGTTGTCTTGAGGGTGGAGGTTGTTGGTGTTGTTGTATTAGTGGTTGTTGTCTAGCTGTGGGACTTTGAGGATGTCTCGGCTGTGTTGATTAAGTTGTCTTCCTAATTTGTGGGAAATGCTGGTTTATTTCTCGAACAAAGAATGGGCATTCATTATAGTTTGCACAGTGTTGTTGTTTACAGTTGATGCACCTCCTTTGGTCGGATTTACAACTGGTTATTTTGTGTGGGCCTGAGCAAAAGCAGCATGCGGGAGTTGCTCTGCATTGAGCTGTTACATGGGCATTCCTATTGCAGTTGTCGCAGAGTAAGGGGCCTTTTGGATACTTGTAGTCTGCTGTTCGTACTGGCAGGCCAAGCACTGTTGTGATTGTTTCTGCTTGCTCACATTCAGCTGGTACGTCAAGCTAGAACATATTGAGTGGTTTCAAGGTATTTGCCGTACGTTTGGTGTACAATTATTGCTGGAATGCCCTGTCGGCTGAGATAATTTCTGACTCTCTCACGGTCTGTTCCTACCACTATATCCTTCAGCACTATTTGGTTGGCCACTCGGTGGTTGGCCGGGTGAGGAATTATTCATACTTGCCTTCTTTGAATATATTCAGGGTTGTATGATAATCTCGGATACTTGTGAATATGTATGTTGTGCACCTTGCAGTATTTTTCTGAGTAAAGGTGATGCTTCTTGTGGTAAGTGCATCGTATGGGACATGGTATGGCCTTCTTGCACTATGGAAAACAGTAATATGTGCCATCTTCATTTCTCATGTTCCCAGTTGTTGCCCACGTGTGCTTGCATTCATCTGGGATGAAATGCCTGAAGATATTTTAGAATGGGTATCGTCATTGCCATTGTTGCAGGTTTCCCTGTCGTCACTTGCAGCCTTGTTGTTAGATGTTAGGTTTTTCTGGGTTTTGCTTGTTCCTGGGATAACCTCGATGTGATGGTTAAGCCCCTTAATTTTCGTGACTTGCAGTGGCCGGTCTTCATTTTTACGCTTGCGTTCCCCTTCAGCATTCATATGTATGTAGTTATCTCGCAAATTTACAATCGAATGCACGCATGTAATTCCCAAGGCCAGCAGGTCCATCATTTTGTTAAGGGGAGAGGGGGTTATTGTATTCACGCTAGGAAGAGGCCCTTATATAGTCTTATCTCTGGAGAGCTGTTTTCTGATTGGCTGAGGTAGTCGGCAAATCCTTGTAAGGCCAATTGCAGTCTGTCTTCCTCCTAATAGGGTGAGGTGGTTGGCCAATCATGGTGAGTCTGTAGTCTCTGCTCTCGCATCACAGGATTTCAGGTCCTCTATGAAGAGATGTACCTATATTTTATTTAACTTGTATCCATATTCTCTGTTAGTGTTATTTTGGTGTTTTAATATTTCCATTGATTGTCAAATGGTTCTTGATCTAGAAGTTCATAAGTTGGCTGTTGTGCTGTGTTTGTCAAAATCAATACTATGTTTGGTTTTCATTGAGCATTCTGTAATAGCTGACTACTGGTTTTCATACTTGTAGACCCTGGCGTGTTCTTTAATTCTGGTTGTCACTTTTCTGCCAGTTTGATATATGTACACTTTCCCGCATGAGCAAGATACATTGTAAACTCCAGCCTGTTTTACGGCTGGTGTTATGTCTCACTGATCCCAGGATGGTATCGACTTAGTTAATAGGTTTCATGATGGTGTGTATGTCCTTCCTTAGTAAGTGTGCCAGTCGTTCAGTCATTCTTTTTACATAGAGCAGTAAAGCGATTTGTTGTAAGTGTTCTTTTTCTTTTATTCTGGGGTGTGTCTTGATGCTCAGCTGTATCTCATGACTTGAGTAACCATTAGCTTCTAGAGCTGTGGTGACATGTTTCATTTCTGCATCAAGATTATGATCTTCACATATGCTTTTCGCTCTGTTGACCAATGTGGAGATGACTGTCATCTTCTGTGATGACAGGTGGTAAGAGTTTGCTTGTAGATATCTGTCGGTATGCATAAGCTTTCTGTGAACTCTGTGGCCCAAGGTGAGGTTCTGTATCCTGTTTACCATCCGGAATACATTTTGTGTCATGCCTGTAGTGGTACAGTGTATTTTTGACATTGTAGGAAAACAGTCAGATGCCAGTCCATATTTCCATCGCTCCGCTTCCGGCATGACAGCGGGTCGGTATAGTCTGGCCGAAGTTTGTCGACAAACTTTAACCCGGACCGATTCTGGCCTGTATTTTCCGTGTTTGCTGGGTAACATCTAGAAATGGAAATTGGCCAACTTCCATGAGTATTTTTTGGTTGAGGTATCGGGTTTTCCATGGGAACTCTGGTTTACCAGAGAATAGACTGCATCAGACATAATATTATATATTTTGGCATTTTAATCGCAAGAGTTCAATACTACAATGGCATTACCTTTGTCAGCCCTCAAGACCTTAATTAATTTGTTGCTGTGTAGTTCTTTCAGTGCTGTATTCTCCTTTTGGATAACATTAGGCGGATGTAGTTTGACTTTATGCAAAATTCTAGTGGACTCTGCTCGAATTTCATCGGCTGAAGTCACTGGTAGGTTGAGAATTGACGATTTTATACTGCATAAAAGGTCTTCAATTGGTAATGTGGATGATATGACAGCAAAATTCATGCTCTTGGAAAGAATGGTGGTAGTGGCTTCATCCGGTTGTTTGTCCGACAGATTGATAACTACTTTGTGGTCCAGTGTAGGGCTGTTGCTGTAAAAACACTACAATTCTCACTAAGGTATCTTGTAGTTAGAAAATATGTACTGGATTATGCTATGGACGCCTAGCCAACGTGGTGTCGGGTTTAAACGTCTAGAGCAAACGCAATCTTGTCTACTAGATACGTAGCAAAATTGAATACTGTATTTCTTAAGTTACTGTAGGGTTGATCATCTCAAAGAAGAACACCATTTAATTTGTAGGACCAGGACACAATCAAATTTTCTAGACTCAGGATGCAACAATAAGAAGTGTAGGAGTTCTGTCTTACATGGCTCAAGGCTCACGAACGTAGCGACGTCTAACTACCTGACTATTTACTAAACAGCTGCTTAATACTAAAATGGACCAGCTCTTTCAGACACTACTCAACGTTAATTCACAAATAAAAACTTAAAAGAGCTGTTAAAACTGAACACCCTAAAATCTAACTTAAATATCCTAGGCCTCGTCCAACTTTTGAACGGGCGTCCTGTTCTAATGTCTTGATGGTTCGGAAGATGGCAGCAGAGAAGGCGAGATTCTAACCGAAATGGACCTGCCTACCCTATGCTGAACTCTCCCGCCAATATGTTGTGGGGGGGGGGGGGGCAGGGTTTCAACCTGCTGACCAATGGAATGGCTCGTTACGTAAATCTAAACTGACTCACTCCGAAACGGTCTAAATCCCTAATCCATAGAATTTAAGATATTGTAGAAATGTAATAAAAATATATAAAACTATCCCTAAATCATTAACAATCAGTCGAGACTGCGAAAAAGTAATAAATATTAATTTTAAAATACAAACAAAAAATACTAGTTAACTGAATGCATTTACACATAAATATTGCCATTCGTACAAGTAATTATTCAAAATCCTAACCAAGTGAAAAAAGTAAATAAATGTCACAACATACAGAAAATTACAAGTATTGAATATAAGCAAATTTAAATGTGTGAAAAGTATATAAATTGTTTTGAAAAGATGTAGAAACTACGAAAGTGCCTATTTGAAATAAATGGAAGAAAAAAAATGTTAGCCTTCTCTACACTGCATGTATGCACATTGTGTAGGCCTAAAAATATATGATTACTTTGACTGAATTTGAGACTGGACATAATATAATGCATTTACACCTATGTTTTACTACAAATGACAAATTTGCAGTACAAATTTTGTACACATTCAACTTTGTTTTGAATTAGAAAAGTTAACGAGAGCCCAATTAAAGATGCCATACAGGTGTGATGTGAGAATCATATTTATTCAAATTCGGGCACTGGGAGTTTCTAAATTGCACATGAATATCGTATATGATATTATAAAAAACTATCACAATTTTAGAATTTAGAATGTTCAATTCTGGTTAGAGATGAAAGCCAAACCGAATCTTTAAAACATTGCAGTAATATCTTGCGTAAAACATTACACTGTTCTATAAAGTAGAAAAATTCAGGATGGTCTTGTAGACTGTAGTAAATTTAGGTCCAGTGTTGTTTTTTGAGGTCAATACGATTTTTACACGGAATATACATTATGTTTAGGAAATACTTAATCAGTGCCTAAACAAGACAACAGATTCATTTTAAAATGTGTTATTAACCTAATGTTTTATATTTATAAAGCCTTTACTATATACATGCTTGACGAAAGCTACTTGAATATATGTAACGAGTCTCAAATATTACCCAGGTAGATAAAATATAAAACAATTAACATTCTGACTAGTAAAAGATAGCCCATGCCTAATATAGATAGTTGGAACTTTGCTACAAAAAAATCACACTTTTTTTGCACTGGTAATTAATAAAAACGAGGTCATAAAAATCACAGAATACCAACACAACACTTCCACGATAATATATTAGCGTTGAAAAATTAAAAAATTATCCACGAATGTAATTTTAACATACACAAATTTACGTATGTGTAGTTAGTTGAACAAATCGAGTTAATGTATCTTTTTCGTATATACAGTGAGATTTGTTTTATTTTATACTTATTATTCGTCAGGCAAACAATAAAGTTTTAGTTGTTTATTATAAAACAAATATTTGGTTAGGATTCGTATACTCTTAAGAAAAGTAAACAAAAATAGGCGTTATCAATGTCCTGCATCAGAAAGTAGAAACCCTTACTTCATATTTAGAACAGGTCTTCCAGCCGAATGCTGTTCCAAATGATCCCCAGCACACAACTCATATTTATCGCGAACTACTGATGCCGACAGTACCTAGGCCTCAGGCCATTCACCACGTCGTGCCAGAAGATACATCCAGAATGCAACACATCACAGGGGGCACCTGAGTCAACGTACCAGTGCCATGTGCATGTTATGTATCAAGTGCAGTGGTGTGTAGAAGTTGAAATTAACCCTAATTTTATGTTAGTAGTTAGGGGGTATGGAGTGTACACTTATTTTTGTATGTGTATGTTATCATCCTACATTGCCACAAGTTTTAGTGTATAAATGACAAATGTTATTATGCCACAAGTGTCAGTGTTCCGTATCGTGCATCAGTGTGCACAAATATGTAAAGGTTACCATGCAACCAGTTGCATACTTACACGAATATCAGTGTCTGTACGTCAGGCCGAGCGCCACGCCCTTTTTATTGTTTACATTTTGAGGGTCAATGTTTATGTAGTGCCATATGTTATGTCAGTGTTTTATTTTCCCATGTTACCAATGCCATGTAAGTACAAGACAAATTGTCTTTCTATATTTTATTATTACTGTTTTAGTTTGTGTTCGTGTAAACCTGTATGTACGTAATTATTAAGTTGTTGACAACTCGTGCGCTTGAGGCACCATTTTGTACATTTACTTGAATGGCCACAGACAAGGCTATTGTGACACGTAGATGTGTCTATAATATTTATAATATGAAGTATGAAATATTTATAGTATGAAGTATGAAGAGGAAACACCGAGTGAATGGCCTCCGAAGGGGTGGGCGTTTGACATCGACTGCGCCTAGGCCTCAGGCCATTCACCACGCCGTGCCATCAAAGATGCAACATTGCAATACATCGTGGAGAACCTGAGTAGATGCACCAGTGCCATGTGCGTGTTATGTGTCAAGTGCAAGGGCGTATAGAAGGCGTAATTTGGGTTATGTCAGTTAGGGAGTGTGCAGTGTATGTTTATTTTTGTATTTGTACACCATCATCCTACTATGCCATAATTTTTAGTGTATAATTGCCAAATGTTCTAATTCTCTAATACTTCAAGTGTCAGTGTTCCGTATCATGCATCAGTGTCCACAAGTATTCAATGTTAGGATATCACACAACCAGGTACGTACTTATTCGAATACCAGTGTCCATATGTCAGGCTAAATGCCACATGCTTTTGTTTACATTTAGTGTTTTCATTTTTAAAGTCAATGTTTCTGTAATGCACTATTTTAAGTCAGCGTTTTATTTGTCCATGTTTCCCATGTCATATAAGTACAAGACTGTCTTGTACTTTATGTACAAGTCTCTTTGTATTTTATTATTATTGTTTTAGTGTGTTTGAATGTAATACCTGTATGTCTCTTAAGCTGTTGATGGCTCGTGTGCTAGAGGTGCCATTTTGTGCATTTTCTTGAATGGCAACAGGCGAGGCTATTGTGGCACGTAGATGTTTCTTTAATATTTATAATAATTAGTAACATAACATTTATGCATTGCAAATTATTCGTTTATATTCTTAAAGTGTGTTCGACCAGTACTGGCAAAATCTAAATACATGACTTTCCTACCATGTTCCAAAACTACGCATCAAAGTGGACTGGTGCACACAGCCATGAGGTAAAAGGCCACTATAAAATTGTAAAAGTATTTTTGAACTGTTTTTTATGTCAAGTAAAATGAACTCATATTTTGCGACGAATACAAATGGTATGGATGTAATAAACGTGACTGGGGACAGATCCTCTAAAGATGATATTGATTGTTTGTTTGTACATGTCAATATTGAGGTTAGGTTGCCACGGTAATGCGGTCTGTTTGAACATGTGTATTTATTTGTATATTTTAAAAACGTGCATTTATGTTTTGTTGTCAAGAGTTTATTGATATGTACATCTTAGCGGCATTGTAGAACCCATTTCGTTTCATTAATTTTATTTCACCTTGGGTATAATTATGTCACATGATGTTTGGGTGGGAGTGGCGACTTGTGAGCGGCCTCTGCGCCAAACGAGAAAGTTCTAGCGTCTTCGATCTAGTGAAAGTGTCACCACATCGCGGTGTTCCGGGCACTTCATCTTTGTTCATTAACCATCATGTAATTCTGCTGAGTTCACCGTAGTATGCTGGAACCTTGTGTTGATTGCTCGCCCGGAATATTCGGTCTCTCACCCTTGGTTCGCCTTTTACACGACCTAGGCGTAATGTACTACTTCAGTTCATAGGTACTACAGCCATTTTCATCTGTTAGTGCCCGTCTGGCTAGAACGGCGGTATGTAAATTTCAGTGCCTCATTGAAAAATGCGAACTTATAATAGAGACATACTGGTGAGATGCCGATGGTTTATTATGATTAAAACTGCTTATCGGTTACTTATTTCGTAATTTTGTATTCATTACTGGCATTTGGTAGCCAAAATAACCCATCGGGAGTGAGCTGGCGTATCAAAGGGGCTAACAACCGTGTAACGTGTGCCCACATCACCCATTCCCCTTACCCTTAGAGCATTTTCCTGCCGCACCAGCATCCATAATGCAGTGTGTGTGCGCGCGCGCTCTACGAGCATAAGTACAGTGCAGTGTGGCAAGAAACTATGCAGGTGCAGAGCAGAGGGAGTGCCACAATGTGCACGTGGCACAGGAATCCGAAAATAGGTCCTGTGAAATTTCTGTCATTTAATTTGTGCAATAAAAGGGTAAGGTAAGTTCATACAAGGAAATGCAACTAATAAAGACTTCTGCCATCGCAGCCCTAAAGCCCACAGTGTTTTCGTAGTGTCGTTATGTAATTTTCTGCAATGTTCATTCTGTTTCTTTCATCCCCGCATCATCCATGCAGTGCAATGTTTTTGTATAGTGAATACTATTTATAGAGTTGATTTCAGTAGTAGTATATAACGACCAGCACACAGGGTTGGTGTCCGGTTTACAAATGTTTTGTGCAAGGAAGTTTTGCAGCACGGGGTGACAGCCCAGCAAGATAGCAAGCCCACTGCGTGGAGAAAGTTAGTAGTTTTTCGTCTTTGTGTGGGGTGTGCCGCGTCACATCGGGGCTCATGTTTTGTGCGCTCAGGCAGCCATCACCATGTTGAAATAATCATTTCACAGCAATTGTTACTTTACCATACTGGAATCATGTTCGTATTTCAACTGCCCTAGATTCCACCACCCCTTGTACCTACCCAGTGCTTGTATCGCTTAGGTAGGCATAAATTGTACTTAAATTATTTCACGTGAACACATGTATTTTGCGCAGTATTAACCAAGCTGACGGGTTCATAAGCAGCACCAAATTTTATTTTTTCCCCGATGGGAATATAATCATGTACTGAATAAATCTCAGTAGTGACGTGTTACAACGTGTGGTTTATTTCCAGTCGCAGCAAGTCATTTAAGGTATAGGCCTTCTCCTACTAATTTTCACAAAGTGTAAATTGCTGTGAAAATATTATTGAGATGGTCACGAGTCGGCATAATAAGTAACAGTGCTTCATATGGGCGTGTGGGGAGCCCACATATCCCACAATGCAACAAGTAACGGAGTCATTCAGTCAGTATTACTTTATTTTTGGAGGAGACAACTGCACTTACAGGATTTGCCATGGTCATCAGCCAAGCGACCCTGAGGAACGAGTCCAAAGCTGCTCTCTGACTTCACAATATTGTCAACCCGACAATATCTGGCACCCTGGGTAATTATCTCCACCGAGATTCCAAAACTATAGTCACTGCTCCTCACCTAACCAATGTACTTATTGACCAACACCTTGGCACTAGTTGGCAGCCTCGTGCTCATTAGACAAACAGCAAATGGCTTGCCTGAAGGTGTGGCAGATCTCTACCACTGTTCCGACACCTTAACCAACGTCACCTGACTAGATGAGGCAATTGGAGTGTAGTTTATGGCTGGCTGAAAAAAGGTATTCCAACTGGTAACATATATCTAGACATATATATGGGGGCAGGCCAACGGTCGTCGGCCATCACGACCTGAAAGGAGGAGTCTCTAACAAGTGTAACTTCGTGCTCGCACCGTGAGCTGGCGCCCTTAACCTTATCCACCACACCTCATTCCCCCCATGGTCCAGGACACCGTATGTCACAGTCTCACAAAATACTATATACTAAAGCCCCCACTCCCTTGTTATGTCCATTTGGCCACAAAATAAAATAAACAGAACCCAAACATGGTTAACTTCGTAATTTAAAAAATAAAACAGGTTACAATGCCAACTTGTCTATAATATCCTAGATTAATTACTGGATGGAAGTTAGCAAATGTAAGTCTTTAAGTGCCAGTTATGACGGGAAACACGAGGAGAGAGGAAAATTTAAGTGTGCATTGGACTCAAACTTTTGTTTACAAATGTATTTTTCCTCAGTAACAAAACAACAGTGGCGGAAGGATACATTGGCGCCACAATACTTTTATAGAAATGTCAAAATTCCTCCACTTACATGAAATGGACGATGACAATAATAAAGGAATGGGAACAGTTACAGAGCATTTTTGTAGAAAACACACAAAGAGGTGAAAAAATAAATGAACTTAACACTCCACAATATTAGATCACGAAATTTAATAATGTATACGTTTGCACAGTAATAGAACTATTTTAATATTGAATCACACTGTTCAGAAACACTATTTGAAAAAAGAGTACATAAAACAACAACTGGGGTGTAAAATATGAGCATGCAAAATAATTATTAAATCTTTAAAATAGGTATGTTACTTTTAAATATCCCTTAAACTTGGATTAATTTTCAGTTGGTTATTTAGATTAGTTTAGCATGAAAGGTAATTAGTGTACTTAAATGTTTTAAAAAATTGACAATTTATTTTTGTGAATCAGTAGAAAACTGTTCTTTTTTAATCTGCCTTTTAACTAACTTGTGAAAATGAATGTATTTATTAAATTAAAAAAAATTAATATGTGCCCATGCTAACACCTCCTTAGCCTGTTTGCCTGACACACCAGGTTCCGAAATGCAGTATGTGTGTGGGCACTCTACAAGTGCAAATAGAGAGCAGTGTGACAAGGGACGTTGCAAGTACAGAGCAGAATGAGTTGCGACCATGTGCACGTGGTGCACGAATATGACAGTAGGCCCTAAAATTACTGTTCATAATATATTTTGCATTTAAATGGCAATGTTAGTTTATGCAAAGGGTAGTAATTAATAAATATGCCTGCCTTCGCAAACCCTAAAGACCTCTGTGTTTTCAAAGTATTGAAGTGGGCAGCGCATGTTGGCTCGTTCACCACTCCTGTTTGACAGCACTTCAGTCTACACAGCAGTATCGTCGAGCATTAGAGACACACTGTGCCATAAGTGTTAGAATCAGTGCTTCCGTGTATAAATTGTAATTGTCTTTTATTTCTCACTGCCATTTTCAATTTCTTTAGTGCAGTGTTTGTTTTATGTAATTTGCTAAGTGTTCGTAAGGTAAGTTCATGCTGTGTTCTACGAAGTGCACATTGTGCACCCAGTAGAAGTTCCATGTATGTATCTCACCTGTAGTTATTTTCAATCACTAGTGCAATGTAGCAAGCATAGGGACGCATCAACATGCGTTTATTTACGTTCACGTATTTATTTATTTGGTGGTTTTATGTTGTGTACTTTCTTTTGTGTGTGTGATTGCCAGTCATAATGCAGTATCACCCAAGCTGATGGGCTAATGAGTAGCACAAATGTAAAGTTTATCCTACAGAGATGTAACACGTAACTGAATAAATCGCCGCAGTGACGAGTTCCCATGTGTGATTTATTTCCAGTTCGCCGAGAATTTACTGTGCTATTATGTTTTAAATGGTCACGATTCGGTATAATAACTAACGGTGCTTGGTATGGGCATGTGAGGAGCCCATATATGCCACAATGCAACAAGTCAGGAAATTATTCAATCAGTGGTAATTTTATTCTATGAGGAGACAACTACTACACTTCAAGGATTTGCTGTGGTCGTCGGCCGAATGACCCTGAGGAACGCGTCAGCTCTCAGACTTCACGATATTGTCAGGTCGACAATATCTGGCACCCTGGGTAATTATCTCCACCAAGATTCCAAACTACATTCACCGTTCCTCACCTAACCAATATCCTTATTGACCAACACCTCGGTACATGTCAAAGAATGTGTGGCACTATCTGACAGCTTCCTGAACATTTGACACACATCAAAATAATAATAATTGCAATGTGTATTTGTCAACAAAACCCTTTGATTCAATAACCGATTCGACATTCGATTTGAATACGCGAATATGTTAACGAATTCGATTCGAAATGAAATATCCAGCTTCGCCCACCTCTAGCAGTTTTGAGTAATCTGCACAGATTGATATGAAGGGAGGAAACAGACTAGTACATGACCATCCCTCACAGACTTGTTTTACCCCCCACCTGGGGGCCACAAGAAGGAGGGTTGCAAGGTATGCCTCACTGGTTGCTAAGCAACAATCTCCCACATCATTAGCCATGTAAGGAAAGGAAATGAAGTTGCCCTTGTCTGTTATAAGTTCTTTCAATGATAGCTAAACCTTATCCCTCCAAGCTGAATGTTTACATATACATTCACATATTATGGATGCCACATGCCTGAAAATCATATATTCAGGGCTACAGTTTAATTTGGCAGATATTAATTTTTTTGAAGTGAATAAAAATATTTCATTTAATTAAAAACTTTTCGTTTTTTAAACAGAGGGAAATAAACATGGCAATTAAGATTTATTTCTTTACAACCTTTACTAATTAATAATTCAGATTTTTTAATAAGCTTCTGCTTGGTGCTTATTCATTATTTGGTGACAAAAGGGGAACCATTTATTCTCTTTAAGAATATTATTTTATTCAGAAGGTGTGTTTATGTTGAAATAAACTAGGTTTTAAATAATAAATCCTCCAAATTTCCTGTAAGAAGTCACAGAAAATGGTTATCATACTCAATAAAACGCATTTGCTGTATTTTATTTGAACATTTTTAATGTCGAGGAATTCAAGTACACACGTGGTATAATTTTATTTGGAAGTTGTCCGACTGTTCAGTTTAATTAATATTTAATTTTAAAACCATGTTGATTAAATGCCAGAGACAATGAAACTTATTGCTGTGTATTAAATTGAATCAATATTTCATTTTTTAAATGTTGGTGTTATGCTAGAGAGACACAAAATTCACAATAAGACACATGGGAACCATGGACAGTGGCAAAATCGGGGTTATACTGTACCTTATTTGTGTACCAAAGTGGCAGCTCCATGATGAATTTCAAATGAGGGCACCAAGTTAAAAATTAATATAATATTCGGAAACAATGGTATCTAAGCACTTCAGCATAGCATTGCATCTAATTTGAATGGTTTTTGGTCATTGTTGGCCGCCACCTGACTTCAAACCTGTACTGTTTGCCATTAAAAAAACGAATGTTCCAGCCTTTAACTTGTTTTGTTTACTGGTCCAACGAGGTTATGTAACCAAAGGCATTGAGTACTATGGCCCACCGCAAGATGGCTTCTACAGTATGATTTGTTGTTGTCTTCCATCCTTCTCTAAGCCAGCCAGTGATGTCATGCCAGAGAATTTGTTTTTTTGCCACCCCGCTCTCAACAGCAACCCCGCGTTCTCGATATGCCAAACAATGAACTCTGAGGCAGCTGCCCGGCAGAGTATAAATAAGGAGTCAGAAGTCGACTCAGGACAAGTCTTCATCGGGCCTCATGGTCCATGGAGAGTCTTCAGCTATCCACTGCACTCGCTGCCGGAGAAAATGAAAAAGCTGTTCAACCATGCTCCCGAGCTCTACCTTCCCTTTTCACCGGACTTGTTAGTATCAGAAGGGACTCCTAATACTTGGTATCCTCGCCAAGATCAATCTTTTCACACCCAGCTTAGTAATCCAAGCATCATGCTGAAGAAACCAAATGTCAAGTCGTCTACACACTTAAACAATGCAGCCCCTCCAAAGCAACAATAGGAATAGGGAGTAGTCCAGTCTATCTTGTCTTGTCACTAGTCTATCCCTTGTAGCTCAGAACCAGGTCTACCTAGTTAACATAGGCATATATTTCCCTAAGCCCTTGTGCATGTAGGAGGTAGTGTGACCATGTGTTTATTTCCTTTTACATGGAATAAATATTGTGTTTAGTTCGATTCACGAGTACCGCATTCCTGTATACATTGCACCTATCCCAGTTTTCCTCTCCTCTTGAGATAAATGCAGGTTACCCTGGGGTTCTACTCAATCGAGCCAACACACTCATTTTCAACCCCCACACACTCGCAACGGCCAGCCTTTCTGAATACTCTGGTAGGCAGAATGGTAGATCCCACTCACAGGTACTCTGCCTTCAGACTAGCATGTCAGTTTGGTGCTCTCCCTCTCCACCGCACTTTCAGTGCTGGAGGGGACGTTCTCTGCATTGGGAAGACTCGGCTGAATCCTACATCCACATCTTGAGATTGTTGGTGACGAGGCCTGATTCGTAGTGTTCACCACGTTTAGGCGCCGAACATTGGGATAAGGTAACTGTGCAGTCGGCAGCCGCTCCACGTGGCTCAACACTATGCAAGGAATCACATTCCCTGCATTTCGACTCATGGACATGAGCGTGTCTTGTGTGTTTCCAGATGCCTTATTCCGAACGTAATGGTATTTGGGAGAAGGTTAAACAATCGCTTATTGTCTCTGGATGTTTTCAAGAGCTGACCCCATCCCTTGTCATCTTTTCAACAAGCTGGCACCATGAGAACAGGCACAGACTCTGCCGCATCTCCAAGTACCAGTCACTGCAACAATCCCGAAGGAACTGTTGAAAGCCCCGACTCGTCTAAGTGGAGAGGTACACCCGTGGCTCATCGAGTATCTTAGTCAGTCGGACCAGACACCAAGTGTCCCCATCGCCTATCTACAACTCGACTTTGTTGCTCTGCCCCCGTCTGTACATACCAACATACACAGCCATAATACGCAGATACCTGCAGCACCAACTTGCACCACTGAACAGCCTATGGCTGAACCTAGCACAGTAGAGAAGCGTCGTCCAGGTATGCCACCAGTCGCCCATAATCTGAAGCATAAAATCTCGTTACCAGAACCCGACTTTGTGCCTTCCGCAAAGCTACCAGGCCATTCCTGTATACTGAAACTGCTCCAGTGACTCGCAAGGACTAAGAAGTTAATAACCCTGTTAGAATAGGGTGCACCAGGCCTAGCATCCAACAAAACCGGTACTGATTGACCTAGTGTTCTCCCACACAGCTGGGGCATCACATGTCAACTTCATTGAAGATGCAACCAACTAATAAACCTATAAACACACTGGGTTTTCACTTTTAACATTTTCATCGTGATCTCAAAGACCAGACTAAAAAAAAATCCATGAAATATGTTGCATTCTTTTAGTGTTGAAATTAGGTATCTATTATTTCTACTAGATAATTGTGTACTTTAACTTAACTTTTGTATACTTAATTCAACTGATTTCTTTTAACTACTTACCTCAGCATTAGAATTTTCATTTCATTTTTAAATTCAGTTTTTTCCCTAAATATTTTTTCTGTCTTGTCTTCAAATTGTTTTAGACCAACACCACCCTTAATCGCTCATGTTTAGTCAGAATCAAAAAGAATACAACACAAACAATAACATGTGGTTTTATTATCGTAACCTGCAAACCAAATAGTTTTATAGATTGTTTTAAAACTCACATAATATCTATAATTTCTCTTTTTTGTGTGATAGGTTTGCATTAGAATATGTTGTGGTCACAGAGGGCAAAGATTTTCAGTTAAATGCTTGTCGTGGGACATTGACTGCTTCCCTAAAAATTTTTATTCTATTCACTTTGAATGAATATGGCACGTTAAATGTCCTGTCAACAATTTTGCTAAATTCCAACCTGTATCTTAGGCTAAAGATACGCTGATTGGTGGACATAATTCTTTTGAAGTCCCAAGTTAACCTGTGTTCCAAGTCAAAGCATTCAGAAAACTGAAATTTTGCCCCTAGTTGTGTCCTAAGATGATATAAGATAAGACTAAAGAAAATTCCGCATACATTATTAGAATGTTCAAGTTGCAAATATATATAATGGGCGTGCAAGGTGGGTTTTCTCGAGATGAACGCGATGAAATGCTAATTAGTGCAGTCTGAGTTTGGTCTGAAATATTTAATATGAAGGATGAACATTTTAACAATATAAAGTTCAAATAAAATTCTTGTATGTCATTTGCCAAGCTTATTTAAACTGAAACAGTTAGGGCCAATATCATAAAGGTAAATAAATATTCAAATCACACATCGTGCAAACATTATATAATAAACAATTCAGCAATACAAAAATCATTACGCAACAGCAGATAATGTGTCGAATTTACTACCAGTACAATCTAATGTCATATTCTAAAAGTTCACTTTTGGACAATGCATTTGTATACCATATTTGGACCATGTGCATGTGATGTTACTTGACGTGAAGATTCAGGCACGTCCACAGTTACTGTCGATTTTAGACAGGCCTTAACACTGCAACAAAAATGCTTTGTATAAACATGAAAAAACTGATAAATATGTAAACTTCAAAAACTATGATATTATGTAAGCCTTATATATAATACTGCAACACTAACCGTATATAAAGCGTTATGTCGTCAGAAAACACATTATATAGGAGACGCACCTTCCATCTTTTGAGCTGTTACAGCACTGCCTCAACTGCATGTGCACAGGCACCTTGCGCCCCGAATCTCCTGCACTTCGGCTATTTCCGAGACGCCTCGTGTGCCTTCGACAAGGAAAAAATATACAGCAGCGTGGACACAGACCGCCTGTGTCCCAAAGCTACGAGGAAAAATTTGTCCGTGTCTAAAGTAAGGAGGCACTATTCGCAGCATAGTGGTACATAACAATGATAAAATATGCTACTTTTATACCAAAAATATGAAGAAAAATCTGTAAAAAAAAGCATTAGTTCCTCTATGGCATTTTAATTATTATTGGGCGAGCACGTGCCCCTAGTGTGGAAAAGGAGGATGTGGGAGGCTATGCAGAGATTTTGTTTCTTGCCTGAGAAAAATCAAAATAATGAGCAGTAAGAGCACATGATTGTATAATGGTTGGTGATAAGTTGTATGCCTTAATTAGTTTACGATATTGATATTTTATATGCCAGCCCTGTCATCCAACATACACTTGAATCTTACAGACAGTCCTCATCCAAAGTGAATTAATATTTTGCTCTCGGGTGAGTAGTAGGGACTAAATGTGAACAAAAGAATTGTCCACTCTTACTTTTCTTGCCTATATTGTAAATGAATTAAAATTTTTAAATTGTTCTCAGTCTTAATTTAAAAAAAAAATGGGAAATGCTAATAACATTAGTTTATTCAATATTTTCGTGAAATATTCAGAAGATTATAAGTTCTTTAAAGGTCATTTAAGTTATAACATGAGAAATTTAGTATGTGCACACAACTAAATAGTAAATTCCTAACAATACTATTGGCTTATATTTAATTAATTACCAAGTTGTGCTTTGGTAACTGAGAGGGTATTATGAGTGATACACACATACATGCACATTCACACATACATACATATACACACATACACACACATGCACATACACATACATCACCTGAAGACTGAAGATGACTACAAAATATATGCAAATGCTTTTAATAGTTTGACAGATTTCTTAAGAATAACAATATATTTGACGGCCGACGAGTTGCACATCATGATATACAGATTGATACTGATGTTTGTCTAATACGCAGGAGGCTGGCAACTAGTGCCATGGTGTTGGTCAATAAGGATATTGGTTAGGTGAGGAGCGGTGACTATAGTTTTGGAATTTCGGTGGAGATAATTACCCAGGGCGCCAGATATTGTCAGGTTGACAATATTGTGAAGTCGGAGAGCAGCTGTAGACTCGCTTCTCAGAGTCGTTCGGCCGACGACCATGGCAAATCTTCCAAGTGCAGTTATTGTCTCCTCGTAGAATAAAAATTAATACTGACTAAATAACTCCCTTACTTGTTGTGTTGTGGATGTGTGGGCTCCCCATACGCCCATATGAAGCACAGTTACTTATTATGCCGACTCGTGACCATTTCAATCATATTTGCACAATAAGTTACACTTTGTGAAAATTGGTGGGAGAAAGCCCGTACCTTAAAGGCCTTGCGGCGAATGGAAATAAAACATACGTGGTAACTCGTCACTGCTGCGATTTATTCAGTACATGATTACATTCCTGTCGGTAAGCTAACATTGGATGCTGCTTACGAACCCTTCAGCTCGGGTAATACTGTGCAAAAATCAGGTGGTCACATGAAATAATTTAAGTACAATTTAAGCCTACCTAAGCTATGCAAGCACTGAATAGGTGTGAGGGACGGTAAAGTCTCGGGCACATAACAAGCGAAAAAGGTTATGGAATTTTAATTGACTATTTGAGTGAAGCGATTAGTCCAATATGATGAGCTACCCAAGCATGCTAAACACGAGCCCCGACGTGACACAGCACACCCCTCGCAAAGATGAACGATTTCTGAACTTTCTCCGAGTGGCGTGCCAGCCAGCTTAATGGGCTGGCACCCCGCACTCCACTACTTCCTTGCACAAGTTTGCAAATCGGACACGTATCCTGCGTGCTGGTTGTTACACATTGCTTACAAAACAACCCTGTAATTAATATGCATTAAGACATAATATTACAACTGTGTGGATGATGTGGACATGAAAAATACGTGAATGTCCATAACAGAAAATTAAAAAAAGTCACTGACGTCTAGGTGGTTTTTAGGCTGGACCATCGGGAAGATAGCTTATGTGACTAGGATTAAAATATTACAGTTACCATGATGATTCCAGGTTCGCACCAGCGTTCTCAGTGGAGAGAACGATTACTGATGGGACAGTGTGACCGACTGACTTAAGTGGCCCCCTCGGTGTCCACGTCTTAACTGGAAAATATTGTATAACTCTAGAGAGCGTGGAATCCATCCTTTTATACCAGAAGACCCTTAGCTAAGGAAGGTTATTGGAGCTACCTTCATATGCTCGTACTCACTCCTTGTGCTGTTATAGGCTACCTTATGCCTTAAAATGTTATGAGGTATTCTTATGTCGATTAGCGACCATGAAGCAGTCGAGTAAATAAAAGGCTGAATGTTTTACGACTCCATTTATTTACATCTTTCCCTTAGCGGGCACACACATTCGGGGCTCACCATTAAAGTATGTCAACACTAATTCTGTGAAAGATGGCACTAGGCCTTCAAGAATTACGGTATCTTACGTCCTGGCCATATGGAGATCACTGGGAGCAGAGTTATTCACTCCCAGGACAACGAAAAGAAAAACTTTCTGGTTACATAATGTTAAAACTATTGATAAACTACGTGATTATAACAAGAAAGTTGAAGGTTCGGGGAGGACATTACATACACGTCCACTCCGCTTGATCATGACGACTCTACTTAACTCTCTTAGTGCTGAGCCTGCCGATTGGCCGGGACTGTGCAACAAGTTACACGGCTTGTTGTAGACAAGTAAGACCTTTATTTTACAGAAATGAAATGTATGATAATGAAGCAGATGCGTAGGCGAGACATAAAAACCATTGAAATGATTCCTTGGTAACTATTAAGGAGAAAATATTTGAAAATTAATATTTGCTGGTCGCAGTGTTGCCACAATTTCCATAACCTCACTTTGGCTTGTGATTGCTTTCAGGGCTGCAGCCCCGCAATAGCCTTTCCGCCTTAAACTCATTTAGCACATAAATTCAAACCCTAACAAGATGTAATACACTGGCAATACAACAACAAACACACTTATATTTAACTACTCACATTTTTGGTTAGCTGGCCACGTGCTAGACACGTTGCCGGGTGTGGTGACTGGTCGCTGGTGAACTTGATCATAATACTGGCAAGCCATTATTTACTGTCATGACTATTTTAATTATTATTTATTTTACAACTGATATCGGTATGGCATGTGCCACTAAACTGAGAATAATTAATACTTTACTGAACTACTCTCATGTGTCCAAGCGTTACTCTGTTTACACTCAGTGGTTGCCCTTGCTGGCAGACATGACACTACACATATTTATTATATCTCTCTCATGAAAGATTAACTTAAATATTGGAGCAGACTTTGGCATGCCTATGCTACAGGATGCAAAATTACTAATACCGAAACGTATGTGGCAGTTGCCCTTAAAACATACACAAACCCTGAAAATACTCGATGACAAAACATCAACATTAAAATTTAAACAATAGCACAAAGTCCCCTCCCGACCGTATGACGACAACAACAACACACTATTTACTGAATGTCACCATGAGGCATTATGACTGGCTAACACACACAAAAGAAAGTACACAACAGTTACATTTTCTTGATACGACACAAACCTGCACTGATGTAGCACTAGTGCCCGGCGAAAACACATGTGGGTCCAAGGTACACAATCATATTTATTTTTACATTCTCAATAAAAACACATAAAAAAAACCCATCAAAATAAATGCATACGTGATCGTAAACAAACACACATGGGTGAGCTCCTATGCTTGTTACATTACTCTAGTGGTTGAAAATAACTGCAGGTGAGATACACACATGGAACTTCTACTGGGTGCCCAATGTGCACTTCGTAGAACACAGCATGAACTTACCTTATGAACACTTAGCAAATTACATAAAACAAACACTGCACTAAAGAAATTTTAAATTGTCATGAGCAATAAAACACAATTAGCCTTTAGACACTGAAGCACTGATTCTAACACTTGCAGCATGTGGCACAGTGTGTCTCTTATGCTCGACGATACTGTTGTGTTGACTGAAGTGCTGTCAAACAGGAGTGGTGAATAGGCCGACATGCGCTGCTCACTTAAACAAGTTTAAAACACCAAGGGCAATATTGCTGCGAATGCAGGCCTCTATTATGATGTGCTGCGTCCGCAGAGGTGCTGGGGGTGTGTTCGTGCCCTGCCTAAGAGCAGGTGGGGAACAGGAATTGATGATGTGCCTGGCGCCACGTTCAGTATAGAGAACGATTGTTTATCGCGGTCGTACGGCCGACGGCCTACGGCGACTCTGGATACACTGTCAATATGAAGGAGAGCTGAGGGAATTTGTCCATTATATTACGTAAAGGTAAAATATTGCCTGTGGGCGAAGCTGTCGGCCACTTCGCACGCCTATATTTCCACTGAAGTAACCCTACTTAAGGGAGGCAGTCCCCGCAAATGCAAAACACTTGTAAATTTGAAGGCTGTTATTAGGGTGCAGTAACCGATGAACTCAGGAGAGTTAAATGTAATAAAACAGGTCTAATTATGGTATGACTGTTTTATTACTGTAAAGGTACAATGGAATGTTACGGCAATTGTTAATGCGTACCTTAGTTAAGCCGACCTGGCACTCTAGACCCGCTGGTGGTCGCTACTGCTGGAAAATAAGGCATGGGCCTTAGATTGTAATTACGTGAAATGCGTCCCACGCATGAAGTGCTGGTATGAAACATCAGGTTACAGGGAGACCTCCTCTCGGCTAAATAAAAGTACTAAAAGGTTCTTGAATTATGTTAACTATGGATATGAAGAAAAATGCAGCCTATATTGAATTGCCGAGGGGGGTATGTGGAGCTTACCGTTTGCCCTGCCTGTTGTCTGGAGTGCTGAAATCTGACCAACGACATGGTGTCGGTTTCGCCGCATGTTCTGCGAATCCGGCGCCAAAATGAAAACACAAAAAAAAACTGAACTTAATGATTAACATGATAAGATGAAATTGACGTTGTACATAATTAAGATTGCTAAACTAAAACACATTGGTGACATACTCGTGAAAGCCGGAGCGCCAGATATGGCTAAGTATGTGACATCACGAGAATGTCACAGCACTTGAAGGGCGATATTAAATGAAATGATGGCTAAGGTGGCTGATTCTCGATAGCTGATTATATGTACACTCTTATAATTAACATTTTAGAATCGGTGTGTGTCATTTTGTAATTAATTTCAAGAATAATTAGGGATATGACGGCACACGGATTTCGTAACTAAGGGCGGAGTTACACCCTGTTTTCTACGGAATGTTATAGACTCTCTATGCTGGAGCGGGCGGTTTCCATAGTGAGTTATGGTGTAACCACCATAAATTATGCTTAAAAACGCTCCTATTAAATAATGCTATTAGGGAACCGCTCGCCACTTCACACTTCCTGAGAGAATTTTATTCCCCATCTTTTGAATCCACTCGGAGCCACGTCGCACTCCGGATTCGGCCACAGGGCCCGTCGACCTCGCGCACATCGGGAAGTCATAGGAATAAGCAGTGCCGCTTACCCCAGTGTTCACTCAAATGGCTGTTGTGTCTAATCATCATGGCTTCACGGGACATGCTCGTTTAGGTCACATATCAATTCATCACGATAGTTACCTCTTGTGGTGAATGCTAAATATTATGACCCGCGACCATGAGTTACAAGGCAGTACGTAAAGTGTAATGCCGTTCTTGTCGACCTGCACTGACCGAGACCACGACCTAATGTCGATTGTTCGAGTGTTGCTGTGTGGATGATGCATCTGCAATAGAACAAATGGGCACAAGGGATTCGTGGATGTCAGTAACACGTTAATTAGTTGCATCATCTTGCGTAAACTTACCTTGCCCTTTAAATGCAAAATAAATTATAAACAGAAAGTTTACAGCTCTACTTTCATATTCGTGGGCCACACGCAAGTGGTCGCAACTCACTCTGCTTGGCACTTGCATCGTACCTTGTCACACTGCACTACGCTTGTGCCTACACACACACTGCATTACGAAACATGGTGCAGCGGGCAAATGGGTTAAAGAGAAGGGGTTAGCATGGGCACACATCAATTTTTTAAATTGAGTAAATACATACATTTTTACAAGCTAGTTAAAAGGCATTTAAATAACTGTTTTCCACTGACTTACAAAAAAATTGTCCAATTTTTTTAACATGTAAGTACACATATTGCCTTTTATGCTAAAAAAAATCTAATTAACAAACTGAAATTTAATCCAGGTTTAAGGGATATTTAAAAATAACATACCTATTTTAAAGATTTAATAATTATTTTGCATCACATCAGCATATTTCATGACTTAAATGGCAAATAATAATAAATAAGAGCTTAAAAATTCTTTCAGTAAAGTGTGGAAAATACAAAACAGAATACTTAATTGCAGTGCTCATGTTTTACACCCCAGTTGTTTTTTTATGTACTCTTTTTTCAAATAGTGTTTCTGAACAGTGTGATTCAATATTAAAATAGTTCTATTACTGTGCAAACGTATACATTATTAAATTTCGGGATCTAATATTGTGGAGTGTTAAGTTCATTTATTTTTTCACCTCTTTGTGTGTCTTCTACAAAAATGCTCTGTAACTGTTCCTATTCCTTTATTATTGTCATCGCCCATTTCATATAAGTGGAGGAATTTTGACAGTTCTATAAATGTATTGTGGCCACAATGTATCCTTTTGCCACTGTTGTTTTGTTACTGATGAAAAAGACATTTGTAAACAAAAGTTTGAATCCAATGCACACTTAAATTTTCCTCTCTCCTCGTGTTTCCCGTCATAGCTGGCACTTAAAGACTTACATTTGCTAACTTCCATCCAGTAATTAATCTAGGATATTATAGACAAGTTGGTATTGTAACCTATTTTATTTTATTTTTTTAATTACGAAGTTAAGCTTGTTGGGGTTCTGTTTATTTCATTTCCAGGCCAAATGGAAACAGCAAGGGAGTGGGGGCTTTAGAATAACATATTTTGTGAGACGGCGACATACAGTGTGCTGGACCATGGGGGAATGAGGTGTGGTGGATAGGAAATGCTATTTACCAGGATAAAGGATGCCAGCCCATGGTGCGAGCACGAAGTTACACTTGTTAGAGACTACTCCTCTCGGGTCCGGAAGGCCCACGAGACATTGTCTGCCCCCATATCCACGTCTTGATAGACGTTACCAGTTGGAATACCTTTCTTCCGCCAGCCATAAACAACACTCTAATTGCCTCGTCTAGTCAGGTGACGTTGGTCAAGGTGTCGGAACAGCAGTAGAGATCTACCACATATTCAGGCAAGCCTTTTGACGTTTGTCTAATGCGCAGGAGGCTGGCAACTAGTGCCAAGATGTTGGTCAATAAAGATATTGGTTAGGTGAGGAGCGGTGACTATAGTTTTGAAATCTCTGTGGAAATAATTACCCAGGGCCCAGATATTGTCAGGTTGACAATATTGTGAAGTAGATTAGCAGCTGTGGAGTCGTTCCTCAAAGTCGTTCCACCAACTACCACAGAAAATCCTCCAAGCGCAGTTGTTGACTCTTAGTAGAATAAAAATTAATACTGACTGAATAGTGCCCTTACTTGTTGCATTGTGGAATATGTGGGCTCCCCATACACCCATACGAAGCATTGTTACTTATTACACCTACTCGTGACCATTTCAATCATATTTGCACAGTAAGTTACACTTTTTAAAAATTGGTGGGAGAAGGCCCGTATCTTAAATGCCTTGCGGCATCTGTAAATAAACCACATGTGGTAATTCGTCACTGCTGGGATTAATCCAATACATGAAAACATTTCCATCGGGAAATGCTTAAATTTGGTGCTGCTTACGAACCTGTCAGCTTGGGTAATACTGTGCAAAAACCACGTGGTCACATGAAACAATTTAAGTACAATTTAAGCCTACCTAGGCGATGCAAGCATTGAGTAAAATTGAGGCATAGTGGAATCTCGGGCAACTGAAATACGAAAAAGTTTCCGGTATGGTAAAGTAACTATTGCTATGAAATGATTAGTTCAACATGGTGATGGCTGCCTGAGCATGCAAAACATGAGCCCCGATGTGACACAGCACACCCCTCGCAAAGACGCAAGGTTAGTGACAATTTCTGCACTGTTGGCGGGCCATTTTGCTGGGTTGTCATCCCGTGCTGCTCTAATTCCTTGCACAAAACATTTTCAAACTGGACACGTACCCTGCGTGCTGGTTGTTACATATTGCTCCTAAAATTAACCCGTAAATACTATCCATTATACGAAAACATTACACTGTGTGGATGATGTGGAGATGAAAGACACGTGAATAAACATTATAGAAAAATACATAAAGACACTAAAAAAACACTGAGGCTTAAGGGCTGCAAAGGCTGGCGTCTATAATAGTTGCGTCCCCTTGCGTGAACTTACCTTGCCCTGTTATTTCATAAATTATATGACAGAAATTTCACAGGTTCTATTTTCGTTTACCTGCGCCACGTGCACATCGTCGTGCTCCCTGTGCTCTGCACTTGTGTTGTTCCTTGCTACACTGCACTGCACTTGCGCTCGTCGAGTGCGCACACACACTGCATTACGGGCCTGGTGCGGCGGGCAAACACTTTAAGGGAAAGGGAAAGGAGTCATGTGGGCACACATCACAGGGATGTCGGCAACTTTGATACGCCATATCACACCCGAAGGGTTTATTTTGGCTACCCAATGCTATTATTAAAAACCGTGTTCAATACTACATTACGAAAAAGGTTAAGTAATGGAAAGGCGAATCATCATAATTAATTGTCGGCATCTCACCAGAATATATTTAGTATAAGTTTTTTTCCAAAGGGGCACTGGAATTTACATACCGCTGTTCTAGCCAGGCAGGCTCTTACACAGATAAAAAATGCCGTAGGGCCTATGAACTTAAGTTGTACGTTATTCCTCGGTTGTGTAAAATTCGGACCGAGGGTGAGAGACCGGGTACTTCGGGTGAGAAATAATCACAAGGTTCTGGAATACTAAAGTGGATTAAGCAGAATTACATGGTGCTCAATTAACAATGATGAAGTGCCCTGAGTTCTATGGGATGGTGGTACTATCACGAGATTGAATACGCTACAACTTTCTCGTTTGGCGCGGAGGCCTCTCACTGGCCGACACACCCGATCACGTGACATAGTTATACACAAGGTGAAATAAAATGAATGAAACGAAATGGGTTCTACAATGACGATAAGATGTACATATCAATAAACACTTAGCAACAAAACATAAATGCATATTTTTAAAATATAAAAATAAATACACATTTTCGAACAGACCACATTGCCATGGCAACCTAACCTCAATATTGACACATAAAATAAACATTATCACCTTTATATGGTCTGTCACCAGTCAATTTTATTACGTCCATACGGTTTGTGTTCGTGGAAAAACATGCAAGTTCAACTTACTTGGCATAAAAACTGTTCAAAAATACTTTTACAATTTTATAGTGGCTATTTACCATGTGGTTGTGTGCACCAGTCCACTTTGAGGTGTAGTTTAGGAACATGGTAGGAAAAGCCAGTATTTCGATACTGCCAGCACTGGTCGAACACACTTTAAGAATATAAAAGTTTGGTTTACAATGCATAAAAGTTACGTTACTATTTATTATAAATATTATAGAGACATTAGTGTTTCACAATAGCCTCGTATATGGCCATTCACGTAAATGCACAAAATAGTGCCTCTAGGATACAAAATGTTAACAACTTAATAATTACAGACATACAGGATTACACTAAAACACACTAAAACAGAAATAATAAAATATAGAGAGGCAATTTGTCACGTACTTACGTGGCATGGGTAACATGGGGAAAAAAATCACTGGCATAACATATGGCTCTACATAATCATTGACCCTCAAAATGTAGACACTAAAAAGGGTATGGCGCTCTGCCTGATGTACATACATTGAAACTTGTGTAAGTACGTACCTGGTTGCATGATAACCTAACTTTACATATTTGTGCACACTGATGTACGATACGGAACACTGACACTTGTGACGTTATAACATTCGACATTTATACACTAAAACTTGTGGCATTGTAGGATGATGACGTACACATACAAAAAGAAGTATACACTGCATACTCCCTAACAACTGACATAACCCTAATTACAACTTCTACACACCACTGCACTTGGCACATAACATGCGCATGGCTCTGGTTCGTCGACTCAGGTGACCCACTGTGATGTTTTTGTTGAATTATTGTTGTCTCTGCTGCACTGCGGGGGAGAATGGCCTGAGGCCTAGGCGCTTTCGGCATCAGTAGTTCGCGATGAATATGTGTTGTGTGCTGGGGATCATTTAGAACAGCATTCAGCTGGAAGATCTGTTCTTAATATGAAGTAAGGGTTTCTGCTTTCTACTGCGGGGCATGGATGACGCCATTTATGTTTACTTTTGTTAAGAGCATACGAATCCCAATCAAATATTTGTTTTATAATAAACAACTAAAGCTTTATCGTTTCCCTGACGAATAATAAGTATCAATTATAACAAATGTCACTGCATATACGAAAAAGATATGATAACATTATTAGTTCAACTAACTATGTATACCGAAATTTATTTACGTTAAAATTATGTTCGTGAATAGATAAGTTTTTTATTTTCAATTCTAATTTATTATCGTGGAAGTGTTGTGTTGGTATTCTGCGATGTTTTATGACCTCGTTTTTATTAATTACCAGTGCAAAGAAGTGTGAATTTTCGCAGCAAAAGTTTCAACTATCTATATTAGGCATGGGCTATCTTTTACTAGTCAGAATGTTAATTGTTTTTTATTTTATCTACTCGGTAATTGTTTTAGACTCGGTACATATATTTAAGTAGCTTTCGTCAAGCATGTATATAGTAAAGGCTTTATAAATATAAAATATTAGGTTAATAACAAATTTTAAAATGAAACTGTTTTGTTTAGGCACTGATAAGGTATTCCCTAAAGGTAATGTATATTCTGTGTAAAAATCGTATTAACCTCAAAAAACAACACTGGACCTACATTTACTACAGTCTACAATGCCATCCTGAATTTTTCTACTTTATAGAACAGTGTAATGTTTTACGCAAGATATTACTGCAATGTTTTAAAGATACGGTTTGGCTTTCATCACTAACCAGAATTGAACTTTCTTAAATTGTGATAGTTTGTTGATATTAACATTGACGATATTCATGTGCAATTTAGTAACTCCCAGTGCCCGAATTTGAATAACTATAATAAAAGAAATCATATATTTTTAGTATTACTCTTTATTCATCCATGCAGTGAAGTGAATGCTAACATTTTTAGCATTTATTTCAAATAGTGACTTTCGTAGTTTAACTTCAACATTTTTCACAATTTATACATCTTGTCAACATAATTTATGTACTTTTCACACATTTAAATTTGCTTATATTCAATACTTGTAATTTTCTGTATGTAGTGACTTATTATTTATTTATTTTATTTTATTTTATTTTATTTTATTTTTAATTTTCACGCAGTTAGGATTTTGAATAATTAGATGTCCGAATGGCAATATATTTTTGTAATTTTCTTTAATATTGTCATTTACATTCAGGGTTATTTTACTGTTTCATTTTCAAGCATAGATTTTTAAGTTTACACCCATCTGAATATTTTTATAGAATAAAAGGATAATTACTGGACATTAAATGGTGTCTTGATGTGTTTTCCTATTCTCACCTCTACATGATTTCTTGGTTTGGATCCCCTCGTAATATATATTAACTGCATCTGAATGAACGCAAAGAGGGTTTAAGAGTCTTTGCATGTCAGACTAGTTTCTCAGCTTATTTGCAAACTGTGGTTGATCGTGATGTGTAACAAGGTGAGTTGGGTATGCAGAGAACGGCTGTGGTCGGAGTCCATCTGGCTTTGAGAGGACGTGTTACTGAGCTGCATGAACAGACTATTAACATCCCATGCCAAATTTTATAAACATAGCCTAAGGGCTGAAGAATGAATACGGTACGAGAGAGTGGTGCATGATCTATGTATTTAACCACATATGCTCGCAGGTAAAAGTTCATATACACGTCATGTTGGTCAATGAGATGCAGTCTTAAACATCCTTTTCAGTTATTTTATCTTGCTTAATTTAAGCTGGTGACCTTTACCGAGTAATATCTCGTGGCAGTACACCAGTTCATTTTCCCTCGACATCAGTATTCAGAAATTCGGCCACTCTCCTCACATTATATATATATATATATATATATATATATATATATATATATATATATATATATATTTTTTTTGTTTTCGACCATCGTCATAGGTTATTTCAGCAATTAGACTTCCACCCAGACTCAATAACTTTGTTACACAACAAAATAATTTCATATCTTTATTTACAAAAAAATAATTTATAAAACTTAAAATTTTATAGCTCATTTGGGGTTATCTACATACAACTTTTTCAGTGGCAGCCATTTTAGTTTTAATTTGTTTACAATTATTTAAGCAGAACTTAAAGAGTTAGGTATCTGATTTCGGCTGCCTAAAGTAAGATCTGCTTAACACATTTTAAGAAGATCTTAAAATTGGTGAAACAGTACAAGGTGCTAGGGACAGCTAATTCAGTGTTTAAGTAGCGCTTAAATTTTAAGATGTGTTGGTGAAACCGACCTATGGGTTGTGTGCCTAGCTTTAATTCAGCCCCTACTGCTTCAACAGTTGTGAGCTGGGGTTGCTCGACAGCATAGTACTTGATAGAGTCTTGTATTAAAACAAGTAGGCCTACTATGCCTCTTTGCCTGTCTTCCCGATCTGCGCAGAAAACATGGGCCCCTATCCTGGGACTGAAAACCATACACGTTTATAAAAAAAAAGGGGGGGGGGTAAGTAGGCACGTTTAATCGTTTCAGTGTGTTGTGGCATTGAAAAGAAAATTCAGAGTTAGTACAAAACAATACAATAGGGGGGCCCTTGAGACCAGAGTTTGCAAGAGTGTAGTCAAAGCAGAGGGGGCAACCCCCCTCGTCCTCGCTTCAACGAGGATCGTCTTCTTCTCGACCTGAAACAGACTATCAAGTCGGTGTATTATTATAGGTAATTAATATAGTGTTAGTTACATATTTAACCATATATGTTTTTTGTTAAATTTTATAATAGTTAGTAATAACATATAACAAACGTATTTTTATATGCTATTTATTTCTATGTATTTTTGTAATCTTTTTTGTATTTTTAAAAATTTCTAAATATATATATATATATTTTGTATGTTTTGGTATCTATAATTTTATATTATTTCCCTAGATTTACCTAAATATTAATAAATTAAGATAGGATATGTTAAGTAAAATAAACTATGTTAGAATAGGCTAGTCGCGCGACCCATACCTCGGCTGGCATGTGTGTTACTTGACCAGGAAGACGAGTGGTGGTTAGGGCTATTTCCCACCTTTCCCTAATTCCCACATAACCAGCCTGGACAGGGCGCCCTACTTAATCAATAGTGTGGGTTTACCAGCGAAAATTTTGGTTTTGGTGAATTTCTATAGTGTGGTAAAGTGGCGAGTGCTGTGAGAAGCAACATCTGCTTCTCATATAATGTTGTCAAGGCTTTCGCCTGTGAAATAATGGGCCTAAAATGGTCAAAGTGTTGCGAAATCTGTTTATTGCAGAAGATAGGCCAGTTATTGCAACTCCGAGAACATGGTAGTGCTTTCTGCTTTATTGCTGTACCTTCTCCGGTGTCTTTGTGGCTTACCCTTCTTTTGTGTGTGTGCATGTTCCCTGTGTGTTTCCCTGTTCAGTATGTATTTTATGAGAATGAAGAGGAGGAAATTCAGCATTTGACTGAATGTTTGGTCGTATATCCTGCCTACTATTTTGTGTTTGTTGGAATTAACTTCCAACCTTCGTTTGCGAGTCTTAATGTACTTTTTGATCATTTCGCACTGTCTCCATACAGCAGAGTGTCCTGTTGTTAGTGTGTCAGTCGGCCAGTGATTCCTTTTACATAAGGCAGTAAAGTGATGTGTTATAAGTGTTATTTTTCTTTTATTCTCTGGTGTTTCTTGATTCTCTGCTGTATCTCATGTCCTGAGTAACCATTACCTTCTAGAGCTGATGGTGGTGAGGTGTTTAATATCTGCCTCAAGATGTTATTCTACACATATGCTTTTCGCTCTGTTAACCAATGTGGAGATGACTGTCCTGTTTTGTGATGGTGGGTTTTGAGAGTTTACTTGCAGATATCTGCCAGTATGCCGTCAAGCGAACTTTCACCACCTACCATCACAGAAGAGGACAGTAATTTCCCATTGGTCAACAGAGCGAAAATAATATGCGAAGAACAACATCTTAAGGCAGAAATGAACGAAGCTAATGGTTACTCAAGGCATGAGATAGAGCAAAACATCAAGAAGTACCCCGGAATGAAAAAAAAATCACTAAGGGAGAAGGATACACACACCATCATGAAACCTATTAGCAAAGTCAATAGCATCCCGGGATCAGTGTAAGACAAAACACCAACCGAATAACAGGCTGGAGTTTACAAGGTACCTTGCTCATGCGGGAAAGTGTTCAGAGGGTAAACTGGCAAAAAAAAAAAAAACCAGAAGCCTAGAAACTAACTACAACAGCCGTAGAAGCCTGCAAACTATTTTTAACATCCTCTTTGGGGAAGAAGTAACAAAATCAGCAAGGAAATTTGGCCATGCAAGACAAAAGAAAGCCAAACTTCTCTGTTCCCTGACATTCATGAAGAGATGTCAAGACTTCAACATCCATCCAATTCTTACAAGAATCAAACATTACTTCACAATTCCAGCTGCATGGCAGGAATACCACCAAGCAAGTCTAGCCCTCCTAAGAGACAGGATCCACCAGACACATCGAGACCTTGACTCAAATGCAAATAATGTCATGGACCTGCATCTATTACTGTCAAATGAACTGTCTCTATACTTCTGGACTACTTGACTGAGATTCTGCTTCACAAGCAATTTTGGTCTCTTTTTGCTCAACACAGATGCATAAGAAGACGTTCAACAATCTCTTCAGGAAAGCCACACAGTCCTACACTGGATCACAAAGTAGTTATCAATCTGTCGGATAAACAACCGGATGAAGCCACTACCACCATTCTGGCCAAGGGCATGAATTTTGCTGTCTTACCTTCCACATTGCCAATTGAAGACCTTGTATGTGGTATGGAATCGTCAATTCTCCACCTACCAATGACTTCAGCCGATGAAATTCGAGCAGAGTCCTCTAGAATTTTGCATAAAGCGAAACTACCTCCACCCAATGTTAGCCAAGAGGAGAATAGAGCACTGAGAGAACTACGCAGCAACAAATTAATAAAGGTCTTAAGGCTTACAAAGGTAATGCCTTTGTAGTATTGAAAATTTGCGATTAAAATGCCAAGATATATAATATTATGTCTGATGCAGTCTATTCTCTGGTAAACCAGATTCCGCAGGGAAAAATCAATACCTCAACCAAAAAATACTCATGAAAGGTTCATCCAATGAAGAGAAGGGTAAGAAATAGATTATTGTAGAAGATCCAAGGACTCCTGCATTCTATGGTCTTCCAAAAATCCACAAACCTGATGTTCCTCTTCGACCCATAGTCAGTTCTGTTGGCTCACCGACTCATCTGTTGGCAAAATTCCCCAACAAAATCCTGCAACCAGCCATACCTACTCCAGTCTTGCACATTGAGAACCCTTCTCAGTTTGAGGAAATTTTGGAAAATATTTCACTACAAGCCGAAGACATCTGGGTCAGTTTTGATGTCTCTTTTCACAAGAGTACCAGTCCTAGAAGCTCTCTAAATTCTACAAGAGCAACTTGATGAAGGCAGCGAAGAAGTTGTGAAGCTAGTGAAACACTGTGTCACCTCAACTTTCCTCTCATACCAGGGGAAAATATACATACAAAATGAGGGCACTGCCATGGGCTCGCCAGTTTCTCCTTTACTGGCAATCTCTTCATGTCAAACTTTCAAGAGAGAGCTATTCACTCTACCACCTACCAACCGAAATATTGCTTTATATAGGTTTATGGCACATTCGTGGTGTGGAGTCAAGCAGAAGAGAGACTACAATTCCTAGGACATCTTAATAGCATCCATCCTAAAATAAAGTTCACTATGGAAAAAAAAGTGGCCAAGTACCATTTCTAGATGTTACTCAGCAAACACGGAAAATATGGGCCAGAATCGGTCTGGTAAAAGTTTGTCGACAAACTCCGGCCAGCCGATAACGGCCTGCTGTTTTATGCCGGAAGTGGCTCGATAGAAGTATGGACTGGCGGCTGACTGTTTTCCGACAGTGTTGAAAATACACTGTACCACTACAGGCAAGATGCAAAATGTATTCTGGATTGTAAACAGGATACAGAACCTCACCTTGGGTCACACAATTCACAGGAAGCTTATGCATACCGACAGATATCTACAAGCAAACTCTTACCACCTGTCATCACAGAAGAGCACAATCATCTCCACATTGGTCAACAGAGCAAAAAGCATATGTGAAGAACTATATCTTGAGGCAGAAATGAACGAAGCTAATGGTTACTCAAGACGTGAGATAGAGCAAAGCATCAAGAAGTACCCCATAATGAAAAAAAAATGCTTACTAAGGAAGAAGGGCATACACACCATCATGAAACCTATTAACAAAGTCAATAGCATCCCGGGATCAGTGAAAGACAAAACACCAGCCGAATAACAGGCTGGAGTTTACAAAGTATCTTGCTCATGCAGGAAAGTGTACATAGACCAAACTGGCAGAAAAGGGGCAACCAGAATTAAAGAATACATCAGGGCCTACAAGTATGAAAACCGGCAGTCAGCTATTATAGAACGCTCCGTAAAAACCAAACATAGTATTGATTTTGACACGCGAGACCCAGAACAACATAGCATCTAACAACAAGGCTGCAACTGACGACAGGGACACCTGCAACAACTTCAGTGATGGTACCCATTATAAAACATCTTCAGACACTTTATCCCAGATGAATGCAAGCACATGTGGACAACAACTGGGAACATGAGAAATGAAGATGGCACATATTACTGTTTTCCATAGTGCAAGAAGGCCATACCATGTCCCATACGATGCACTTACCACAAGAAGCATCACCTTTACTCAGAAAAATACTGCAAGGTGCACAACATACATATTCACAAGTATCCGAGATTATCATACAACCCTGAATATATTCAAAGAAGGCAAGTATGAATAATTCCTCACCAGGCCAACCACCGAGCGGCCAACCAAAACAGTGGTGAAGGATATAGTGGTAGGAACAGACCCTGAGAGAGTCAGAATCGAGGTCGTGCTCTGCAGCCAGGGCCAAAAGAAATCGAATTGAGCTATACCGCACAAATGGAGAAAAGGTTTCTTCATAGACCATACACCTCCTTTGGGCGCATCCCTTAACCACAAGCTGGGCTTTGTGTTGAACAATTTTACCAGAGGTATCCTTCTTCGTTCTGAACACCCATTTGCAATCCAGTGCTTGCCTTGTAGTGGGGAGGTCAACCAATTCCCATGGTTTGTTGCCGATTTGCGATTTTAATTCACGGTCCATTGCTGCGACCCATAGACCCTTGTCTGCACGATGCAAAGCCTCTTCACGAGTAACAGGATCCATCGTGTCACCAATAAAAGCAGAATATGTGACAAAGTCTTGTAAGGCAGAGGGAGGTTTATGGTCCCTGAGAGGCCTAGGAGCAGTAGACTCTCAACGAGGTATATAAGCAGTCAGAGGTGGCAAGAAATCAGAATCACCTCCAGACTGGTCAGGAATGTCATCAGAATCATTAATATATTGATCAGTGCCCAGATCAGTGACAATAGATTCGTCAATTGCATCAGACTCAACAGGGATTACATAAAAATCTCCAGTCATCTGCAGTTTAGATTTAGTCAACAAAGTAACTGCCCCAATGGTCTTCAGCAAAGGTGACATCTCTTGGCACTAACATAACCAGTTTTGCTGGACATAAAGTCTATATCCTTTTGATTCCAAACAGTACCCAACAAAAATTGCAAGGTGGGGATGCCAGGGTCAGTTTCGATCTTTTTTCAGCAGGAATGTGTGCAAACGCCTTGCATCCAAATGTTCGAAAATGTTTTAGAGACAGCTGTTTACCTGAGCACACTTGTTCTGGGGTGGTCTCTACAGATTTTCACGGAGATCTATTCAAAAGATAGCAGAATACATGGCCTAGGCCCAAAAGGCATTGGCCAGCCCTGACTGTAATAATATATATCTTGCTCGATCGAGAACCACCTGATTTAGCCTCTCCGATTTACCATTCTGAGCCGGTGTGTAAGGGCAACTTGTTTGATACAGAATCGCCAAGGATTTTAAAAAATTACAAAGATCATGATTACAATTTTATCCTTCATTGTTGGTACGCAAAATCTTAATTTTTCTGCCAACCTGGGTCTCAACATGCCGTTTAGAGAGTTTAAAGTGTTCGGCGACTTGGTCCTTCGATTTTAAGAAGTAAACAATCGAGTTGTGGCAGAAGTCATCAAGAAAAGTCAAATATATCTCGATTCAGCAAAAGACCCCACTTCCATTGGACCAACCAGGTCGGAATGCATTAACTCTAACACTTGTCTGGTAGTAGAATCTCTTGTTGGGAAAGGCAAACGATGGCTTTTGCATAGCATGCACGTGTCACAAATGGTGAATGTTTCTCATGAGATGAAAAGTCAATATCATGGGCTATACAGCGCAACCTCTTCAAAGTATCAAAATTTAGGTGAGCCATGCATTGGTGCCATAGACTGATGCCAGTGCATTGCATAGAGTATACTTTATTGGTAAACGGAACGTCTAACTTAAATATACCGTCCACCAAAGTTGCAGTAGTAATCAGTTGATCTGCTGAGTTGTAAACTCGACCTCCTGTGCTGTCAAACACAAAAGTATTTCCTTTCAAAACAATTCGTCCTATTGACAAGAGGTTTACTTGACTATCAGGTATATGGTAAATATCACTCACCTGAATGTCAGAGGTGTCACCACGAATACTCACAGGAAGAACCATATTGCCAGTGGTATCTGATACCATTTTATTGTTATTGGTGGCAGTAATTGTCAATGTAGGAGCCTTTCTAGGATTTCCCAGACGTCTTGTCTTGAGTCACTACGTATATGAACTGAAGCACACCATTCAAGATACCAGTCAACATTCACTTGAGAATGTAATTGCATCGAAAAAGCAGCTGCAAATATTGATTTCGTACTGTTACTGGGTTTCTTTATGTTCTTTATATTCGTTACTTGGTCACAGTTCCGCGAGATGTAGCCATTCCTGTTACATTCATAGCAGCGAGGTCCTTTTTGGTATTTTTTTCCAGAGACACTGTCGTTATTGGATCTGTTACGGTTCCTATGGGACGTTCTTTTGAAATTGGATGTGTACAACATCAAATCGCCCTCGTCATATGGCGATTTGGAGTTCACCGATGTAATATTCTGTAATAATTTCACCTTTATAGAATCTCCAGTCACATGGATCCCCGAACTTTCAATACCCATGATCATCGGCTCGTATTTACTAGGTAAACCAGCGAAGAGCCAAACGCGAAACCAGCGAAACGCCGTATTCACGATCCGGTTCGCATATTCTTCCACAGAATTACATTCGTCCAATTTTGTAGTTATTAGAATATGGAGAAAACCGATTTTCCTCGTCAAACCGTCATCCTGAAATTCCTTTTGCAAATTTTCCCAAGTTGCCTTGGCAGTGGTCGTGTTTTGAACGTGCACAAAATTCAATGGATCGACCAATAAAATTAACTTGGATCGGCATTTAGTGTTGCATTTTGCATCTGTATGTGTACCTGTAAGACAATCCCAAAGGTTTAGATCTTCCAGCAAACTTCCATGTGTCGTAATATTCTCTTCCTTTGAGATGCTCAATGGGAAGCGCGGCTGGTTGACTGGACATAGCGAATGGAGTTGCGTATTCACATTGTTGAGATTGTGAATATTCCTTCAAAACAGCTCACAACATGTAGGAAAGGGAATTCTATGGGACTTGCATAGATAATTGATGTATATATACAACTTGTTGAATTGAATGAACTGACGCCATTTTCTTAACATACAGAATGATACAGATTAGATACAACGATGACATTGCACACAAGACTACAATGTAGAGAACCGATAAGACATCTACAGGGCAGGTGGAAAGTCCGTTTAACAGTGTTCACTCAACTAATATTCCAACACACTTCTCTTCTTTTTACTTATCTATAAATTTTTTTTTCATTAACGTCAATTGAGCGAACAAAACCCTTTTTATTGCATAGATTTCTTCTAACCACTGCGATGGAAAACGAAATTCAACTTGTTGACTTCACCGAGACCAGTGAGGCACACCAGTGAGGCATACCTGCAAATTCCATGGGAGAGCAAGAAGTGGAAGGGTAGACCATTGCAAAAACAGTAATACATTTGAACCAACCCAATAAAGGCACTGCTGTACTACAACCCGAACAGCTACCTAATCTAATGCCAAATCTAAATAGGGAACTAACTTTGGCAGATATGATGGAATTAATGGAAGACATGAATGAAGATTAAACTGAGAGGATATAGCAAAGTCATTCGGATCTGCAACACAAATTAGACACCCATATCTAAGATATAAAGGGCATTAGAATCGATTTCAGCTAAGTCAGCACTGAGGTTTAACATATTTAAACCTAGAAAATATAAATACAATAGAACCTACAGATTGCTATGGGGAGACTCCACTTAGATGGAATGGAAGTAAGGGAGAAGTGAAACCAATCTGTTCAGGAAATCTTTGATGTAGTAGAGAAGAAAGGTAAGAAAGGAGAGTTGCGTGAATATCTCTCTCTCTCTCTCTATCTCTCTCTCTCTCTCTCGCTCTCTCTCTCTCTCTCTCTCTCTCTCTCTCCCCCTCGACCCCTTAAAACAAACTGGCACAAATCAATGCCACCTTGAGGCAAGATTTTATGATGTTAACAGTGGTATAGCCAGACTCCAGGTAGAAAGGCTCAAGCAAACATTAGCCTTACAGACAGGCCAAGTATCTAATACTGAACCTGACATTGGATGATTCGACCAACCTGAACACCACAAATATACTGTTGAGGTAAGCAACAGTAGTTTGTTGAATGCAACAGCTGCATTTATTCATCATCCTGCAAGACACTGGGCGAGTGGGTGAAATACATGCCAATACACAGTGGCAGAACTACAGAAAACTCAATCACATTCTTTCGACAGTTTGACGAGTACAATAAAGTTTTCAACTTCACTGAAGTTGAAACAAATAAATGCTTAGTGGCTGCACTTAGTGCCCTGTACTCTCGAGAGCATTGTCTATGTACGAGATGTGAGAGATCTGGTCGACGAGAGGGAAAATTTTAATAATCTGTTTTATTTCTGTTGGAAACTAAGCTCTTTGCCTTGTATTTTATTTTTATGTGGTGATTATATTTGCACTTTTTTAGTTTTGCTCATTCTGTAAGCTTTACACAATGCTTATGTTTCCTGTGGATTGTAATTTATTTGGGAGAGTCTACAATATTTGTAACAGCTTATATATATCTAAACTAACCACACCAATCTATCAAAGGTAATAGAGCATCTACATGTGTTGTGGCTTACATTGGGCTTTAAATCTAGATTCTCTTCCAATGTTATAGCAAACATGCATCTTACCTTGAAAGCGTCTCCAATTAATCCATTGACATTTTGTTTTCTTGTGTTTTCTGCTCTGTGTGATGAAGGGCTACCACTCACTTCTGCACTGCACTTGAGATGAACACTTACAATACATTAGTAGCACTTTCGATTTTGCCATATATATATTAACACACACGCGCTCGCCCGCGCTTCTTGATATACTATGATGTGTTGATGTGGTCTTTAAACTTAAATCTTGTGCCCTGACTTTCAGTTAGACATATGCTGTGTAGTGATGAAAGTGTGAACAATAATTTTGCCTGGTCTGTCTAACGATTAAAGCAATTTTTGTGAGCTAATTGACAATTTGCACGTGAATAACGTTCAGTACGTGAGGATTAAAAATTAGTTATTAAAAAACATTAGTATTGGTATCACTATGCAACGTATAACAATTAAGCTAATAAGTTTCAAACTATTTTTATTGTAGTTCACCATAGAACCTGTGTAAAAAAGTGTTTTCTTGAATAGACACAATATTGTTACAATGAGTATTTTTTGGGTAAGAAATTTTTTTTGTGTGAATTTGATTAAAATTAGGCTTTTTTTTTAGTAATCACGATTTCAGTAGTGGTGTTTTTGATTGCTCTTTCTCCTCTTTTGTTTAGAAGCCCTAAATTTTATGACAGCAGGAAGTTTCCTATACTTTTTTTTTTGTTAGTATGCGCTAGGACTGCTCTTAATTAATTTTCTTTAGTATTTTCATTTGGCATTTCCTTCATTGGAGCTTGGGTTAGGAAATTAGGCTGTTTTGGTTGGATTAAGCCCTCCTTATTACTTGTTCATTATTAAGAGGCAAGTGCTTTTTCTCTTTCTTTAATAATTAATGTGGTGATTAATAATTTATTGATTTTATTTCAAAATCTGGTTTTGGGAAGTCAGCTCGAAAGTCGTTTTGCGTGTTTTCAATTATGCATTTTAAAGACTTTAGACCTTTACTTTGGATTCTAAATTACTTTTTGTTCAAATTCTCTAAAGCTTATTTCCGAATCCAGGCCAATTAATCTATCAAATGAATAAATCCTATAAGCACACCTTATCAGTTGTGAAGTTAAAATTGGTTAGTGTAATTTTCATTTAAGCCCTCGGGGGGGGGGGGGGGGCAATAGTTGAGCTCTATCCATAGCTAATTTAAGTTTGTAGTGAAATGATTATTCCGATGCACTGATCCTAAAATAATTCTGTTAAGATAACTTCATATTGGTGAAAAACAATATTTACTGTCAATTAATACTTTTGTTTGTTTTGTTTATACTCACCTGTGGGTGAGCTGAACCTGGAGTTTTAGTGAGAAGGGCATCCTCTTAACCCTACAGTAAATTTTTTTTAAAATTGAACACTGGGTAGGCCAGTGTGTTTCCAAATTTTAGAAATGGTTGGATGATTGCAAATTTGCATTATTTTAAGTAACATCTAACAAAGTATTTACAGAAATTACGGGTTTGCCTTGCAAAACCTTTCCTATTTAAATGCCAACTAACTTGGTTTATTGAATAATAATAATAATAATTTTGTTTGAGTGATCTTGGATGTTGTTTAGTATTTCTTTCCTTTTTTAATAATTTATATAATTGTTTTGAATAAACAGACGTTTATTTTATTATAAATAATATTAATTTTTTGCTAGTACTTAGTAACCTGCTCTTATTGCAGCTCTCGACCCTCATTGTAGGGGGAATTGATAACTTAGTATAAAGGGACTGGGTGCCAGGTAAAGGATAGTTTAATTGCTTCTCTGTCAGAGTCAGACCCATGAAGTGATCTTGACACTTCTCGTCGCCTTTCGAGTCGAATCCCCACAACCCCCCCCCCCCCCTTTCCCTTTTAATTTCCTTTTTTTTTTTTTTTTTTTTTTAATTCAATAAATATTTTAGGGTCCAAGGTATCATGCTAGTCCTGCTGAGTTCTAGTTACAGCACGTGGTGGAGGCTTCGCAGGTTAGATCTTGGTGCTGGCTCATTCTCCTGGTTACGGTAAGTATAAATTTTATTTTTCCCTCTCTCCCTACCTCATAACTTAACAGTTTCAAAGCTGAAGTTAAACAGCGAAAATGGACGCTGCTTACGAGATACCATTGTAAATATGCATAGTGAGCAACTACAGACCCTAATTATGGCGCGACTAGAATGTATTTGAGTGAATTTCTAATTACATCAAGTAATAATGGCGGAATAATAGTCTGTTTGAAGGGCTTTGGTCAGAAGGCAACAACTTCCCAGACACGACGTGATAACTTCCTTCGTTACTTCAGTGTGGTGAAGATTTCTTTGAAGCAGGTGACACAGTTCTTCAACGTCGGATGGCACCTGGCAGTCAGAGATGCAGTTGACCGAACCGGTTGTGACATTTTTGCCACAATATTCAACGATGAACTCCGGGTAACTTCGGACACACATACTATCATATCGAAAAGACGCTGAGAATACGTGATCTTCAATGCTCTTCAGTACACCATAAGTGACACTACAGAACTACTTACCAACGTTGTTAAAATTCTCCATATTCTTCTGAAAAGTTAAACTGAAAATAAAGGGATTTTCAGCTGTGTTTAATGATAATGCAGTGTATTGATCTCTGTATGTATCTTTGTTATACCGTCTTCGAACGAACTCAAAGAGATAATATATTCAATGTTTTCAATGTTATTTATGTTAATAAATGTTATTAATACTGTATTTTTCTTCACGTTTATATTTTAAGTTCATAATTTTCCTAGTTCTATTCGATATTACGTCCTGGAAGGGAATATAAGGCATCTGGCAACCTTAGAATATCGCTAAATTATTTTATTTTCAAATAACTTATTTTATTTTCAAATAACTTATGTTATTTATTTACAAGCTAAGTTAAACGTTGTATTTAGATAGCTTTTGCACTAGGACGAGATTTCGTTTGTTTTGTAAAAATTGTTATGGGTATGGTTTTTAAACTTCTGAACTATTTCAGATGTTATATTTTTATCGTATATTGTTTAAACTTGAACTTTAGATGACGTTTATTTTAATGTTTTTCTAGCAAACTTATTATATTTTAACATAACTAATTTGAATTAATTCGCGTTGCAAGTGTATTTGAATATATTAATTAGTATCTGAAGGTATTTTGTATTATTATGTCCTGTTGTTTAAATATGTTAGTTTTGTTTTTATTCTCGCGATGTTTTGAGAGACGGAAGGCTGTAACCTTTATTTTGAAAACGTTTGATAAAACATTTACATAGTCTTCCCTTTTCCAATTTCTAACGATGCATATTTTTTCTTTTTGGGAGAGGAATTGCTCCTTTCGCCCTTTCTCCTTAAATCCGTTAATGTTATGAGAACCACAGGCGACTGCAGTGAGCTAAGCGAAAGACTACACACCATTAGAAAAGGATCAATGCCTAAAGTCTCATGGACACACTACTTGTCAAACTGTGCGCTAGTTCGTTACGGTACACATAAGACCGACGGGGCATTTGATACTCAGTGCAGCAATGCTGTTAATAGATGTATAGAGTTGTGAATTCGAAAACTCAAATGTATACCTTTCTGTATTGTCATCCTAAAAAATTGTAAATTTGTATATTTATGCTTTCAATGCATTTTTTTTTTTTTTGCAATTCTTGTGCATTAAACGAAAATATGTAATTTGAAAGATTTTTTTTTAAGAAAAGGAAATTTTGATATTCAGAAAGAGAAATTTATTATTTATCTGTTGCCATCACAAGGTGTTTTGAGTTGGGATGTGCAAGAAGAGACGACCTTACACTGTACACACGGACACGTGTACCGATTTCTAAGAATTATTTTCTGAGACTTTCGAAAATTTTCAAGACGCGTTTAAAAACTTTCCTTACTGATGTTTTATTTATTTATTTTGCTCTTTTTAAACGTCACTTTTCATTTGAAAGGTTAAAGTGAATTTATCAACAACGCAGACAAAATACTTCCGGTTTAAATACTGTAAAGTATAAATAAGGACTGGGACGTTTTTATTGCAACTTAAATCCCTCACCCCTCTTCACTGTCATTTAACAATACAATTGCGTTACTGATTTTTCAGGTACGGTGTCACGTGGAAATTGTGGCAGGAAGCAATCCAGACATCTTTTTGAAACTAGATTTCGACTACGCTAAGGCTGCGTCAAAGATTTGCTTCGTCGGAGAGGTATCCTTGTACGAGGCAAAGAGGTTCAAAACCTCATCATTTCGTTCCACTTCTTCGGGTGGAACGTGTATTTAATCACCTGTTGGAGGGAGGGAGGGGGACGAAGGTAGGGCTGGTAAGGAGGCGGTAGCATGCACGAGGTGTGAGAAACTGCGTGGGCGCTGCGAGGGACCAGGTGGTCCGGCCTTCGGAGGTAGACGGAAGTGAGGTCAGCGAGGCGACCTCGTCCGACCCTTTCTTCTCTTTCACACCTTCTTACCTCTACTCCTCTCTTCGCCCCTCGTATTACAACCACGACCTCTGCCAACCCGTTTGTTCATTCACCAGCTCCTTGGAAGGATCAATGGGAACCGCCGCGCGCCTTAGTCGACTTACATATTTATAACTTCCGCGCCTCACGTCTGCAATGGCTGTGTGGTTTTCATTATAGTTGAAGGGCTGGGCACCCCGCAGTGAATGTCGAAAAAATCCTACTGTGGGACGGGAGTGCTTGGTCCCATTTATTCCTCCCGTCATTGCCTACTAGGAGACGCTCGAGCAGGAATCAGGCATGAGTATTTTCCTTTATTATATACGCGTTTAATAATTACGATATTAAATGTCGCGTGAGAAATATGAGTTGTTCGTATTATTATTCTTAATTTTTCGTATTTACCCACATGATCTTCGAATGAGAGAGAGAGAGAAAGAGAGAGAGAGAGAGAGAGAGAGAGAGAGAGAGAGAGAGAGAGAGAGAGAGAGAGATAAAGTTTTTATTACAAGTTAACACAGGAATTCAAATCAATAATACAATTGCAAAAAAATAAGTAGGCCTACATCGTATATAAATATAGCAGACAAAATATTTCATTTTACACAGTTATTACATAAAATTAACCACGAGTAAACGAAAGAAAAAAGTACCTTTGTCAATTAATGGTTTCTTCACTTTTGTTGACACAAAACTACCTTGTCTTTGGTTAAACTGAAATATTATTTATTTTCCACATATAAATTATGTTTCGTTCTTAATTAATATGAATAATAATAGTGAGCAAATACGTGCGTCGGTAATCCCTAGTAAAATACAGTTCTCATGCAAAATATTATTATACAGAATGCGCACGAATGCGGTTTGCTGCCCCATTGGCGTAATTTTCTAAGCTCGGTTAAGCTTTATTTGCACGAGTTAAGTTGAGAGATTTGGGCGGCTTTTAACAACGAGGTCTTGGAAGCCGATGAGGATGAAATGAGATGAGAATATTTTTGCAGCAAAATTTGCCACTTAGTTATTTCTACAGCGTAACTCGTCATTGGTGCTTCAATCTGCTAGAATATGGGCGGAACTCAGTGTGTACCAGTCACCGGACAATATATTCTCGCAAACGTACAACGTTTCAAGCTGCTTAAAAGGAGAGCCATGTGCTGTACCAGTCGATATAACAGAGAGTATAATAGCAGGCATTGCAGGTCATAGTTAATGTGTGCGTTCAGATTATTTCTCACTTTTTTTTCATATTTAGTTTTATTCAAGTATGTTAACATTTTTCTCTTAATTGTTTGGGGGGGGGGGGGGACACGGCCCTGAGGGGCCCAGATCGGCATAGCAGGCAACTGTTTTTTTAATTGTATTCCAGTCCGCCATGTTAATGACAGCGTCCGTGGATGTAACAACAATAACATGCTGTGGTGTTGTTCTATTCCTTTGGCAGGATGCAAGCTGGGATAAATTAAGTAATGAAGGAATTAAAACTAAGTGTCTTTTGGCACCTAGTATTAATGTTAGGATGAACTATCTATTAGTATTTCTTTTGAACCCGAGATACTCATGTTCATAACCAAATGCAGTAATTATCAAATTTAATAGTGTTTCTTCATTATTCTTATTTTGTTATGAGAAATTAAATTTTTATTTTTGTTGTTGTTATCCTCTCGCATATGTTATTTTGGTTTATGGTTCTATACTGTTAGCCATTTTGGACATCGGGGTTAACAAACCATAATAAATAAGGTTTATTTAAAATAAATTTTATTTTAGGATTTTAATTAGCTACCTGGTTAGGAGGCACTGTTATCCAACCTCCCTCATCCTCTTATCATTGTGACTGTTGATAACCGTAGCCTGTAGAGGCTGACCGATGGGTCCTGAGTAACCCAAAAACACTACATTACAATACCGGACACTCGACAGCAATATTGCGAACAGTGCGTTCAGCGCCCCTAGCGGAGAGAAGGTCAATGCACATGTGTGAATTGGCTATTTGTTTACATTGAGAGACGTGGAATAATTTGAGAGAATCATTAATACTAATAAAATTAACGGTTGCTAGTGGTCCAGGCGTATGGTGTCGGAGGCACAACATATGCAGTGTTCGGCTGTAACAATTACAGAGTTGAGAAGAATGCGAAATCTTTTTTCTTTCGCGAAATATGAGCTGTTTACCCTGCTGCGTGTGTGTGTCCCGTACTCGTCTGAAGAAAGTGTTCCTCACGTACTGTCATTGTTAAAATCATATATTTTACGTCTGACTGTCATATTCCAGTTATTATTATCTGTAAATATCATTCATTTACGTCATAAAAAATTAAAGAATCCCCAAGATATATGTCTTGAATTACTTCTGGATCAAGTTCTTAGTAAATGAGTGAGGCTTTCCACTATATGGTTTTGGTTATAATTTTAAATCCAAACAAAATGTATTGCAGTAATTATGTTCATTCCTAAAACACGAGTAATTATAACGACTAACGGCTTATCTGAAGGGTAGGTTTACAATACAAAATGTACTGATAGTGCTATTCATTTTAAAGCATAGGTCTAATCCAGTGGTTTCAATTGTATATTTCCCATACTTTTATAAGTATCTTGATAGAGGGGGTGGGTTATGAATACCAAGGAAATTGTGGAGTAAAATACATAAAAACACGAATTTTTTTAATGAGTGAAAAAGTTAAAAAAAAATTAAAAAATAGCCACTTATCAACTGCGATTTTACAGAAAATCTGTGTCACACTGATTCCCAGGGTGCACATGATAGAAAGCACAGAGGGCAACACCAAATTTCCTGTTTTACATTTTAAAACCCAAATCATACCTGAAAACATATGCAACAATTCAGGGGTAAAATACGAAGTTGGTAAATTGGTACAGCTGGGCTTGCTTTTGATCACGCTTCAGGAAATAGAATGGCTCAGATTTTGCATGAAGTCGCAGTTTTGTATAGACTATTCACGGCAAACTGGGCAATTTTGAAAGCCCTCTCATTTGAAATAATAGTCAATAAATATATTTTATTTTAGCCTTAGATGTTAACGTCATAGAGCTGTGGAATATACAGACTGTGTTTATTACTGAAATTGCAATATTTATTTTAAATGGTGGTTAAAGGCTAAAAAATTGCTGAAAGGAAAATGTAACTCTGGCCTCAAAAGTGCTCACTTTACCGTGAACAGCCTATAGCTACATTTTGGGATAAGAGTAGGGTGATTAAATTAAGAAAAGAAATGTAATGCAATAGTCAACACTTTTAACAGCGATGTTATTGTATTTATTACTAAAATAACAAATTATGAAGACAAGGAGCTCATCTGTAGGAAGGTTTACAGTAGAAAAAATAATGGCATGTGTCGATAGTACTATACATACCAAAGCGTTATCTTATAATCTCAGTAAATTTATTACGCAAGACAAGAACTGCGGAATAGTGGTGGATATGACGAGCAGGGAAATTGTGGGGTAAAATACATTAAACACTAAGCAAAAGCTAAATTAATTGAAAAGAAAATTCTAAAATAAAAAAAATTGGCCTCATAATTGCAATTTTATGCAAAATCTTTGCCACACTACTCCCTGGAGCATGAGTAATAAGCGCAAAAGGCATCTTTTGTATTACCCAAGTCATCTGGAAATGTAAACAACAATTCAGGGGGGAAATATATAGCAGGTAAATCAGTGTGGCCCTACATCATGCTTGCTATCATTCACACTTCAGAAATCAGAATGGCATATATTTTGTGCGAATTCACAGTTTTGTGGCTAGATATTGGGATGAGAGTATGGCGATATAGACCTAATGCAACAGTCAGCACTTATAAGCAACAGCGACATTTTTGTGCTTACCTGTGTTGGTAGCACACACAAGTTCTTGGCAGTGGGGAGGAAGTGGTGCACACGCATTGTTTGGTTTGGAAGCCTATGTTGAAACGTGAGTTATGCATTGTAGCAGACGATATGCTAATTGGTAAGCATTAAGGTAATATCCTCCACGTGGCTGACTCGAATGCCCAAATACACCAGTGCATTCTCTCTCCACAAATTGCTATACAAAACTGAGTCAGTGAATGTCAAGAGTTCCGTTTGGTGTACTAATAGACCCCTGTCTCACCTCAGTGGGACGGTTTATATGGTAATATAGGTTCAAATTATTTGTTGAAAGTGATTTACCTAGCTATGATTATTGTATACATATCAACGTTAATATCAGAACCTAATTTTCTGAGCTTTGCTGGAAGTGTCCTTTAAGAACTAAGCGCAATGAAAGTTTGGCACTAGTCCAGTTAACACACATTTCACAAATGTCAGTAATATTCATTAGTCCCATTATTGAACACTGTCGTATAAAATTTTAATATTCACACCAATCTCAAATGCTATCTTGCCACCATACCATAGCTAACAATTGCCAGCTTAATAAATTTTAATTTATACTTTCAAATTATGAGGTCAATTAACCAACCTCAAGTAAAGTTTATAGTCCATCCACAGTTCCTTCCAACTTTTCTGAAGCCCTGCTAAAATTCTACTTCCATGATATTCCTCCGCCCATGGAAACAAAGCTTAGCCAAGTGTAGAAAATTCCCCTAAGGAGGCTACGCATTGTATTTGTGCACAGTTAATGTAATAATATTTTCATAAGAACTATTTCTTACTAGGTATTGCCAACATACCTATTTTCTCTCTGTTTCGTTCATATGTATTATAAATTAAATATTGTAATTTATAGAAAAATATAAGAAAAGGTTTAATTTATCCAGAAAAGTGGTGCTTCTATGGTAGCACAAATATAAAACGACTGTGATATATGACATATTCAGAAAGCAACCAAGCACATCGTGGATGAGCTAATTTTCCAAATGTGTGACTCAAAAAGTGTGAAGAAACTGTGAATAGACTATAGTAACCATGTGTTGTAGATTTGATTATTTCTTGGCTACAATTACATTGACGTAACAGTAACGCGTTGCAGTAAGTTGCGAATCTGTGAAGAGTAATGCTTGTGGCTGCAATCAACGTTAAATTTTGCAGCGATGGTAAACGTCAAACACAACGCATTAAAAGTTGGTCAACGTTCGAGTATTTCCGTTTAATGTTTAACGGCAGCAAATCAGAATTAAAGATACCACAGACAAGCGAAAGCAAATAGCAAATACGTTCAGCAATATATGGACCCAACATCGCTGAACAATTTTATCATATTCTGTTATAGGAAATGAACAAATAATGCAGAAAGCATTAAAAAATGATCTAGGTAACTATAAAGTATGGGGAATTCGTTATTTTACAAAAGGACTTTTTTTTTTTTTTTTAAATTACCAACACAATTTGAAATATTTGTCTATATAAACCTACTGTCCTTTTATTTTTGTACCTGATAACTTCAATTGTAGCCATGTCAGTTTTCTTTTGGTAACATTTAGCGTTCAACGTTAAGCGGCAAGTTAGTTGTAGACGAGGTTTTAGTCTTGCCAATACATGTCATAACAAAAGAGAATGATAATGCTTCAAACTTTGTCGAAGTGATTAGTTTATTAAAGCAATGTGGTACATCCATATATTTTCAATCACCTGAAATACTGACTCATGATATTAAAATAAGTAACATATAATTAGTGTATGTGTTTATCAACTGAAGGTGTTTTAAACTGATAGCGTTTAATAAATGAGCTGATTACAAAGAAATTGAATGCAACGTGTTTATTCAAATATTTATTAGACAGGCACAATTTTGTAAATTCGGGTAATTAATGCCAGATACATAAATTTTTACTCATGAGCTGCAGACAATTTCATAACGCAACAATTTATGCAGTTTCCACAGTATGAGGAAATTGCTTGTTTCATTAAAATAATAGAACAAACATTTAAAAACCTTCTTTTATGGTATTTTTAATGTATAGAAGAGAGTGGTTTTCAAATGCGTGTAATGATGTAAAAAACGCCATAAAAATAATAAATTTAAATTCTCACATTACTATTTGACAACACAAGCAAGGTGGTTTTAATGACTGTATTGTTTAGGATTTTCCACTGCAAATTTAAATAACAGTTTTTGGGATGTTTGGATGTTTTATTTCAGTTTACGTGAATGAATGCAAATGTAAGCCTGCCTAAGATTATAACACAACTTGTGTGCCAGGTAAGTGGGAATCTTAAGTACACAATACAATTTTTTTGCATATGAATGGAGATAGTGAAACAAGAGATCTTTTCACAACAAATATGAGCAAATGTAGATTGGCGTTTTCAAACAAAGTTGCGCCAGTGAATGTCAGAGTATAGTTTGTTGCCATTTCACATAACACTTTACAAGTAACATGTTCACGTATGGCATCTAAATATCGTCTAACGTGTTTTAACATGACTTATTACAAAAGTTTTACATTTAGCCTACGTCACATAATGGAAAGCTTTAAGGGTCACGATTTGGCACTATATACTGCTTGGTAGCATGTTTTTATGATAACCAATTACGATAGGGGTGGAGTTGTGTTAGAGACAACCTATACGCTTGTCAAACTTATCTTAAGAGTTTCCAATTACAAATTCACCAAAAAAATATTGTGTGACATTTTTATACAATACACGAAGTTTGCCTGCTTGTGCGATGCGTGTTATGTCTAAAGCGAACAGATTGTAATACCTAGCCTTAACGATGATACGTTACGATGCACTGTCATTGTGTTCCTGAGCTCAATACAAGAACGGATCGAAGCTATGACAAACGTGTACAGAAAAACATCAAGTCATTGTCTTGAGTGTATGAATGTGCTATTTTCTTAAATATAAACTTATAATTTGTTATAATACACAATTGTTAAATTGATTCGCCATAAGTAGGTTACTAGGTATATATCTGTACTATTTAAATAATACATAAATCACTCTCACTTAAGTGTGATTTATGCTCCATCTCCCTGACAAAATATCCTCTCAAGACTTCTCTTGGAATTACATCGGTCAAAAATTCAATTAAAAAACAAAAACGCTGCTTATGCGACGGGCTCCGGCACTGGTAGTTGATTGCAAATATGACGCGAGTGGTGTGGTGCAACGATTCCATGTCACCGTCGCGGACTTTAGCCCTACTACTTTCAATCGCAGTGGCAACAGTGACATGCAGCAATTGTATTGTAGTGACAGTCACAGCGACTGCAAATACTCGCCATCCAAAGTATGTGATACATGAGGACAGATTGGGTTTCAACTGAGGAGAGGGCAAATGGAAGCAAGGCGCTTCTTTCTTTAATAATACTAAGAGATAACTTGTTTTTTTTCTACTTAGTCTTAGTTTCTAGTATGTGACTAGTTTATAAATGTACTGTATGAGAAAGAGATTTTATTTTATTCGCAGTTATTACATCTTTTTAGCTGGAAGCCAAAAAATTATTTAATGCTCTCCAATTATTTTTTTTTGGCAGAGCGTATCTTTTTAGTTCTCGTTTACAGTGTTTTGTAACTTTAACTACATTATTTTACTACAAACACAGTTATTGCTGTACTTAGGTAACATTCAAACTGAGAACGTGACAGCCAAAGGCTATCCATGATGAAGTGAGCACTTTTGAAAGCCTTCTAATATGGAATAGTAATTAAATATATTTTATTTTTACCTTACGCGTTACCTTCCGAGTGCGGTGAACTCTTCATACTTTGTTTATTACTTATATTGCAATATATATTTTTAAAAGTGGTAAAAGGATAAAAAAAACGCTGATATAAAAAAGTAAGGAACTCAAAAGTGCTCATTTTACCGTGAACAGCCTATTACTCTGTGTAACTTGCGTTAGCGAAAAATGCTATTATAAGTTGGAAAGCACTCAAACTTGAAAATAAAAACGTAAGTTATTATATGTGGAAGACAGTTTACCCTTTCCACACTTTCTGATAGAAAGTATTTCCAAATTCATTAGAGCAGGCGTGTTCACGGGTCCCCCATCACCATTCTTTTGGTGGCGCGGGGCAGGGAAAGTTGAACGACATACTAAATATCTGCTATGAGAAATTTACATGAGCTTTCTAAGTATACAGGAATTTTAATTTAATGTAATACATGCACAAACAAATTCATTACTCAAGTTATTTGAATCCATGAAAATTCTGAAGGTAATTTGTGTGCAATTTTGAATACATTTTATAGCATAACAGTGTTATTGGGTAGATTACTCACATCCCGCTCTGGCGAAACAGATTCGAACCCCAGTGAGGTTTCCCTGGATTTTCACATGTGGGAAACACTGCAGGAGGTGCTGTTTGCTGGTAGATTTCCCTAGGGCACGCCTAAGTCACCTCCCTTGCATTCCACCACTGCTCCATCTTCACCTTACTTCACCCTAATCGGCGCTAAAGACAGCTGTGCTCCAGGGAATCAATTGCATGGTATTGTAAAATGCAGTACCTACCTCTGTAGGTACTTGATTGAAATTAATGAAATGTTAAAATGTAATGTACCACCTAACTCTCTCTTTCCCTCACTCTTGAATATATTTTTACAATTTTTTTGGAGTGGGATGTAATACAAATTATTTAATAGATTGCTTGTAGAACCAAATAAATCTACATGTTCTCGTCATAATTTTAAAGTAAACATGAGTAACATAAAAAAATTCAATTTTAGTAAATAAATTTAATTAAATGTAGAATTATACAGTTTTATGTAGCGTAAGCTATTTCATTTCTCTGATACTAATTTTTTCTCAAAAAATAAATTACTCTGAAATAATTCAAAATTCACTTGATTATTCATGTCGCAGAATGTTTTATTAGATTTAGTGTATAATCCTAGTGCCAAAAAGTGTTCTAACATTGTTAAATGTATATTTACAGAGTGTAATGTCTAGCCCATGTTCTTCTAGCCCATGAATCTTGAGAATGACACAGGGTAAATACTACTTTGCACCTGAAAATTTAACACAATCGACCCATCTAATTAAGAACATCGAAACTGACATTTTTGTGAATTTGTGGTTTTTGGCTCATTATGAGCAAAAAAATATCTATATTTTGTGGTATAATATGATAATTGTGAGTCTCAATAATTAATTTTTACAGCTCAGATTAAGAACATCGTAACTACTATTCACGTGTTTACTCCATGTATGAACATCGTTACTCAAGATACGATAGTATTAAATAGACCTTAGTAGTACAATAACATCATAAATTCTGATACGATCTTATACGCTGTTGAAGTCGTCTTTTCCGTTTGCGTTACCTAGCAACCATGGCATTGGAGACACACAATCGTTAGTTTGCTGTGTTTACCTTATCAGACGGCTTTGTGCAGGCGTTTAGTTTATCTGTAGAAATCATTTCCAGAAACAATCTGTCATGTGTGATAAACGAGATATTTAAGCAGTACTTGATAGTATTAATTTTCACCTTTGCAAGTAATTCAAGCCATGTTTGTTTACTTTCATTCTCGTGAACGTGCATCGTCAATAAAATTCGCAGCTGACATGTAAAATGCATTTTACCGGACTACTGCAGGACCTCTTAATGAAGTAGTTGTAAAAGTTAATTTATTAGTGCAAGCTGTGGTACAAATAAAGAAATTGGTTTCTTTTAAACTGGATGGCTACGGAATCAGGTGACGAATCCAGTGTTTGTAACCGTCATTTCCAAGATGTAAATAAGGGCAATTACTGCCTTCTTGTAAGAGCTATTAAAGTTTGGGTTATTACACATGCGAGATATCGTAATTTTGACATGTTTTCTTACCATTAAATATTACTACAACTTATGATTATTGAACTAAACACTGATTCTCGTAAACAGATTTCCCTTGGACTAAACTTTGTTATGCTTTATAATTAATTAAGGCCTATATGAATATTATATATTAAATGAAAAATTGTGTTGGACACTTGCCTCTGCAGCAGAGCTGTCACAGGAAACTAGAATTGAACATACAGACACAGAAAACCAACCAAGAATAGTTGCCGATAGGTAGGCCTACGTGAAGAACACAAGCGAACCCTGTAGAAGGAATTCAGGTAGTAAGCAGCAAGTTAATGATACAAAAAAAACTAATGTTGGACACAAAAACAAACACAGTGGTCTTCTTGCAAATAAAACAATTCCTTCTGCAGAATTCTGTGTAGTTACTGTTCCTGTTTGGTTTCGAGTTTGTATGTGTAATTCTAGTTTTCTGCAATATAATCTCTGCTAAAAAAGTGTATAAACAAAACAATTTATTATTGGTTTCCTATGTCACTACTGCATACCTGGCGAATAGTCGAAACTGTGGGTGATTATATCACTATAGTAAGCTTTATCATCAACTTGTCAAAATACTTACCAATGTTTTAAAATTGAGTACCTAGGTCTACTGCGAAAGTTTTCAAATGCAACTTCCAGGCATACATGACTACTCTATAATTTTCTTTTCTGTAAATCCCATCTCTCAATGTCCTATGTATTTACGTACATTTCAATCAATTTAATATATTTGACAACTTCCTATATGTATGTACTGGTACCTAAGAAAGAAACAAGTAAGTATAATTATAGCAATTAAAATGCAGATGGGCAAAATACTGCTCCCACTCCCCCCCCCCCCCAAAAATTCAGAAACCAGATTAATGATAGAGAGTAGTAACCTGGTAGAGAATTATATTAATATTGTTACAATCATTTTTTGAATTCAACTGTATAATTGATTTTACCCAAATAACTTATAATTGAAGAAATTAGGTTCCTAATGCTCATTCTTTCCTAATGGTGAGAGGGGGTGCCCCACCCCCTCTCACCATTAGGCGTAGTGGTAGGATGCTTGCCTTTCACCAAAGTAATTCATGTTGGTTTCCCTGTGAGATTACTCACAGATTTTCACATATAGAAATTGTGCTGATTGATGTTGCTGGCTGGAACGTTTTCTCGAGGTTTTCCTGTTTTCCCCCACCCTTGCATTTCAATGCTGTTCCATATCTGCCACACTTGACCCTCTAGCTCTCAACACCTTGGTTCTTACAAACCACTTAAATCTCTCAACTCCCCCTTCTTAAGATGACATAGGCCGTAGTGGTGTAGCGGCTAGAGTACTCGCTGTTTCACGAAGCACAATTAATTCTAAATACCGATTATTCATCATCAATATTAAAATCAGCTTAAGTCTAATTATTTGCCCTCAAAATTGGAATTTCAAAACTCCTTAAGAAGGGCGAAATAACGTATAAAGAAAATCACATGACTTTCAATTTTGCAGATAGTGTAGTTACAGGAAAATATTGGCATTATCTAAGTTTTATTTATTTTAAATACCTTTGGAAAACTATCAAATGTAAGGATTTGTCACTTACTGTAATGATTACAGCCTACCGTCAAATACATCACCATCTAAACACGCAAGTAAACTTTGTTTGTTTAACTTAACATCTTGTCGACGCAGGTTCATTAGAGAATTGTACACCAAGAACGCAATTAAGGGAATACAATGAAAGGAATTCGTCCGTACCTTTATTACCGAATCACCCCAGAAATTGCATGGAGTTAGTTAGAGAAACCATGGAAATTGCAAATCAGGAAGGCTACATTCAACAGCTATTAAAATATGAGAACTTATTTGGTTGTATATTCTTGTGTTGATGAACAGCTGATTTCTTGTTTGTCATTGCAACAATGCTGGCTTGGGGAGAAAAAAATTGTAAGAGTGACGTTTTTTATAAGGTGTAGTCTTGAATTGATTTCCGACGTGATTTGCCATTAATGCCCGGCAAACAGCTATTTTATCAAGAGGAAAGTTAAAGGTTATGCTTGGAACATGCTTGGATGAGTGTTGTTCACATTTTTGTTTACCTTCAATCTACAAACTTTCACAGCCTTAGCTACTAATAAATTAATTCCATAAACTCATACACTGAAATAGCAAATCAGAATTTAGAAAAATACGTATCTGCAGTTCTATAAAGTGCCTGTACCTCTAACAAGACCGCACCTTACAGGCTAGACCTTAAGTGCACGGCAGGTTAGTAATATCAATCACACTTGCGAAAATTAAACACACTGCAATTGTTCATTTACAATCTTACAAAGATAACATATCACTATATACACCATAATTGTACGATATCTTTCACGTATGCATCCATTGTATATACGGATACACTAAACACTGTTGCTTTCGGGAATATGCACATCTGAACTCGCATGGCCCGGCACTTAGGCATTTTCATCCATTAATAGTAGTTTTCGTTCGTCGCCGAATAAATCAAATATAGATAGCAGTTTTAAGGCGTTTTTACAGGCCAAATTCGCCCTTCACAAACGCAAGAATAACACAAATTTAGAGAAAGTTCAGACAACTAGTGAGTTGATATAGCACTCGCAAGGCTATTCAATGTAAACAAATTAGTTGTGTGTCTCCAGTATAGACTCTCACATGTAATCAACTAGCAGACGACTTCAACAGCGTATTGCAGGGAAACAGCGCGAGATTTCTGAAATGAACATCCATGCTCATACTTACTATGCTGCAATCTCGCGGGCGTGTTCTAAACGCTCGATATAGTAGTCATTATTTAAGCCGTAAAATGGCGTCAGTGTCAGGAACTTTGTAGTTAAAGCTTGGGAGCTACAAAATAGAGTGCAGCACATTGGATATATTATGACCTAATGTTTGAGCGCAGAAAATTAAGTTATGTTTTCATGTGTTGTATGTGTGTGTGATTAAATAATGTACAATAGAGGTAATTATCCAATATTCATCTATTTATCACTTAAATTATTATTATGTGTACTGTGGTCTATCTCATCTCATCATATGAACATCAATCTCTGGGTAAGTGTGAAATTATGTCATTTAAACCTGTTAGAGTTTGTCCGCGATGTAGTACCTTTTCTAAAGTAAACTGTAATGGCGTGTCCACAATAAGATTGATCTGTAGTCTACTTCACGCTAAAAAATCATATATTCGAGCGAGAATGTGAACGTCATAATTGCGATGTCCGAAGTTTGGCTTTAAGAAACTGGCAACAAAAAACAGTTAATTGATTACATTTAACATTATTTAACGTATTCAGTTGATATACTTCTAGATTACATTTGGGATGTTATGCAAATAACGACATTACATTGTAATTACTAAGTTAATTCAAGTATTGCATTAAATAGTTAAACAACTATTCTTTTTTCATTCACAATTATTGTCTTTGCTTATTAATTCGGTATTTTATTCATATCCCCGTAATGATATAACTTATTATTATCCTTTATGAAACGAACACTGTCAACAGTAATTTAGAATTGAAGCATGAGTTTGTATTGTTGATATTCACTGAAAGTGTTTTATTGTTTGCATTGCAATTATTAAGTTTTTGGCGCGAAATAGTAAACAATTTATTTTCCTTACAACCGAGGACACAAGCAAGGGTGGTTAGTTCATATTCAATGAGACAAATGAACCAGAGACGCAAGAACATGTGAACATGTGAACTAAGACCAGTGACATCAGGGGTCCTAGTGCAACAATGGTCGCTCTGTATTTTTGTTTTGAGTCTACGGACCAAGCTTATTGTTGACCAGGCCTAACTATGTGCTATTTCTTACGGACCTTGAACAAAAGATCAAAGTAACTTTCACACCAAGTAAATACCCCTGATTGAATAAGAAATTGCTTGACACATTTAAATACTATTGTAAACTCATAATTTCAAAAAATTAATATTATTTTCAATGAATAAAAAACCATCTGAAAATGCCACTTTTATGGTGGACAGCCTATAGACTTACCAGTGTTAATTGTTGTAATTCGTATTAATTTAGTACGCCATTCTGTTGTAATGCCATTCTATGTGCTAGATGTTGTAGTACTCATTCTGTGGAATTCTCTTAAGTGAATTAGAACAAATTATTTCAGCTGTTATAATAAATTTAACTGACCTGAAATTCGTATTTTTAGTTTCACGTGCAGTACTTTGTATTTTACTAAAAAATGTTTTTTGTGCTATTAATAATGATGTTTTATTAATTTTTCCAATTTATATCATTAATTTGTTTTGGCACTTGTTAACTACAGAATTAAAACAAAAAAACCGTGTAGCCATTGATCATTGAATAATACTTTTATCAGAATAATTTCTATCAAATTCTGTTAATATTAAAAATTTATTTCAGATGAAACATTTGAAGTACGTAATACAAGCACCGGTGATACAGGATATCATTGCTCGTCACCTCTTTCTTCAGAACAATGTGCTATAAGTGATATTATTACTAAGGATATCTGGGACCAATCACAGAATATTGGAGAAAACATATTTCAGAATGATGGCTGGAAAGATTATAGTATAGACGATATCAATCAATTACAGCATACAGTAGGCAGTAAAGAAGTAAGTGAATAGCCACCGACCGAAGAAGGAAGTAAAGAATGCGGTAAATAGTTGCGGGATGGAAAAAAATACACAGAATATGGCAAAGTGAAGAACAGAGAAGAAAGCATAGAAGAGAGTGAAACATTGCAATATGGGGATAATGAGAGCAGGTTGAGAAAGAACAAGGTTATTGTTACAAAGCATAGGAAGCCAGATAGTTATGTTAATTTAGGAGACTTAATACCATCAAAGTTCACAACATCCAGAAATACAAGTGACAATTCGTCCCAGTATGAAGATAATGAAGACGAGTTTTAGAATGACACAGACTGGGAATCCGAAAGCGAAGAAGAGAGTGAAAAAGCATGTGACGAAGAAGAGAGAAATACAAAGAAAAGTAGGAAGAGAAAGAATGCTAAAAACCACGATAAGAAATCCAATGTGACCAAAGAAGTAAATTTGACCACTGAAACTTCACAAAAATGTCACGTTGAAGGAAGTTTACAAATAACTCAAGATAAAATTCCCGAAAGTCGTCCTGTACAAACCATAGCTCAGCAAACAAAGAAAAAACAACAAAGGTCATGTACGAAGAAAACAAGCCCTGGGAGAAAGCGGTGTGTTAATATGAATGAATGGGAGACAGTTAGAGCAAAAAAAAAAAAAAAACTAAGAAACTTAGGAGAATAACATGTTAGCATAACTACAAAACAAATAGTACCTGCAAAAAAGATGCAACCCGGGTGTGGAACAAATTGTAGATTTAAATATCATGAGAAACTATTGGAGGAAGATAGGTTCACATTTGTAACAGATTTTGGAAGCTTGGAGACCATACAAGACATTGGGATTTTATAGTTAGGAATACTTTCAAGGAAAAGACAAAGAGTGTCTCTGTAAGGGGGGAAATCTAGGAGGGGTTCTTCAGTGGTCTATACACTAAGTAAAGGTGATACCCGTATTAAAGTTTGCAAGAAAATGTTCCTTGCCACTCTTGACATAACTGATATATGGGCGATAACAGCGTTCAAAAAACTGTTTCTAAAAATGTCACACTTTCACCTGACAAGAGGGGCAAACATTTGGACCTTGGACACCAAGTCATATCTGAGGAAGTGAAAGAGAATGTGAAGGAACACATACATTCATTTCCTGTTGTGGATTCACACTACACCAGAGAAAAGAGTAACAGGAAATACCTGGAAGAAGGTTTGCCAATCAGTAAAATGCACAACATGTACATCGAGTGGGAAAAAGATAGTTCTGGCATCCATGCAACATTGAGGCAATATAGGGATATCTTCAACAATTAATTCAACCTTGGATTTTTTTCTCCTAAGAAAGACCAGTGCAATGTAATTAAGGGCATATTCAATGCTGAAGAATACTAAGAAAAAAGAGATGGCTAAAGAGATTCAGGTGCATATGAAAAATAAAAAATTTAGTCCAAGAAATGAAAAAGAAGACAAAACAAGAGCACAACGTGCAAGTTCATTGTGTGTGGCTACGTTCGACCTTGAGAAAACGTTAACAATCCCACAGTCCGAAGTGAGACACTTCTATTACAAGAGAAAATATGCTTGCTACAACCTTACTGTATTCGATATTGGAAAGTCATGAGCCCACAGCTACTTTTGGCATGAACAAACTGGGAAGAGAGGTGCTAATGAAATTGCAAGCTTTATCATGGACTTCATTGAGTTTATAGTTGAAGAAGGCATTGCCGAGTTTATATTCTACTCAGACAACTGTGCCGGACAAAATCGCAATAGGATTTTGTATGCAGCATACTCGTTCATGTCTGAAACTCTACACATTTCTATCACTAACAGATTTTGGAGAAAGGGCACACGCAAAATGAAGGGGGTTTGGTTTCATGTCCCTGATCAGTGGGTTATGCTCATACGTATGGCAAAAACAAAGGGCGAACCAAACGTGTTGAAAGAAATTTCTCAGAAGGACATCAAGAATTGCAAACAACTTTTGGGTTTCGACAACCACAACTGTGCAGTAATCGAAATAAAAGGCACATACATTGGAACAAAGTGAAACAGATTCGTATGGAGAGAGAGAGAGAGAATCCCACCACACTTTACATCAAGTATGACCATGGAGGTGAAGAAGTGTCTCTCTTTACATCAAGTATGACCATGGAGGTGAAGAAGTGTCTCTTAATCTATACCAGAAACGCCGAGGAAAGCCAAGATCAATACACAATCTGGGGCTTAGCTATGCATACAAAGAACTGCTGCCAGTAACTGCAGAAAGTAAGAAGGATCTCCTGTCTTTGTGTGCGTACGTTTTTATGAGACTATGAAGGCAGGTGTAGCCAAACCAAAAAATAAGTCAAGAGAACTAAGCAGCGATGAGGACATGTAATAATAAAATTGTTCAATATTTTGGGGAAAACGAATTAAAACATGTCAGTGATGTGCGAAAATCAGAGACCCTTAAATAAAAATATTCTCAAGCAAAGTGTATGTTTGAAAAAAACTTTTCAATTTTTGGGGAAAAACAAATGAAATAGGTGTCAGTGATGTGAAAAAATAAGAGACTGTTTGATAATAAATGTGTCATGCAAATAATGTTATACATGAAAATATGGCATGTCTGTAAATTTTAATAAACCCCAAAAGGAGAAAGTCAACATACTAAATAAAGTATGTGTCTATATCCGTCCAGCCCCAACTGAGTTTCTGCTGTTGCAATGTATACAGCTTTACTGATACGTTGATAAATTATTATAACTGTAAATATTATTAGCGCATTAATAGTGACAGTACCTTAATACTTACTTCAGTATACCGTGTTACTGTGTAATTCAAATTGTCCATTTATGTCAAAGGTACGATGATATTAAATGGAGTTTTCCAATATAATAACACCGTATCTACTAAAAAAAGGGGTTAAAGAACAAAATTCAAATATGAGATAGCATATAAACAACCCTTTGCCAGAGATGTTATGCTGTAGCTTATAAATACAGATGTCAAAAATCATTCCGATTTACAGCAATTTTTCAAAACTTTCAACTGCTCGCCTGAACATTTTCCATTTTACAGTTACGATGTTCTTAGTTGGATGGGTCGCAATGTTATAACAGTCCCGTGAAAAGTGTAACAAAAGTATTTCACATTGCAATTTAACGTTACCATGAGAAATTTCACCTCACGTAGTTTCTGTATTAGAGATAGTGCATTGTTCTTCATGGTAAGAAACTGATATGTTTTCTGTTGTTGCTGTTTAAATAAATTAGATATACTGATTGTCATTGAACGCATGGGTGTATCGGGGTTTAGAGATTACATTTTCCTGTTTAGTATTTACAAAAACTTGCCTGCCCTTCTCTCGTAGGCCTACCAAAATTTTGCCACAAAACCGAGATTTCACGCAAAAATTGCGCCATTCTGCTTCCCAAAGCGTGAGCGGAGCGAACACGAAGAGCCACGCCGATTTACCTGCTGCCTTTATTTCTCTTCAAAGAGCAAGATGAAAGATTACAATAAGCTAGGGATAAAATGCGAAGCAGGTAAATCAGTGCGGCCCCTTCGTGCTATCTTTGCTTGCGATTCTGGAAGCAGAATGGTAGGGTTTTTGCGTGAAATCAGTTTTCTATCCTGTTTAATTGAATAAAATAATTGATTTAGGTGAATTAATAGTTACTTTTAATTGTTTAATATGATTTTAAAGTTTTTTCTCCACAAATTCCCTGGTATTCTTAGCCCTCCCCACTATTGCAGGTCTTACCTTGTAATGAAAATGCAATAATGCGACCATTAAATATTGCATCAGTCTAATCAATACATACCATTTAATTGTATGGAAAACATATTTTTTGGTACACTTACATGATATTTTATTTAATATGGCGTCACAAAAGAATTTCCATATTACCAGTCTTAGTCAAATATACAATAATGGACTTGGCCAAAATAAATTGTGTAAAGCAATTGTTTCATTATTCCCGTAATTATAACCATGTCATAAATGCCGGAAGCAACTGTGAAACACCCTTTCGGTACAAATATCTCATTGTAAACAACACTGACATAACTTAACATGACATCAGAAACATACCCAGTAATATAGTAATATTTAAAACACTGCTAAAGGGACAAGATTGATCAACTATTCACCCACTTTCAGATTTTTATAGCCACAAAGTTGCTTCAACTATCCTTCGAAAAACTTAGGTTATTAGTACATTTTAGCTTGTTTATCTCCAACTGTAAGTTTAAATATCGCTTAAATATTCAGCAGTTCAATAAACAACGCTATTAAAATGAATTCTGGATAGCTTCGTTATCAATTTCTGTAAACCTAAATTATTAAACTGCCGTACAGATGTTAGTGAGCAGTCACAAAACGCCGTACCTCACCCCCACTCTTATAAATTCCGTATGAGAAATATGCTTGTACTTTAACATAATGACGTAAAAAGAGGACATTTTCATATAACACGGAAGAAGACATATACCTTAATAGCCACAAATCGTAAATTTGTTCAGGGTTTTTCATCGCACTAACTACGTGCATTTTAACATGTGTACTGCAAGACATAACGTGGGTGTCTCATGACAGCATAAGTACTATCAAAGATTAACTATTTCCTTCGTCGAGGTGTGGTCTCGACGTGAAGGTACCAATAAAATTTGTCTCATAAAACGTCCTTCCGACAGGACAAGCCACTGGCTTTCGTACGTCGCAAACAACCTCCAGAAAGGCGAGAGCGAGAGCGGGAACTAACAACCCCGTAAGTTTAATGACTTTCTAGTGCACAACGGCCGAAAGATATTCAACATCAGTTTTAATATCAAAGGCAAATATACTTTAAAACTAAATGACTCACGCCCAGAATAAATGTGTGAAGCACCTACCAGTGTAAACATACGGGGTTTACATTGGAAAAAATAATGAAAAACTAGAATGTAATTCTCTCGCCAAAATCTTACTATGCATATTAAAATGATGACACTGATTAACAATATTATCACACAAACCGAAAGGCGGCGGCTTGCAGCCCTGTCAGAGCGCCAATGGTTGAACACTTTAAAAGCTTAGATTAAAATTAATTACACCCAACAAACTGTTCAGGGGTGCCTGTAGAATAAATAACAACTGGTCAATCAAAGCCCTGAACAGAAAAATTAAGCCACAGGAAATTAAATAATTAAAATATCCGCGAAGTGAGCTGATGATACAAGGGATAGCATGAAACATGTGGCTGGCATAAAGATAAATTGGGCACCACACCTAAAGTCAACTTAGTAGAAAATACAATGTAACGCGATGAAAAGTATTAATAATACTCAGCAATATTATAAAAATATAGTACCACTCCAAAAGGGAGTACAACGACTTCTTAGCTACTACACAAAGATACAGTTAAAATCACTCAATCTACCACACTACTGATTACACAATTTTATTAAAATTTAAAAGGCCCAAACAATTACCACGCCTTCAATTTACTACCGATATATTATTCTTATGTCTCTCTCACTGGCTTACAAATGTTACAATTAAGCTAAAAGACCACATATTACTTTTGTGTGGCATGCTGCTGCCGAATTTGAATTATGGCTGATTCCCCATCTATCTGTATGTTGTAGGCTCTATCGAAGTAACGTGATGAGAGCAGTCGTGCCCTCCTGGCTTAGCAGAGAAGTAGCGAGTACGAGCGGAAAAATTACAATAAAATTCTTAAACTCTGAATATTGTGGTGCAAGTGGGAGGGGAAAAGGTGGTGGTAAAGAAAGGAGGGGGGAGTGGAATCGGGAACATTACATGAAGGTCGGCTCGAGCGCTGGCATCAATACGGGAAATTGGTGAAACTGCGCGTGCTAGTGTAGCCCAATAAACGAAACAGTTCAAAGTTCGTACGAGGTAGATAGTGCAACAGCAGGTTAACGTCTATACAGTTAATTACGCTCAAAGCAATGAATGGCCTACCATTGCAACACATGTATGGCACGTAACAGAGATTTTTAGCACAATTAAAGTGCTCATGTCGCCGAGCATTGCTGCTGCGCACGAAGGTCTTTTCACAGAAGTGACACTTATAATGTCGGAATGGTTCAGCAGAGGTGGTTGACCATACAGATGCTGCTGGAACAGAGATCGATGGTCCAGACTTCGATGTCTGCATTACCGTTGGTGGCCCACCCAAACATGTCGATGGTGCTGTTGACACCAAGACTGTAGTGGTTGATGGAACTGCTGGTACCACCCCCGAATATGTCGATGACACTGCCATAGCCACCATTAACTCTGGAGTGCCCGAAGACATCGCAAATGCAGAATAAGGCTGACTATTGACGAGCGTGTCGAGATTATCCTGCTATGTGGGAGAGAGGAATACGCCCAGAGAGACGTTGCAGCAGACTTAAATCAGAGGCACCCTAAACGACAGCCAATATCGCAAAGCACTGTGAGCCATCTGCTTGAAAAATTCAAGATCACAGTAAGTGTGGCAGATGCACCCAGATCTGGACGGCCAACAACATCAGCAGAGGTGAAGGAAACTATTTTGGCCAAGTCGAACCAGCTTGGAGTTGGGCGTTCCTCGGACAACTCTTCAGCGAATCCTGAAAAAGCACAAGTTCCACCCCTACAAGTTGCATGTGATGCACCACATGATAGAAGATGATCCGGACTATCGTGTTGAAATGTGCAGATGGTTTCTGGAACACCTGGAAGAGGACGAAGACTTTTTATCCAAAGTTATGTTCTCAAATGAAGCAAACTTTAATGTAAACAGCGAGGTAAACAGACAAAATGTGCGCTACTGGTCCAACACAAATCCGCATTGGTTAACCGACAACAAAGAACAAGGAGCTGCTCGCATCATAGTTTGGTGTGGTTTGTGGAAATACCAAATCTGTGGCCCTTACTTTTTTGGTGGAACTGTCGACAGTGAAAATTACCCGGACATGTTGGAAAATTTATTGATGCCCTATTTGCACATAATTGGTTCACAACCGCAGTGGTTTATGCAGGACGGTGCATCTCCCCATTACGGCACTCAGGTACGTTATTGACTAAACGAAAACTTACCACAGTGATTTGCCGAAGGAAGACTGTGGAATGGGCTCCCCGATATCCAGATTTAAACCCAATGGATTTTGCAGTAAGGGGATATCTGAAATCGAAAGTTTACAGTGTGAAGATCAGGGACAAAAACCACTTGCTTGGAGCGAATTGCTGCCGAGTGCCGTACTATAACGCCTATCTTGGTAAAAAAAAAAAAAAAAAAAAAAAAAAAAAAAAAAAAAAAAAAAAAAATTATATATATATATATTCTGCGCAACATCAATGATAGCCTGCAATTGTGTGTCGATGTTTCAGACAATCATATTGAACACATATTATAGTATATTTGGAACAAATTTCATGTACGTTGTTCTTTCTATGATGCGGGACTTTTGGGCCATCTGTAGTATACTTATTATGTACGAACTTATTTTGCAGCGTAATTGTTCAAAACAGTTTTTTTTTTAACGCTTTTCCATACAAAAAGTAATAATTATCATAATTAAGAATAATGTCAGAAATAATAAAAAAAAACTTTTTACGTCAGCGTTACACTTAGTAAACACGTGTGTACATATTTTACTGCATATTGTGATTGGCATGTGATGAGTATGTTTCCCTGGAAGCTGTTAGTTAAAGTAACTTCAGATGTATTAAAAATATATTTTATTTCGGTTTGATGATTAGAATATTCTCTAAACTGTATACCGGTAGTTTTTCTAAAATAAAGTGACTAGAACAATAGATAAAAATAAATAAAACAATACAGATCTGACAATGTGTGATATTTCTCTGTGACTGGCTTACACAAACCAAAATAGGTTAACCAATCATACTTTGTAACCAATAAAATTCAACAAGCTGATAGAGATAAATGTTAATATCTTATTGCCTTTCAAATTGTCGGGGTAGGAAAGTGGATTTTCTGTAACGGAATTAGTATCTCAGTATACCCATTTGTTTATTAAATCAATTTGCAGGGAGAAGTTAATTTTTAATTAAACTTGATGTCGCTTTCAACCCTGTATTTAAGTCTTGAATTTCTTTTGACGGGTTTCTGGCTCCTCCCAACAGAGGAATACACCATCGCACACTTCCAGAGTCATCCAATTACGGTCACTTCGTTCACCTGATTACAAAATTTTGGAGCATGTCTGGCATGCCATCCAACATGCCGTTAAAAGCAGAGATCCACCACATTGGAATTGGTATAACACAGAATTGTAGGCCGTTCTTGACGAGACATGGCGTTCACTGTTTACTGACTAAATAATAAATCTCATGGCGTACAAGAACAGTCGTGTTTTTCCAGTTCTACTATCAAGAGGTGAACTTACAAAGATTCGGATGTTTTTTTTATCATTATTGATATATTTGATCTTTATTTTATTTTTGCTGACACTGGTAAGCAAGTATGTAGTTCCATCACAGGATAAATTATTACGGACTGGATTTATTTTCACGTTTCAGTAACAAATAAACTAATACTCCAAGTTCTACCATACAAAATCTATTTTACAGAGCTAAAGGTTCAGAGTGATTTCTGAAATTGACTGCAGTTGGTTGCTTGTTAGTGTTAACATCTATGTAACCACAATAAATAACTGACCTCATTTCGTTTTACAAACGAAGCGAATTCAGTGGATCTACAGAGCTATGTATTATTTCCTTAAGAAAACAAGTTAAAAATTAGTTTGTGAATAAGAGCATATGCGTAAGTAAATGCAAGGTTTCTCGGCAGCTATTTTCAGCCATTCTTAGCTATACTCAGTGTAATGTTGATGTGTTCCCCACTCGAGTGTACAGGGAAAGGCTTATTTTAGAGACAGATCATGGGAAGGGAAAATGGCCAATCACTGGCAAAACATGTTCGTACAATATTGTGATATTGTTCTCGAAGATACACAATCAGTAGTGTGCCATGTGCAGCTTCATTTGACAAACTTGAAATTCGGAGCTTGAAAATGTCTATATTTAATCAAATTTAATACTAAATATACATGTACGTGGGTAGTACATTTTCCTTCAACAAAACCAATGAGCCTAAATAAAATATAATTTCAACTCGAATATATTTGTTACTTTTTCTTCAACTGTGTTGGAGGACTTGTTATGGAGGGAGGAACCTCAAGGTTCCTCTCTCCTTGAACCGTGATATCTCCTAAGCCGTGCTATATACACGCTGTTCTCACATCTGTAGGTGCGCCGATTAGCTGGTGGCGGAAGGGGGAAGATCTTTCTGACCGTACACTTGTCAGGGATGACTCAGGGCCACCTGATGGGAACCCGTCGCCTCTACTGTTCTCAAGATGGCAAGAAGCTGGATGTGACGGTCCCCCGCCGATATCCCCGCATCACACGCTGCGGCATGTCTCCTTCCCGAGCAGGACTTGTCACCTCGCCCGGCTACCGTGTCCTCAAAGGACGTCCTTCCCCCTGGCGACACGCAATCGTGGTCGCTCCTTTGTGCCGGCGTGGGTGCAGACGGACACCCTTGAGAGCCATCTTTGTCTCGCGAGTTGCCCATGTCTGAACAGGTATTATGTAAGGAAGAGCGGGCAGGTAGTCTGGGGATCCGTCAAAGCCCTGCCTGCATATGTAATTACACTGCTACCTTACCTAGCCCCGCCTAAGATGCCAATCATTGTGCACTGCTCTATAAATTATTTGAATGGCGAATGATTACGAATATTATTTTTAAAAATTATAATATACATGCGCAAGACTAGTCTGGAGTTCTTGTATCACCTGCTGAAACAAAAATATTATTTTCATCAACGAAACTGCAATAATAATAATAATAATCATGATGATAATATTATAATAATCACAGTAATAATGTTTTTGGATAGTTTTTGGGAATGGAAATTCTGACCATTAGTGGCAGGTCAACGGTTGATGACACGTTGTTGCACGCTGCAAGAATGCTTGCCAGTTCGGCGCCTTTTTGTTTTAAATTAGACCTTTACAAACTTTTTGATAATTTGTTTGATGCTGCATTCACCAGTAATATCCAAACCGGGTGCGTGGTACGCATACTAACCTATTGCATAATACTGCCACGAAGCCTTTATACATAGTCATTTCGTAACTTACTGTTTGCTACGAATATGTATAGGCTGTTCACGGTAATGTGAGCACTTCTGAGGCACTAGTTACTTTATTCTTTCAGTCATTTTTTAAGGCTTAAAACACCTTTTAAAATAAATGTTGCTATGCAAGTAATAAACACATTGTGCATATTCCACCGAACTCGGAAGTTAACCTCTAAGGCTAAAATAAAATATATATTTTTGACTTTTATTCCAAACGAGAGGGCTTTCAAAAGTGCTCACTTTGACGTGAACAGCCTATATAAAAAATTTTGTTATAGTCAAACACTTTTCCCCCGCACAGCTGGATCGCCCTTCCAATAACGTGAGTAAATAATTATAGTACAATTATCATTTAGATACGCCTTTCGCTTAACACGGCAAGGCAGTTATCTCATAACCTTGTTCCCATTCACGATTAAACTCCGGGTCTTTCGCTCAACTCGGCAATCGACGGAGGCCCAGGTGATATAATTTCCACAATACCATCCGGCCGACGGTGCAGACGTCTACAGGCAGTCTGGCAACTGGCGTGACGGATAACGGGTTATATTACAGATAAAAATTAAGAAACTGTGTTCCCAATGGCCTCAAGTGTTGAGCGAAACATTTAACAAATCACCGAGCCAGGACGAAAGACTTACGTAAAGACAAGTAAATGAAAAATTGTGTAACCTCAAAGTCAGTTCCATTGTCGTTTAAATGCAATGAGCTATACTGACATGAAATCATTACTAGGGTAACCTGTTTTTCACGAAAAGAATGCAGAACAAGCTGTGTTCCAGAACACTTTAGTTTAGAACCACTTTCGTCATTGGATCTTTTTGAATTGTTAAGTGTCTTATCCATTTGCCCGCCGATCACAGACAGTCAGTACTGGAGAAACTTAATTCTCATTGGCTTACACATGTAAGAGAATGTCTTCACTCAAAGACAGGCGGCCAATAGCCAAAGGAAAGCTGCAAGTGTGCACGTAGAATACAGAAGTATAGACAACGCAGAAATCTTTTCACGTAAAACAGGTAGCTTTAGTCATTACTTTTATCTTACCACTTCGCGTTTAATATTGAGCTTCCATGTCGGTGGCAAATGACGATGACCTATAAGGATGGGCACCTACAGATTATTTAGCCATTAGCTGTAAAGTATATAATAGTAGAAACGAAACCATAAGTGCAGTTCTCCAAGTTTTTGAAGTTAGTTGCTTTGTCCTACACGAGGTAGCTCTGTACTATTCCATATGTTGGCCCGTGGCACTAAAGCATGGCGTAATAGGCTACCAGTTATCATAGAACCAGATATAGGCGCCACTGTGTCCCTGGAAGGGGGAAGATAGTAGTGAAGGCTAGCATTAAGTTATTTGGCTCACCGCACGATAACGCCACGGAAAAACGGGGGTGATTACAGTGCTACCTTGCGTCAGGTCGGAATACTAGGTTGAAAACGCGGATAAATTACATAATGGCTTCGTCAGTTCTGTATTCATATTCAATGGCATGACTCAGCCAACATACCTGGATAAGAGAGAATGATAATAACAAGCAGAGATAGTCGTATTGTGTGATATTCACTGAAAAATAATAACAGAATCAGTGCTCTTAATTTACGGCCTTCACTGTTTTTAGTAATTTATAATTTACTTTCAGGTTATTGGCGTCTACATATAGGAAGTATGTAATAGTAACTTAAGTCTAACAACATACGCATAACAGCTAAGATGGCAGTCGAGCTCACTGTCTCCTAGTTCGCAGGAAGGAACCACGCCTCTTACGCAACCAGGGATCTTCGCACGATCTTTAATAAGAGTATTGTCGAATCTTATCATTCTTCATGGATAGAAGCCAGTTAAGTTGCAGTGGGTCGGTATTGAATCTGTAAGAGTCAAAACACTCTTAACGAATTATAGGCTGTTCACGATAAAGGAAGCACTTTTGAAAGACCTGAAGATCTATAGTCCATTACCGATTGGAAGCGACTTATGAAAATCAACCATTGAGAAACCAGTCTAGGCGTAACATGTCAACCTGTTCTTTCAATAACCTTTATTCCACACATATATAACACTGTGGTTAACTTTAGAGTACTGTATTATTGAATAAATGAAACTTTACCTTAATATCTTCTATAACTTGTAATATTTATTTCTTTTTAAATATGAATTAACAACAGCGAGAGCAGCGACGTGTTGGCAACGGCCAGCAAGAAATAGTTCAGAGTAAAAATATTATTTTAACCTGTTTTTTTTAGTAAACTATTTGTAAATTAAACGGTGCCTATTGAAATATTTAATCAGTCCCGATGGCAACATCTCATTTTTACAGTTAAAAATAACAATGGAAAATATCGTGAGTAGGCCGTAATGGTACGGTGTTTTATCGAGCGAGAGCAACTTTGAAGCAACTGTCTGCTGAGCGAGGCTTGGCTCTCTCTCTCTCTCTCTCTCTCTCTCTCTGTCTTTGTCTCCTTCACACTCGGGAAGTTTCACTTCGCTAGCGCACTGAAAATTGTACACGTTTTCAATTGTAGCATATTTCATACTTATTACAGCAAAATAATGATTTTTGAATTTGTAATTTACAACTGAAAAAAGATTTTAATGTTTGAATAATTATTTTAATATATTCACATACGATGGCGGGGCAGAAACAATGTGAAGTTGGCATACGTGGCGGGCGAGCCATGACATGGCGGGTTGCTGTTTTACCAAACGAAGCGTAAATTATACTTACTCCAAAAAATACTTCAAATTACCTCATCACGTTTGTAGACGTTATGTTTTTTAAACCTACCTAAGCAAGTCACGATGTTGTGATAAATCAGTTTTTTCGCGGCAGTAATAAATATACTGTTACGGTGTATTTCGTTAACCGCTGCGTGTGAAATAGCGTGGCGTGGCTGCGTGGTGATAGTTACGCTGTATCTGTGTGTGTGCGTGATTTCGAATATTTGATATGAACTATTTATACGTTGAAAATGTGAACTGTTTTTATGGCGAAGTAATTTATTTACATCCACGTCTGTTTATTTATCACAACGTTGTACCTTTGCCCTGGTGGGTGTTTGAAACAATCGTGTAACGTGATTTACCACCAATCCCAATACAATACCTAAGTCCAGCCCCAATAAATTTCAATAAACCTAATACACAGTAAGTCGCAATACATATAAATATGAGCGGAGTAAAAGTTACGGTAGGCTTATTTGTGTGCATGTTCACCGCTATATTTTAAGTTTCTGTAAAAAAAAAAGAGTGACAAGTTACGTGCTTGATTATTTTAATGTCGCTTTTTCGTTGGACTGGTTATTCCTTCGTTATTCAAACTGAGGCCATTCTTTTAATGAAATAACCCAACACATATTAATAACAAAATTAAATACTACAGTTCATTACCCCGTAGTTGTAACAGTGTTTAACACAGTCGCGACAAAATATTAACGTGCATTACGTGTAATGTGCTATGTCGTGGAAAACAAATATGTTACTGTAACTTAACTGAAAGAACTATCGTTAATTCAGGCATTTTTAAAAAGTCATAAAGTTGACCTAAAGAATGTTATAGGCCTAAACTGTGAATATTCGTACGAAATTGTTTTTGAAATAGACCTAAGATAGAATTCTTTGAAAAGCTGTAAACAGTAAACAACACATTTGACAGGTATAAAAGTAGAAGTCACATTTCAATGTTTATTTTTAGATGTAGTGAAAGTATACGAACACATGTACACACACAATGTCATGCAAACATTGATTTTGACAGATGCTACATGGCAATGTTTGTTTACAGTTGGCGGAAGGATACGAAAAGGGCCTGCAAGTAGATATTTAGCAGGGCTCCGAGAAAGTTGCTTCCAAGGGGTAATGGACTATACTTCTATCCTCATAATTTGTTACCCTTCCGTCTTATGTAATATTTACTTTGCCACGGGCCTAATTACTTTATTAATGCGTCACTCAAGTAAACACTGTAAGGAGCGGAGTGGAGAGATTTGGGCGGCTCTTAACCACCAGGCCTTGAGAGTTGATGAATGTGAAGCTAGGTGGATATGATGCAGTGCCGGATTGCAAGGGCGGGAAAACGAGAAATGCCCGATAAAACCCGCCGACCAGTGGCATCGTCCGACACGATTCTCCGTGCGAGAAACCGGGAGCGACCCCTCCGGGAATCGAACTTAGTGCGCCTTGTTGGGAAGCGAGCGCCGTAGACGCGACATCCTCGGTGGCAGGTTCTCCACGTGTCTCATGATTATTCAATTTTGAATAATCGGATTAACACTTCGATAACAAATTGATCGAAAGGGTTTATCCTTAATCCGACCTTATCCGATCAATTTTTTTACAATCAGATTAAATCGGGTGTGTTTTATCAAAGAAATTGGATCAAATTTATTTTATGAAAAAGTTTAATCAAATTTCTTTGATGATTTTTTTTGTGTGTGGGTATACTTTATTTTCTTTCTTTCTTTTTAGGTGTGGGAGGGGGTAGCAGGAGCTCTGTACGATGTTGACGGTGTTGTGTTCTGGAGGTGACTGACCAGAGTGGTGGTTTGCAATGTGTTATATAGGTGTTGAGTTGAATGAAAGAGTGGGCTAAGTGTAAATTTTCTTATTTTTTCTAATTTTGACGTGTTTGTAGTTATATTGGTGGTAGATGCGCAATTTTTACAAATATATTTAACACATGTGAGAAATTCAGAGTTTTTAAACATGTACTACATATGAATTAATTTCATGCATCGAATCGCAAAATTTCAAAGACTAGGTGAATAATAAGTTCAATTACGTGAGTCTCGATCTTAGAAATATAATCTACACGAGATAGAATTTTAACTATGTGAATAACATCTGATGTCTACAAGTACAAACTGACTAAACGATGACAATTATGTGAGTGTGGAACTAACGATTTACAACAAAATGTCCCTTTAAATTACTTTAATTAAATGAGAGTCTTCTTAAATACATTAACAAGTTCACACAATTCAGCCTGGTGAATATCTTACGGCAAAAAAAAACTCAATACGATTTAAACCAGACACAATCACACATCTGAAATTATATTAAAATAAGTCAGTTCGATGTATGAATGAGTAGCAATTACGTCGAGCTGTGAGTAGATACGTATGGTGCAACAGATAGGCAGCTGTGTTTAAATTATGTTAAAAATTCATAAATGAAGGCATTTTTTAATGTTTATAAAATTCACTGCACTTGTTAACACAAACTGTATTTTTAAACTGCTAGGAATTTTCGTAGACTAAGCTCAGAAACTTGATTTGAAAATCTTACGCAATATTGACTTAACATGGGAAAATATGTATTTTCCCGAAAAAAATATTTTTATATTAAAACGTAAATCGCGGCTATGACTAGAGATGAAGGTAGGTCAGACTCTTGCAAATTTAAGGGAAAATATAGGAGTAGTTTTAGATAACTTGAGTTAAATATTTTTTATTTAAAAACTAGTTTAAATATATTACATTCTGTTTGTCTTGTTCTTCTCCAGATGCCATAGAGTTGTATCTTGAAGAGGAGTACTTTGTGTATATGTAAAATGAAATATTTTAAATGTTCGCTGGACTATGTTCGGTGCAGTAATAGATTCAAGCCAAGGAGGGACAGAGGTCTTTGCTAGCTCCCTCTGTAAAGGTATTCGGGGCTCACTTTCAATATGTTCCCCTGGGATGTCACAAAAGTTGGCCAGCAGGACGTCGTGTCTTCTTCTCCAACTTTCAATCTAAGCAGTTGGAGTGGACGAAGACTTTTGACCTGCTGCCTCGTTTCTTTTCAAAAACTTAATTCATTCAGCTATGTTTGATTTTCTCCATAATTTTTTTGTAATCTCCCCTCGGCCCTTCAAATGTGGTTTTTAAATCAAGTTTTAATTCAAATGATTGTAAGTTTTTTAAGTCAAGAAAATTACATCTTTGTGAAAGCAAGCACAAAGTTAATAAATTTGAATTTAAATACAAGTCATCAGCTTACCAATACAGATAGACACCCATTCATAGCATTGCAACAAAAGATTGTTTTCTCAACTCTCATTATAAATAAGATATTACTGGAAAAAAACTAGTGACACAGGGAATAACAAAATAAATAAAAAGTCACACACTATTCGTTTTAAACATTTTATTGTAAAATATCCTTTTCAAAAAATCCATCTTTAAATCTAAGTATTTACAATATCACATAAAAAGATTGAACCTACAACAAACATCTACACACAGTAAAAGTCATCTTTCAATCACAATTTTTACACAAATATATACAAAACAATTTTGCACATACTTTAATACAATCATCTTACAACTAAATTACCAAAACAATTTTTTTTTACAAAAAACAAGTCGTTTTAACAAAAACAAGATATTTCATCAATCACATTTTTAACAACAATCATCTTACAAACTAAAAGACAGTTCATAAATAACATTTTATCAACGACATTTTTCAATTTAAACTTACAAACATTTCATCATACTTTTTTTACATCTGGAACCTAGCACTACAACTACTGTTACTACAACTACTATTAGTACTGCTACACTACTGTTACAAAAGTCTCTGACATATATTACAACATTAAAATTATATTTACAAAAAATGATTACCATAATTTTTACAAATATAATACATCGTTGTGTTATTTTCCTATCTATTTACAGTAACGACGTATTCGGGAGGTGTGTTCATAGACATTTACTGTGGAGTATTCTTTTTTCGGTGTCACATCCGGTATTTTTATTAGACACCCAGACATGCCAAAGACGAAGTGTAATACACACTCACACGCACACACTTTCCTCTGTGTATTTCATTTTCTTCTTTGACAAGGGGTTAAGATAGTAGTAAACTTGTTAGGCAAAGGAGAAGCAGCATTGAATGGTAACGCAATTTGTAGTCTGTGTAGTCAACTGCGATGATGATTGTAGTTAGTTGCGATGATGATTGCAGACAGCTGCGATGAGTGTGGAACAGGAGGTGCGTGTGGTGGTGGCAGATGGAAGTTCTTGGCGGTGTGGGGTACTGGGAGGTCTATAAATTTATTGTGGTGTTGAAATTAATACATGAAGGAAAATAAATACTTAGGTATTCGATAGTGCCCCCAAGGTAAGTTTGATATTCCATCTGCCTTAATGTACTGCTTATCATCCATATCTGACAACACTACCTTTGTTATGCGTTCGGTGTAGCCTTAATGAGAAAGTGAACGGGAACTGATATTGGGTCCCCATTACCCTTGTGCAATTTTTGAGGCAATCTCGATAATCCTCATACCTGAGTGATTACAACACATTGGGTATTACACCCTTCGCCTTTTGAATACATTGCTCATTCGCAACAACGCATGCATAAAGCTTAGGACCTAAACCCACAAAGTGTGTGATTATGCGCCCACCACATTCATCTTTCGTCGCCCCGGTACGGCCTTTTTTCTCGTAAGGGAATCCTTGCGGGTTATCGAGCATATAGTTGGATGTATCAAACCGCGCCTTTAAGTCTGGGGTAATTACTTTCTAAATGTCATCACAAGCAACAGAATAGATTAGGGAATCGATGTCACAATAGAGGAGGTGCAAAGCCGGTGGAAGAAATTTTGTACACATGTACTGAGAGTGAAATTCATAGTGTTAATCTTGAAAGGTCGAGAATGGCAACACCAGTGTACAAAGGTTTGTTGAACCCAACAGAACTCTTTGACATCTCGATAAGGACCAAGTTTTCATTGGTAATCTGCTGTGCCTGGAATGTTGGACATCCTATCAGCTATGCAGTCCCATAGATCGTGTCATACCTCAAAATGACTGATGTCTCTTTCCCGGCGGACATTCTGCAAGGTTTTTCCAAAAAAAGGAATTATTCATCAACTTGAAAAACGATTTCTCGAATACATTCGCAGCCTGGGAATGTTTCTCAATGTTAAACTCAATGTATGGAACCATCCAAGCCTTCTGCTCAAAGTGCAAAATGCGATGAACAGAGTCAGGTTTGGCCCGTACATCAAGTACTGCCTCGGTGTTTCCCTGTGTATGACATATTTCTTATGCGGTGCGAGTGTTAAAAGAAGTTTCTCGTGCGAGCAGTTCGGGGGTACGCCATTTTCTGGGGCCAAAGGCAGATCAGATAGTTTATCATGACACTCCTCCAGAAAAGACACACCAACTTATACAAAAAAACAAGTTTTACTGTGTTTGCAAAATCCCATGAAGAGAACATGTCATCCACAACCTGCTCGAAATTACCAACTGGAAGCTTGGACCGCATCCTATGACTGTACAGCCCATTGACGTCGAAATAGCATATATATTTCGATGCCACACTTGGGTCATAGTCCTCACCCATGCAAACATTGTTGGCTTCCGCATGTGTTTTTGAAACCTGGGTAATTTCCCCCCCCCCCCCCCTAAGCCAACATTCTACAAAAATATACATGTGAGGATCAGTCAACAGCTCTAGCCACATGTGTGTCATTGACAATAAAGCACCCCATGAAAGAAATGGAGCTGTAATGTACATGGTGGGGTCAAAACCGTAATGAGCCAAACATACGGTCCTGAAATTCTCAAAAACATCAGCCAGCAAACAATTGTCCACACATAAGAAATGAATGGCATACTGCAGCAAGTTTATGCAGTTGAACACATCCCACGCAGCTTGGGCATGAGCGAAATCCTCATCGCTAATGCCTTCGCCTCTCATCACATTATGAACTGCGTCCTTTGGTGGGAGTGACTTGCACATCAGACTTTCCAGCGACTTAAAGTTATAAGGAAAAACTCCCATTTTGCCAATTCGAACTGGGTATTAGCTAGATATAGCGAGCGGGTGATACTCAATTGCTCAAGTAGTAAATTGCCTGCCAAAGTTTTCAGAGAGGCGCTCATGAACAAGAATGAATCAATAAATGTTAACTGGAAATATTGCGCTTTTCCATTGCAATCAGTCCCACTGGGAATCTGTTTTGTGATACATTTGTATTTTTCAAGGGTCATTCCAATCACTTGAATTTTTCCAGGATTTTCAATTATCACGGTTCTATCGTGTAACATTACATGATGTTAAGCCAGGGGTTTTACAAGAAAGTGAGCATCGTAACTATGCAGGTTGTGGAAAACAGCGACAAGTTGTCTTTTGGGCAGTCTGAAATTCAAGTTGCACTTATTACGTGCACTGCCTCTGATTTCGCCCATCAGATGGTCATGGTCGACAACAATGTCATCTGTACTGAGCCAACTTAGCTTCATCAGCAGGGGTTTTTGGCTTCATCGGAACAACGACGCTGTAAATTCCTGCAAACCAATGTGTAAGTTCAACTAATTTTTCAACTAATTGGTACATAAAATCAGCACCCACGAACTCGATATACTGAGTTAAATCCTGATGTTATTAACAAACCAACAAAATGCTTCAAGCATATGGAACATGTTGGTTGATGGTAGTTGTATTACTCGTTTCATCATTAGGTAAGCAAGTGGACATGGGTGTCAGGCAACTTTCTACATCGTAATAGGTGACGAAACCCAATCTCTGCTGTTTGCTGTAATCTTAAAATTAAAAGTACTTGTCGTTCCCAGTGGTGAAAGTACTGCCAACAGCCTTTTGTTGCTGGCAAATAATAGTGTGACTAGCGAGTTTCTCCTCACTAACAAAGTACTGGAGACAACGCCCGCAAATATGTTTTCTACACTTCTTACTCAGCTGACTACCATCCAGCCATGACAAATTTATAATGCATAAGAAATGCAAATGAGCGCTATTTCTACTTGTGCGAATCGTCAAAATATTCACGTGTTTGTTATAGTGTATAGGAGATATATGCATGGGTACTACAACCCCACTCTTTTCGCAAGTTTCGTCAACTATATTGCTATCTTTGTCTACCACACAGTGGTCATTGATAGAAATAGAATTATTCTCCTCGAATTTACGAATATCCTGCATGACTACAGATGTCAACAGACCTTCGATATTCAAAACCTGGTGAGGTTTTGGATATGAAGTAATTCTGTGGGCATTTTGTGTGACAGGAAACAAAGATGCTACAATGGTGTAGTGGAAACACATTCCCTCTAGGCAATCTACAGCGACACAAGTTTTCCTGTCAGCAATAAAATTGAGCAGTTTAGTGTGTGCAGCACCGATGGTGAACGGCCGATATTGACTCACCCTGTATGTCAACATTTGTAGACTCCAGCCAGAACTACACACACTAAACTTCTCAAGTATGTTAGTGAGATAAGGAACGATATCGTCATCATAGATTAAACCCACATCAGATGAATGGAGGACAGGGAGTGCTTTGCTTTGAAAATAAGAAGTCTCTGTAGAGCCTTCTTCTGCCGTGAGGGATTTCAAGTACTTATCGGCTACAGAAACGGATAATCTAACTGGCCAGAGTGATGTCGTTATTAAGCTTAATAAAGGAACTTTACACAATTCAAAGAAATGACAAAAATCTGTGTCAGACTAATTGATTGTTAAGTATCTGTGCATCATTTAGTCTTCCCGCGAACGCCATAGCCAATAGCTGGTATGTCAGGTCTGGCAAATCTTTCACTGAGGCTTAGGAATCAGAAAAGGAATTATTTTATGGCTTCGTTGGCGAAATATCTCTAACAGATTCGAAAGTCGGTTGTGAAACGGTTGGAGCACTTTCCGATTCACAACAAGAAGCTTTTGATTCTGATAGAAATAAGTCGCCATTCAAAAGATCAACCGTCCCATGTTTGAGGGAAGCGGGCACATTTTGACTTTTGGTTTTGACAATCTCTCCGTAAGCGAATCTGTACTCGAATCACTTAAGTAGAGATCATCCTCCAATAGATTAACTTTTGTCCGCTTAGGCGAAGAGACACTGGCTCGACAGCTTGTTTGTCTTCCCATTTGCAATTCCGAATCGGAATCGCTTACATAAAGATCTCCAAGCAAGATGTCAATACAGGATCGCTTATGCACGCTCATTTTCGCCTAACTAAAACACTTTCTTTAGTTTCCCCGGTATAAAAGTTTAAACACAACACTAAATTAAATCGAAGTGACCCCCTTGTTCGGAAATATAAACACTCTTAATAACTTACACACAAATACATACACAATATAATTGCAAAAAAATTTTATCACTAACATCCTAAACAAAAGGGGAAAATGCTTTTCTTAATTTTAAATTTAATGTTTGTTGGGGAAAGAAAGGAGCGAGAGCTGTGACTAAAAAGGTAGCGAGTTAAAAATTATTTAAATGTGGACGAGAGTCAGGTAGCTAGCAGGCGGGGAGAAACACAATAGGGAATAAATGGGCCAAGGTCTCGGCCACCCGATGGGCCGCATGCACGGTGAGGGGTAAACGAGGTGAGCATGGATCAAGCCAGGTCGGTCTGCATGTGGAGCTGCGAGCGAGAGAATGAGAATTCTAGTACATTAAGCTGTTGCTAGCGCTCGGGTGTGCCACCATTTGGCTGCTCTATCCCTGCCCGCACCTGCCCGAGAACCCCCGCTCGCTCCCTTCCCCTGCTAACGCCAATCCTGCAGTCGCTGCAGTGTCGCCTGGATGCATGCGCACCAGCGGGAGAAGTGAAGCACGTCCCATCCACCCCCACCCTGCCCAAAAACTTTCCCTTCTCCTTTGCTGATGCACAATGCTTGTGGACACGCATGCGTGCTAGCAGGAGAAAGTTGGCACTTCCCCTCCAGCCCCGTCCCTCCAATGCATCACTCCAATGGAAAAATTTCTTGTCAAGCAGCCCGTTTCCAGTAATTAATCAACTGCACTTTGCGTCCTGTCTTGCCCTTGTCTTTCACAAGATTTTACTTTTTGCTCCAGGCGTGCAGTTTTTGTTTAGAATATAACGTTTTTGTTTAGAATGTTTGGATCAATCTCACTAATATCCTTTGGTGCAGGCTCCATCTCGACATGAGTCCTTCTGAAGAAACACATTTCCAACAAACCACTACCAGCTTTAGCATTTATTCCTTGAAGACCAAATTGGTACAAAAAATACAACAAAACATAACTCTCTTGTATGCCAAGGATCTTAACTGTCCAAGACATATAATAATTATTAACATTCTTAGTAAAAGACAGTTATGATAAACCTTCCTTGGGTAATAATCAGAAGAACGAATTCACCTCTGATTCATGTCAGGATGAAATCTGCAAAAACACATAATCAATACTGTTAATAATCGTAAAAATTAATATAATATGCAAAAATGAATTAAACTATTAATACAACATAGATACATACCTCAAAACTAAGTAATAACACAAAAAAACAGTAAACAGAAAAGTCCAGGATCAGCCCGCACCTACTAATTTAACCTACTCGCTCAGTATTTAACATGCTAATGGTGAAACTCCATGGCAGCACTCCGTATCTCTATTCGCTGCTGCTATATGCTGGGACCTTATCACCAGATATACTTCCGGGCCCCACCAAGCTGCGACTTGGTGGGGCACAAGATGTTTCAAACATTTTTCTTCCTCACAATATGAAGTTACAATGCGTTCACCCATAAGTTTACGCTTATGATCTACTCTGTGTGGTCTGTACTGGTTTACAAGACACTCAGAACTGTTACAGTTAGTTAAAGTAGCACCATAAGTATTTGGTTGTAAAAGCTTGAGAGAAATACGTACATTTGAAATGAATGTCTGACTCACACATTTCTTAACAACATAATGTGAATATAATAAGCTGTAAATTACATAATGCAAACCTTCAGTACAAAATCGTATGTTTTTATTTCATTGGACACAATGGGAACATTGGGATCATTATTCTGAATTAGCCACTTCAGACACATATAAACTGATCTTCCTTGTTCGAAAATAAAGTTGTGGATGTCCCCGTTGCAGGTCTCCTTCCAACGAACGGTTATTCTTTTGTGAGGTCTGGTGAGCTGGTAGTCGATTACTCTGTATCCTCGTTCCTCTTTAATCTCCTCGCTAAGACTGGAAATCATCAAATCTTCTAATATTGATGGCAAGTCACTGTTGGGGCGAATATATCTCAGAGCACAATTGTTGCATGATATTCCTCCACCAAAGCAATTGCCAAGACTGTTGTGCAAAGTGTAGCGCCAATGCTTTATATCATTGCAAACATGAATATGAATACAGTCATATGTTTTAAAGATCACTCTTCTGTATCCAATTTGTAGGACCTCGTATACATCTGTAGGGTTGAAGATACTAGCTATGATTGACACTTTTATACTAAGCACACTCGTTTATATAGTCTGCCAGATGTTCTTGCTTTGAAAAACATTGCATTGCCACATGCCACAGGGAGAAGTTAATTCTTGGTCACTGATGTACGTATAATGTTGGTTTTGTTGCATTGTTCTGACCAAACTGTAGTAAGAGAACAGTAATTACAATCCTTCTGCATAATGTATTTGATTTTCTTGTAGGATTTGCATTTGGTGATGTGTCCACTGTGAGCTTCAAATTCTAGTTTACCTTCATCACAAGGTAGCTTGCTGTCAGGACGTAAATTATATAAAGGACAATTATTTTGTCCATTACATAAGTCGAAAACTTTAAAAGTTTCTGTTGGGCTGATTAACGAGTAACACCAATGTTCATCTCTGTTGTACATCTGCATCAATTGTGCAATATCTTCATCTTCAATTCGAAATCATACTCACCTGAATCCTGGAGTAACACTAGCGTACTGAAGTGATGAGTCAAACCTCTCCTCATTGAACTTGCCTGCTGTACGATTCTCTCACTTTATATAGACAGATGTTCTTCCACTTAAAACTAGTTCTTCAACGACAACTTTGTTAGATCAAATTTACACACAAAACAATACTATTCCATATATCAGAATCCCACATTCCACATGGTGCCCTTAAAAGTGTGCTACTGCCTTGTATTTGCATAACGTGTTCTTTATTATTACATGTTTCAGTCCATAAGGTTGTGGTGGTGTCGTAAAATTCTCTAATCAATATATATTTGATTTGATGAAAACCTGGTTCTTTGGTTATTTCTGTACTGCGATTTTTAAAACATAGGTCACAAGAATAACATGGCAGTTCGCTGCCAGGCTGTATATTATAAACAAGACAGTCTTCTTCATCACACACACTCGTTCTGTATATAGGCTAGCAGAAACTTTTTGCGAAATTCCAATGTTCATTTCCATACACATCTGTGTTGGAAGGTATATGTTGCCTAGAGACTGGAACCATATTTTCTTGTGTCCTAGAAAAATAGTTGAGTGCATCTTCTCTGGGCCGAATTTCTCAATTTTTTCGAAGATCTTACACTACATGGAACAAACAATTTATTTGAAAAATTAATATATTTATACACAGGTAGGATGTTGGTACAAATGTTCTCTGTAAGCTTTGCTTTTGCATTGTGAATGGAACATTTTATCCATGCATTGATCAGTATTATAATGTTTGACTATTGAATTAATACTCGAAAAGTTGTGGTATTTTCTGATATTTATTATTTCTGCATTTGTTAAAGTTTTTAAAATTTCCATTTGCATTTTTACAGGCAAGTATATGGGATAGTCTTCGAGTAATGCATAATTTACATATTGGAAATGTTTTTTGTAAGCTATGTCACCAGAGTCCCAGTCAGATTATGTGTCTTGTAAGTCTGTTCCAAAAACATTATTTTAAATTTAGGTTTCAAACTATACTAATATCTGGGAGATTTAAAGTATAATACTTTCGAGTCATTAACGTCGGTTGTATAATAAACAGACAGCTCCTTAATTTTAAAAGAATTGTCTTGGTAGTTTTCGAAACCCTGAGCATAGCACATCATTTTTATGGTATTTTTTAATATGATATTTACAAAAAAGTCTCTCTCTCATATATATAAATTTTTATAAGATGATGGTGCTCGCCTCATAATCTACTTCATAGACTCCGGAATCATCCATTACTCTATCTGGAATAATTATAGCTACAAGTAGCTGTTCTAGCCTGTGCGATATACAATATCTAAGCATATGCCGTAAGTTCTCATCATTAGCAAAGGCAGGCATGCCATGTGGACAGTCATCACAAGGTAAATAGGACATGATATCCTCATTGGCTTTTAAATGTTCAGTCAGGACCAGATACACTAATTTTATTTCATGGCCCACAAAACAAATTATAAATTCTTTTGGCAACACTTGCAGTTGGGAACACTCTTATACTCAATGAGGTTTTCGCCTTCCCATAAGCTAAAATCGCATTGAGAGTTTCAACACATTCAGAGTCGCAATTGTCGCAGCACTAACCTTCATGCATCGTACATGATGCAAAGATGTAATCCCTTGTAGATTCTGCATTGATGATGTTCTAGATATAGCGAAGTTGTAGTAGACGTCTGGCATCGTTCTTGGTGTGGATGCCTGGAGCTGTAGTAGACCTGATGGATTTCTGGAGCTGTAGCAGTTGTGATGGACATCTGGCATTATAGTCATTGCTGTAGTGAGTGTCTGTTGTTTTAGTGGATGCCTAACATCGTTCACATTATCAACACTTGCCATTGATGTCGACACTTCCCAGATGCCTGTAGTAGATACCTAGCATTGTTATCTGTGTTACTGCTATGTGTTATGCACACACATGCATATGCTGAGTTAAGACTGAGAAAAAATTAATTTAATCCTCCTTATACTGTAAGGATAAAAAATGGCCACTATTTTCCAATGAAATTACAAGAATTTGGATCTTCTAGTAAAAAAGTAAGAATAATGTTGAAAATCGCTATATTACTATGAAAAACATCATTTCTGCCTGTATTAATACTGTTTTGTTAAACTTACATAGGAAACTGTTAAAATATTAAATAAATTCAAATATGTACATTTTATGTTACATGGAATACATTTTTCTGTTGGAAAGTTTTGGTTAGATATAAAAAGAGACAGAACACATTGGTTGAGCGGTTAACATGATCGCCTCCCTGGGCAGGTCACAACATAAAAAACAAAATATTTGCAACATGTGGATGTCATGTTAGGCGTTGCTGTTGTTATAAGGGTTTTATCGGAGATCTCTCTCATTTCCCCATAGTATCACATGCACAACTAAGTCTGGCCCGGTTCTTCTTGCCTCAGCTCCCCTCATTGGCTCTCGAGATCTCGTTAAAAGAGATGGACAATTCTCTCCCAATATTTTTTTCTCTCATATACAAATAGAACATATCCAGTTTGATTACTTGTAAAAAAACAGTTCTGTTTTAACAAGTGAATAAAATAAGTCTTGTATTTCTTTAAGGTTTTTTAAATTTATAATTTTCCTGGATAATAGTTCAAAGTTTGTTTAAATTTTACATCTGAGGCTTATATTGGGAACTTGATTACAGTGACTCATAAAAACTTTTTCATTTCACTGCTCATATAGCCAACCTGTTGCATAAGTTTAAACGTCAGCGAGTCAAGCAAAATATCTCGGAGTATGCGTTCAGGGTACTATGGGTCGAAGCAGGGCAATGAACACTAAAAAAAATCCATTCTGAGTAGTGGGTGTGTAGCTGTGAAACAGATAATGCAGGGGGGCCAACTCACAGGGAAAAATATGATAAAGCTGGGGTGTGTAAAACAGGTTTTTAGCAAACACCAAGATCGATCGATAGCAGAGCTCTTCAGAAAAGTAGAATTTCAAGGAAAGTCACCTTTGTGAGTAGGGGTAGGAGGGGTGCATGGACAGGGGTCAGTTCCTCTAGACTCAGGCTGGTTCTGAGGGACGGTGGGTGGGGGATGTCTACAGTCAAGCAGGTCCCGATCTGCACCCCTGTATCCAATTATCATCTTATCTTAGTGCTGAAAAATTGATAATCGAGGGCAGACCCGTGAATGACCCCCAGAACCTCGCAGATACAGATTGGGGGGAGGGGTAGGGGGTAGCTGGCTTCCCTGACTCGAGCCAGTTCTGAGGGGTGGAGGGTAGGGGATGTCTACAGCCGAGCAGGACCCAATCTGTACCCCTGTATCCAGTTGTCACCATCTTGACTCAGTGCTGAGAAATTGACAATTGTGGGCAGACAGGTGAATGGCCCTCAGAACACGTCTCTCTGGAGAGGAGTGCAAGGTAGTGGTGGGAGGTTGGGGTGGGTGATTGGGGTGGGAGGTTGGGGTGGGAGGGGGTGGCAGACAGTGTCCTCCCGATCTGAATGCAACTAGTCATTAGATGCCATATTGCTACATTGCCAAAAAAATTGACAATCGCAGACAGCCCATAGTCACACTCAGGTGAGGAGAGGGAGGGGTGTAGCGAGCTCTGAAGTGAGGTGACCTCCTCTACCCAGTCGCTGCAATCTTCATTTTGTCATGAACGCCTGTGGGAGACACATGTTTACAGGTCTCCCTCTCGTCTTCACCATATCTCTAGAAACTTGGTGGATGACTAAGCTACGATCGCAGGTTAGCACAACTATTGACAATCGTACCTACTTTCATCTCTAGTGATAGCTGCAATTTACATTTTAATATAAAATTATTTTATTGGGAAAATATAAAACTTCATATGTTAAGTCAATATTGCGATAATATTTCCAAATCAAGTTTCTGAGCTTAGTCTATAAAAATTTCTAGCAGTTTAAAAATACAGTTTGTGTTAACAAGTGCAGTGAATTTCATAAACATTAAAAAATGCCTTCATTTATGAATTTTTAACATAATTTAAACACAGTTGCCTATCTGTCGCACCATACGTATCTACTCACAGCTCGACGTAATTGCTACTCATTCATACATCGAACTGACTTACTTTAATATAATTTCAGATGTGTGATTGTGTCTGGTTTAAATCGTATTGAGTTTTTTTTGCCGTAAGATATTCACCAGGCTGAATTGTGTAAACTTGTTAATGTATTTAGGAAGTCTCTCATTCAATTAAAGTAATTTAAAGGGACATTTTGTTGTAAATCGTTAGTTCCCCACTCACATAATTGTCATCATTTAGTCAGTTTGTACTTGTAGACATCAGATGTTATTCACATAGTTAAAATCCTCTCTTGTGTAAATTATATTTCTAATATCGAGACTCGCGTAATTGAACTTATTATTCACCTAGTCTTCTGAAATTTTGCGATTCGATGCATGTAATTAATTCATACATAATACACATTTAAAGACTCTGAATTTCTTACATGTGTTAAATATATTTGTAATAATCGCGCATCTAACACCAATATTCCTACAAACACATCAAAATTAGAAAAAATAGAAATTGTACACTTTACCTGCTATTGCACTCAACTCAACACCTAAAATCTTATTGCAACCCACCACTCTGGTCAATGGCCTCCAGAACACCACACCATCAACAAGTACAGAGCTCCTTCTACCCCCTCCCCAAACCCAAAAAGAAAAATGAAATAAAGTATACCGATACACAAAAATATAATTTGATTAAACTCTTTCATAAATGAAATTTTATCATATTTCTTTGATATAAAACACCTGATTTAATTTGATTAAAATCTGATTAACTTTTTGATATGATTAATGATTTGCCCTTTCAGTCAATTTGGTATCAAAGGCTTAATTCGATTACTCAAAAGTGAAGTAGAACCCCCCCGGCTTTACTACTGACGTGGAGAACGTGGGAAACCGCCTTGTGATCCCGTCGTCAGATGAGCAATTCGTGGTCCTCTTCGGTGAGGAGCCATGATGGACTCCATGCCCCTTCCTCCCATACCAATTACACTATGGAGTGCGACTATCTCTCTCGCGCCATCCTCGGCGGCCGTGTGGTACGGTACAGGTCAGCTGGAACACCTGTCTGGTGAGGGCGGCGCGGCGGAGAGGTCAGCGCCTAATTAATCCTGGCACCGCCGCTCATGATGAAAACGCGAGCGCTGCCCACGGCGGTTCACGCCACTTTTTTCGGAGACTGGGCCACCTCGGCGCAAGCAAAAAGGATACATGTGTGCGTCCGTGCGGCCGCTAACATATCTAAGTCTGCTGCTGCGATAATTATAAGCTGTTCGTGGTTAACTGAGCATATTCGAAATCAACTTTTGAAAAAAAAGTCTTTTACTGTCTTAGCATGAATTTGATGTAAGCCCTGACAGAAATATTCATGGTATAGGGTGGTAGCGAATGAGGAAAATAGTTCCCCATTTTAAAGTTGTATTAACAGTCTGATGTGTAAATTTGTGGATACTGAATTTATTAAATTTAATGTGCGTGTCTTTACCCAAAGGAGTATGATCTGACAAGTTAGTTACAAACAGTTTTCATTGATGACTGCATATTATTGAAGTGATGGGGTTGTTGGCAAATTATCAATGATAATTGTGGACATGATGGAAGGATAGCAAATTGACAGAGCCATAGGTCCTAACAAGGGCATCCAAAAGTGTTTAATTGCGAACAGCATCCCTTATTTTATACTTGAAAGGAATTCAATGAACAGCTTACAAACTAAAACTAACCTACGCTCACCTCATATACATATTTTCGTGTGTGTGTGTCTATATATATTATATATATTATATATATATATATATATATATATATATATATCCAGAATTCAAGACCCTGTAACCTCGTTTCCCAGAGAACGACGACCAGGCCACTTCTTATTACCAATTATTTTAATTATTTAACCTCCACGTACGACGTTGAGATGACGGTATTCGACAATCCTACACTGACATTAACTTTCTGATTCAGAAACAGTCAGGTATGTTACTCGTGAGTTTCGTAATGCGTTATTTCTGAAACTACGATGCTTGGAAACAAATGCACGTTCGATGCAAACAGCGTTTAGCTATGTTTCGTACTTCCATCTAACACTAAGGGCGTTATTCAAAGTCAGATCTTATTCGAAGGATGATCCAGAGATCATATTCCTTGCAGTTGGTATAAAGTTTGTACGGACTAAGGGTGGACTAACTACATCGTGTGTATTCATAAACCCCGACTATAGTAGGACTAAGTTAGTCGAGGGATCATCGAAGAACGCTGTTGCCAGGTGTACAGCGTATGCGCATTGCAGATTATCGTCTCAGATAAAATCTTTACTACGAAATGTCACATTTGAGTCGACACACACATTAAAATTAACTTCTGTCATTCTAAATAGAGATTGTTGGTCTACCTAACGAACTAATTTCCTGTAACTTACAACTTATTCAGAATTTCAGCTACGATTTCACGATAGGAACATACAAATTAAATTCAATAACACCCATGACTGTGTAGAGCAGTGGATTTGTTGCTTGCTTTGTAAATGTGAACTGCAGGTTTGAATCTCACTAGTGTGTTCGAAACTTTAAATATTACTATTTCTTTCGATGGGGAGTACATGTTAACGAAAAAACTATAAAGTACTTCATAATTTTTTTACATAAATGCAAAAAAAAATTTCTAATATTTTTTATACATCTGACTCTCGGTCCTGTATTGTAATACCGCAGGTTGTAGGACGAAAAAATTAATATTCTCTTTTGTTCCGTATTGATTTGTTTGTTAATTTTTTGTAGCATGCAATTATGCACTGGTTGTAAGCGATGGTTTTATTGTTTTACATCAATACTGCATCTATAATGATGATAAAATTTTATTTTAGTGCTAAATACATATTTAAAAAAAAAGTTACTTGAACGACATTTAAACTTGCACCCTCGTGCACATCAATCCACGATGTAACCATTGAGTTACCGATACACTTGACGCAGTAAATTACGTTACTCTGTATATTTACAAATTAGGATTTGTATAAAAAATATTTTTGGAATGTATTAATATAACGTTTGGTAAGAATATGTTTACAGAGAAGGCATTTGATTGAAATAGAATGTCGAAAGGCATTGCTGTAACACTGATGTGTTATTGTATTTCCTTTGAAATATTATTCACAGAACATTTCGTCCATTAATTCGGCATATTTTTGCCTCAACAGATCGAAAGAATCTGCCTTAAACGTATTTGTTGTGTTTTGTAAACTTGATCTAGCTTTCACTTGCGTGCAATATTAATAAATTTTGTCTTATTTTAAGTTGGTTAAGTTTCTTTTTTACATTAATATTTCGTTAGTACTACCAAAGTCCGGACTAAAAGTTAGTCTGTACTAAAGCAAGATGATCCTCGGACTAGCAATAACATGGCTATCTGAATACGAAAACATTTGTTCGGAGGATGATCCTTCCTTAATCCGGACTGAAAATGACTATAAATTTGGCCCTAAAATTTTGCTTTGATTAATTTTTTTTTCACTGGAACTCAGTTCACCCCATAAAAAATTTCGACCTAATACTTTACTGATAAAATAACACACTGAAATAGTTTGAAGCGTATTTTTATGTTACTATTGATCCGCTTATACTTTAACGTGTGTAAGTAAACAATTAATTCGCTGCCAATTTAAAAGCTGCACGTCCAGTAGGACGTTAAAACATATGGCTATATGATTAGTTGATTTATATTCGAGTCTAAGTTAACTGCTATCTTTAAATACTAACAATTTAAACAACACTGCAGGTACAGCTAATAATTGAACAAGATTTTTTTTTGCATACAAAACTGTTAAAATAGCTAGTGTTCAAGTTAAAGTTTGTATCCACCTGGACTACATAAAACTATGCATACAGTTCATAAAACTACCTTTGTATTATAAGGGGCCGCGGTGGTGTAGTGGTTAGATTAATCGCCTCACACCTATAATCCATTCACGACTAGAACAGACTTATGAAAATCAACCTTTGAAGAAACATCCTAGCCATTAACTGCATGAATAGCTAGTAAAATAAGTGGCTTGGCTGGTGCGGGTACAGTACCCGCACCCGCCACTTTTGTTTTACTAGCTATGAATGCAGCTAATGGCTAGGGTGTTTTTTCAAAGGTCGATTTTCATAAGTCTGTTCCAGTCGTGAATGGACTTAGGCTAACTGGGTTCGATTCCCCGCGGGGCCGCTCCCGAATTTCCGCCCGTGGGAATAGTGCCGGACGTTGGTGCCGGTTGACATCTCGGGATCTCCCGTTTCCCCCGCCCCATCATTCCGGCGCTGCTCCATGCTCACCTCAATCACCCCCATCGGCTCTCAAGCCCTCGCTATTAAGAACCGCCCAAATCTCTTCGCTTTTTCACCCGTACGTCTTATAAATGTCTGCCAACGCTGCTGTAAGTATATACTCCTGCCCACGTTTCCATTAAAATGTACGTTCAATTACGGGTGGGTTTTATTTCGAAAGACTGACTTCGAAACTGTTCAATTAGTGGTGTACAATTTTGTTAAACATTATGTTATCACCAGGTGTATTTCTTTAAAGAGAAGCACACCTACCTCTACAGTGGCGAAATCTCGAATCCACATTTAAAACAGAAGGAAAAAATAAACGTTTCAACTATAGAAATAATTCGGCACAGTTATGCATATCAAACATCAAATAATGACAATCGAAAATAGCCTCTCAGTCTTAGAATATAAAAATGTACCTATCGCTTTGTGGTTTTTTTTCCCGTAATGATACCAACGTCGAGTGACTACATAAAGTCCTTTACCTCACACATACTAAAGATCATAACGAGAAGGTATTTGGTCATACGGTAGCGTGTCTGAACACTGTTCGGGAATCGATATCGTGGGTTAAATTCCGACTAGCGGCCAGAAATGATGGTCTTCTTAATTGGTGTTCAGTCCCCTTTGCAGAAGGGCGTTAATCACCAAAATATCATTTTTTATGTTTGTGCGAATTACGGTTCAAATGGTACACATTCTTAGATAGTACTATTTTCTCGCATACAAAAATTACACCGCATACATTTTTGCATAATCGCATGTCAAAACTGCTGTCATCTGCAACTTAATACGGGCGCCTCAGAATACCTTAAAAAACATTTTTGAATGCAATGAATATTAAATGAATCATAATCAATCCACCTAACATGTTGTTCATCGACTTAAGCCAAAATGGTCAATAATAATAATTTTTTAAATTTAATTAAATCCCATATCAAAATAAGTGGAATGACAGAGCATGAAGTATACGTCATCTAAGATGCTGGATGGTCCCCGGCTTCCCCGCCCTTTTGCCACGAGTAGTCCAGGAATATTAGTCAAGGGCAAGAATCTCGGAATGAGAGATAGTCAGCTATAAACTTGTATAACCCTTTATTTTGACACCCTAAAACTTGTCTCAACGTAGGGTGTCCGCGACCACAGATATTTCAAGGTCAAAGGTCAAAAAAATCGATTTTTTACACATTTATTGCAAATATCTCGTTTCCTATGGGTTTTATGCTATTTGTATTTATTATAAATATTGTAGAGGATTAAATTCTCTACAACGTTTGTTTAAACATTTTTTTTATACCTTGAACCATTTTCGAGATAGAGGGCAGAGCGCGCGCAGTGTTTAACTATTTAGAGTATCATTCGAGGTCAACCTGTAGTCCCGATTAAAAACACGCCGTATAAAGTTTATAAATTATTGATAAATATATAATTATAAATAATTTGCATTTTTTATTAACTATTACGTTATAATTAATAATTTTTTCAATAATTCAGTATCTATTCATTTAATAATACTTACCTACTCGTGTACTTATAAATTATTAAGGGAAATACTTTAATTACATTTTAAGTAGAAAATAATTAAGTACATCTATATTGAAATCCGTAAACTTATAGATTATTTTACAACGTTAAAAATTATACCTGGGACAACGGACCTCTATTGTATAGTACGAACCTTTCTATTTATAGCCAGAAAGGACAGATGTTCAATTGCTTACTCACGACCGGCTTCTTTTTCAAGGAACCACTGTTATTCGTTAGTTTTGAATCGTATCTTGGTAACTACGGACGTACAATTTTAAGAGTGATGGATAATTTGTGTTTTATATGTAAAAAGTCAGATTCGGAAGGTGAATCATTAGTGAATCTAGTGCGTGGTATGAAAACTCTGAGAACTGCAAGTATCGAACGAAACTACAGATTCTCCAACTGTACCGCATAAAAGACTAAGTGAAGTGTTCGATTTCAAGAAGCAGTGTTTATTTTGTGGTGAAATAGCTGACGAGGCCGCAGAGACAAAGAAAAAAGAAAAGTATAGACGCAAGATAAGTGCAGTGAGTACTCTTGAGTTTAAAGACAATGTTATGAAAAAAGCAGAAGAACGTGGTGATACTTTCGGAGAATTGGTGAAAAATCATATATTTTTTCGATATGATTTAGTTGCTGCTGAAGCTAAATACCATGCTGTTTGTTATACGAATTTCTTCACAATTTAAGTACCATCGTCTCATCCGAAACTTCGTCAAGATAATCAAGTTTCAGAAGCTATGATAGAGATTTTCAATTACATAGAAAATAATAACGATTCACAATTTACACTAAAAGAGCTTAAAGATGTCTTGACAGGGTATGTACCAGATGATAAAACTATTATTTCAAGGCTACAACAAAAGTACTTAACCAATATAATAATTACGAAAAAAGTAATTTTACGATCATTTCTTTTCGTGATTCACACGCTAATATTTTATCAAAAGCTTGGTACGATAATAAAAACTTAAATCCTCAAGCAGAAAGACTAAGAACTGTAGAAGAGAACACGGAGGAATTTGAAATTTTACAGCGACTGGAAGACGATGATGAAGAGGAAGAAAATTGAAATTAGAACTTGTAGTTCTTATTATTATTCAATTTTTTAAATTTCAACGTTCATAAATGTATGAAATGATATTTTTCAATAAAAACATTAATTAAAAATTTAATTATTTTCTTTTATTTAGTTAGGAAGTAATTAGTATAAATAAGATTAGAATTAAAAAATAATTAAAGTATTTCCCTTAATAACTTTATAAGTACACGAGTAGGTAAGTATTATTAAATGAATAGATACTGAATTATTGAAAAAATTATTAATTATAACGTAATAGTTAATAAAAAATGCAAATTATTTAGAATTATATATTTATCAATAATTTATAAACTTTATACGGCGTGTTTTTAATCGGGACTACAGGTTGACCTCGAATGATACTCTAAATAGTTAAACACTGCGCGCGCTCTGACCTCTATCTCGAAAATGGTTCAAGATATGAAAAAAATGTTTTAACAAAAGTTGTAGAGAATTTAATCTTCTACAATATTTATAATAAATACAAATAGCATAAAACCCATAGGAAACGAGATATTTGCAATAAATGTGTAAAAAAAAAAAAAAAAAAAAAAAAAAAAAAAAAATCGATTTTTTGACCTTTGACCTTGAAATATCTGTGGTCGCGGACACCCTACGATAGGTAGGTTTTGAGACAAGTTTTAGGGTGTCAAAATAAAGGTTTATACAAGTTTATAGCTGACTATCTCTCATTCCGAGGTGAAACCCCTAATATTCCTGGACTAGAGAGAGGCGAGAGAGAATAGACGAGAGATACAAGAAGGAATGACAGAACATCAAGTAGCAAGGTGAAAATACAGAGCATGAAAGGAAGACTAATAGGACAGTGAGCTGGAACATTCTCAAAACAAGATGGAGTCGAACAGAGGTGACGACATAGGGAGGCAATGATTTCATCGGGACGATGACAATGGAATGATGTCGATATAGAAGTGATTATGCGTAGTCTTTTCGCGAAAAACACATGGCCCTAGCTATCACTAATGATTAATAAGATGCCAGTCAAAGGTCAATATCATTCAAGATGGCTGACCGGAATGACAAAGCAGATGGTGACACAATCCAAGATGGCGGATGGTGGCTGATGTCTACCACCACTACCAGTTGTCCCAGATTCTCCTTTTCCTATTACTTATTCTTTGGCGCCACGCGCCCGCCTTTGGTCTTAATTAACATCTTAAATACCTGTCGATGCTCGGATTCTCCTAATTTTACATTTTTACTACGTTTCCAGTAAGCTGGATCAGTAGTCCTGGCTGACCAGCTGTAACATTTAGGATCCAATATGTTGCTGCTAATGTTCGTAACATATAATTTTTTTATAACACAGTATAATTTGAGATTACCAAATCAATATAGGGCTTAACTTAACTTACATGCGCAGGCTGATTATTCCTATTTTGCTTATTATTGCTTATTCTGCTTATTTTCCGAAAATAACCCAACACAGGAAATGTACTATGCACAGTTGAAAGTGACACTATATGGAGTATGAATGCAAGAATGTCCGGCAAGAACAAAGACAAACATGGCAGCTTAGACTCACCGTTGAATTGTATACACTCATTTTAATGGGTACGTATCGTACGTGTACAAGCTGTTTAACATCCTTCAAAGTAGTCTCCGAGGTTATCCACGGTTCGTTGCCAGCGATGAGGCAGACGAGAAATAATATCGGCTGCATGATATCCATCAATGTGCGCCAAATCTCGTCGAAATGCCGTGACAACGAACCGTGGACAACCTCGGAGACTAATTTGAAGGATGTTAAAACGCCCGTACACATACGATACGTACCCGTTCAAATGAGTGTATACAGTTTGTACCAGAATATATCAATTAAACAGCGATTTCAAGCAGCCATGTTTGTCTTTGTTCCTTGCCGGACATCCCTGCATCCATTACCCCATGTGGTGTCACCTTTAAAACGCAATGGTCCCACACTTTAAACTGTACTTAGTACATCTCCTGTGTTGGGTCATTTTCAGGAGATAAACGATAGTTGCCATGACTTCTGAATCAGCCCTCGTATTACGGTGTGTACCATGCTACCAACTACTGAATAATGTTTGCAGTTAATTAATATTACATTACAATATGTTTGCAACTACTACTTCAAAATGCTGCATTAAAACAGAACGTTAAAAATAATTTAACGTAAGCCTATATGAAAATATTCTAATCACCGGTAATTAAAAAAATTTAACACTGCAATTAAATGGAATACTACATATTGCACACACACATAGCATAATTAAATAACAATGAAGTCTGCCAATAGTCCTGTTATGTAAATAGTAAAAATGTAAATATTTGAGTTTATAATAAAATAATGCGTGAAGTGGAAGTAGAAATAATAAGTGTGCAAAAATACAATATTATTATACGCCGGATTTCGCATTAGCGTACCTCTTGTCCATACACCGTGTATGCGATGACTTAACAAATCCGGTGAACACTAACCACTAGAAGCATTTATTGTCATACTCGTGGGGACTGATTACATCACATTTATGTTTAATAATGTCAGGAAGATCAACCTGCATTGATAACTGTGAAGGTCTACCTTCTATGTTACATGGAGGAAGGTCATTGCATGTATTCATATGTACCCTTAAGGCGATATTACAATATACCAGAATCCGTAAAAGCCTGTGCAAGGTCCGCCATAGCGGCCGGTATACGGGCTAGTGTCACCCATCATGGCATTTCCCGCCTTATACAGCCAGATTTCGTTTGGTAATTGGACACGTCCTATTTTTCGCGGCAGGTTCCACACCAGCTTTCGTAACTGGCCAATAGCATCGCAGTTTCAGAGCGCAGGGCGCTATCCGTGCCTACTACTTGAAACGATGAAGAAACCGAAAGGGATGCCTCCATCTTGATTATACATACATAAGGTGGAAACTCTTTCCAACAGATTTAGAATACGACAACGACGAATAACATTGGCTATGACAACTTTTAAATACTGTTTAAAATCGTTCTAAATACTTAAAACATCACCTAGTCTATGAAAACATTTATTCGAACTATTTATCGTATCTGCTGTATATAAATCCAATGACTGGTGTGTTAATGGGTAGTACAGTGGTAAAGTTGTGGCATCTGCTACAAAAGTGTGTCTTTTGGGCGTAAGTTAAACTCCGTCGGACCCGAATTTTTTATCATAAAATTTTACATGATGATGATATCCCGGTACGTAAAGAAAAAAACTATATTTTGCAACCGGTCGGCAATTTTCGTCAAAATTAAAAATAACTCCCTCCTACTCTAGTGACTTCAAGTGATTTTCAAGAAAATGAATTAAACTATACTAGTAAGCAATCAATTTATGTAAAAGGCGAACAGTAACATAGCAACTTTAAGATGTGCTAGCTAGTTGTTTCATAGGCCTACGCAACTTACTAACTGGCAGCAGTTCTACGAATGGGGTTCATATTTACTACAAACCACACACTGCGCACTCCCCGAGAGTGCCAAATGCTAGTACGCGAACTGTTGTGTAATATGGATGTTCAATGGCGGCTCATATAGCGGCTGGTATACTGGCTTGTACACCAGGCTTTGTACAAGCTTGTACAATAACGGCTGCAGGTATTTCGTAATATCGGCTTTAGGCTGTTCTTCTGTAAAATCGACACCCAAAACTGAAAACACTTGCACTTTACTGCATTAGGGCTTGTCGTATACCCATGCTTCTCATGATGTCGGGCACAGAACTGTTAACGAAGGTATTTACATATAAGCGACCCTTATCATTTTCGAATGGGCCAGCTAGGTGGTCGACCATAAGTTGGCTAGAAGCAGTACCAATTCTTGTTTCGAATTGATGATAATGTGTTTGTAGTCTTCGGCGAGTCCTAGCAGCATCTGGGATACATAGGAACATTGTAATTGTCTTCGATTCCCCAACCTTCCGTTTTGGCCGCAAACAGCTCATTTGGCATGAGCGATTAGTCATTTTTGATAGTCGATGTTATGTCCACCTCTTGTGACTAGTCAATCATGACAGTGTCGAGAAAATATGTGATGCAGTCGATCAGGTGAGGAATTCCATTGCTCGAAATTTTCGTTGATGCTGGGTTGGTTCTATTTTATTTTGTAAGTGTCCCCCTAAAATACAGGAAAGACTGGCACATAAGAGTGTTGACGTCTTGGTGCCGGACTGCGATCCAAACTTCCGATTTTAGTGTGCATGGTCCGATAAGTAAACGCTGGCACATATTATGTGCGACCTTCGTCATACTCTTCAAAACCGATTGGCTCTTTGATGTTTAGGTAATCTTCCATAGTGATAGACTTCGGAGCCGAGACTGCAAAGAAAAATCTCATTTACATGTGTCAACAACTCGGTTACCTGTAGTGTGCATGGCAGTTAGTTTGATTGTTTCTGGTCGTTGTAAATCGTATTCCCATCGTTTAAAATGCAGACATATGGTGAGTTTTTTGTTTAGAAAGTTCACTAATTCTCAGAGCTGGTCAACGATAGACACGAGCACATAGTGTGCGTCTTCACGACAGGTATATAAATGGTGCATTGTGGTGTCACGACCAATTTAAAATCAGGAGGATCCATCTGCGGAAACTTGTGTAGCATATTGCTCGGCCTGTGATTGAGGCATGTACCAGTGGCTAGGTTACAATTTATTTGTATCACATTTACCTGCAAGATGTTATGGGCCACGACGATTTGTATGTTTTGCCAACTTCATAGATGTATGGTTCGAATCACAGTATTGGTTCAATGGTATTAAGTTCCGTAAAGTTTATATTTTCATTGCGTCTAATGACATTCTTCAGAGTACTAAGATTTCCGCGTAGTTAGAATTCTGTGCTGGGAGATAGACATTGCAAGGTACGTCGAAGATTCTCTATCTCATAAGAGTACAAGCACAGATACGCATTATGGCTTACGTTACCACTTTTCCCGTGGTACAGCTTACAGTATTTTTCGCCAATGTTCTGTATAGCATTTTATTTGAACGTTGAACAGGGAAATGCACCATTCCTCCTCAAAGGTCGAGTGATAGAAAGTGCACTGCATTGCAGTTCAATGCTATAAACCATCAAGGTAAGTGTTTTCGACATGGCTGATGGTTTCCAATATATGTTTAAGATTTATATTCTACTTTTGCTCGATTGGACAAGGAAGCAAAGGCAAAAATTTCCGCAAATCCACATGTTTGGCACCTATTCCATCTTAGAGTCATACAGCAATGATGACACACCATGTAGTTACCATCGAATTTGGAGTGGAGGACACAAATGACAAACACTGTCGTAATAATCTGTACATATGCCTCGTTTTGCATATGTTTCCCAGTAAATACTGATTCCTACTGTCATTTCCATATTAATTATGGTGCATTTGTTACACTTTGGTGTCAGTAGCTATTGTCTTGAATAAACATTCCCCTAAAATGTAGTATTACTCATTTGTGTGCATAAAGTTCTAATTCCATGTTTGTTAATGGTCGTTTACGTAGTGATTACACAATCTCCTCTTCATGATGCATCACTTTTTCACGCTTGTGCCCTATACTGGAAATAGTCATAAGTAAAGCCCCTGGCCATTTTTTCTAGATGGTAATAGCTTCCATGTTTGCATTGTGCCTTTGAGCCTTAGACAATTGCTTCCTTTCGTTCGACACTGTCTTGATAGCTCAGACAATGCCACTCGTGGCTCCAATTAGATCCCCAAGTACTACACATTGTTGCAATCCCGACGAGATACGAACGAGCAGACTCCTGATTCGAGAGCCGGTGCTGGAAGAACAGCCCATTCCAAGGCGGCGATGCGTGGCGAATGATAGGGAGTTGAGGTGGGGATCTATCGCTCTGGTCAGGGTGCATATATAAGGAGACACACATCGCGAACACGCCCCCCACACACACATACACAGAATCAGACGACGCCTGTCCGACAGCACGACGAGGTCGGCGCGAAATGGTTAACAACATAGAGCAGTACGACAAGGCCCCAGCGGCATCAAGGGTCCAATTAGCAGAGCCAATCAGCACGACGTCATACCAGGAGGAGCCTTCTTGGAAGACCGATGTACCTTTATTAAAGTAGTAAGAACCTCAACAATTTGGGTGCAAGGCGAATCCGGTTCAGAACATTAGGCCGCAAAGTCAACATAAAGTATTGTAATTATAAAGTCAGTAGCGTCATAAAATGCAGGAAAGGCAAGCCTAAAGTAAATGTTTATTGTAGTAACTTGGTTGTAGATAATAAGGAAGTATTAGAGTTTATTGTGTAAAAGATATAAAGTGCAATAAAAGGAAATAATATTGTAACTGTGTTTTAGCTCATGATTACCTCTAGAGTTACAACCCCCAGTGTTGAGTAAGTTGTAGGTATAGCAGTGATAGAAAGGAGAGTGACCTTAAGCTAATAACCTCAACCCAGGTCCTCGACAACTTGCAGGCAGAAGCCATGCTCAAAATATGCCACTAGATATTATCTTGGTCTTGAAAATATTTCCCCTTCTTTATCTGTTTATGTTGTGCCTTTATCTTGCTCTCTGCGCCCATTTCAATTTTCACTTGTGCCTTAATCTTGTTCTTTGCTCCCATTCCCATCTTCACATTGACTTACATAATGTTCGAAATGCCCCAGGTCTCAATTTTCTCTCTAATCTTGGCGTCCAGTGATTTTCTTATTTCATCCACCCTCTGCACTAGTATCTCGTGCTAGGAATAGGCAATGTCGTACTGCTTCCAAGCTTAATCCAGGGTGTTTATACCAGAGTCTCCATGTGCTATGCTTTTACCAAGCTTTGTTTCTGGTCTGCAGAACCTGTATGCATGTATGTGGAGCTGGAATGTCAGATTGTTGATAAGAATATTGATGACACCTTTTCCAAACTTGATCTTTATTCTCTTTAAAATATCGCGGTGAAGTGAAGTATGATTTTATAAATATGTTCCTTTCATACTTTTTTGTTTCAGGATCATGAGGATAGTCAAGCAGAGTATTCGTCTTACTGTACAAGCTAGCGAGAAAGACGCCGAAATTTTATGCGATCGTCACTACGAGATGTTGCCCAATACCCCGAAGTACATTATTGAGGGACCATCGAAATGCGGCAAGATGTGTGTACTACTGAGTCTGCTGGAAGGACGGGATGGTCTTTTGTTTTAGAATGAGTACCTGTATTCTAAATCGTTCCAAAAACCAAAATACCTGCATCTGGGATGCATACTGCAGACCATGGATTGCATGCGCTATTTCTCATGTAGTAGTATAATAAAGCTGTTGGACCACCAAGCCAGGCACTGTCGAAATCTGTTCATTTTCGACGACGTCGCACACGAGAAGCAACAATGCACGCAGGAGTACTGTAGCATGAGACAGCACGCGAATGTGGACTGTGCGTGCCTCGGCGAGACTTATTTGGGCATAGTCAAACAGTGACTCCGCGACAATGAAAATGTGTTGGTGTTGTTTCGCATAGACAATATGAATTTGCAGTATGTGTATAATGACCACATCAATATGGACATGGCAAAAATCAGAGTTCGAGAATCTGTGTTCTATGTGCTGGAAAGACAAGTACGGTTTTGGTGATTTAAAATAATGGTCTCTATTTAATGGCAGGTACAGATGGAAGTTCGATGACTTATTCGTCGACCATCGATAATGAGTTACATCATATCGAAATTCGGGCAGGGTAGTCTTTGTCTCGACAAAGACGAAATTGAAGGTTCTCTTGAACTGAGAAATGACGGAATCTGCATTGCCGGTACAAGAATAATACTAGATATTGGCGATCCCGAACAATCCGAGTATGTTGCCACTAAATATTTCGTCTCCGAAACTGGTAATGGCCTTATCTCGGAACTGCGCATTATGATACCAGAACAAAACACATACTTCCGGAGCCACCAGTCTGAGCTCGGGGCGAATATGGTTTATGTGAAAATAGAGCAGCCTATGACGAGCACATAATGGGTTTTCAATGGCAAGCTACTGACAAATTGAATGTTTCATCTGCACAAAATTAAGAGAAACTAAAAATCTGGAATGATACATGACATGTACATTCAATGCCTCGGTTTGCCAGCTCGCAACAAAATAGGATGTTCAGAAACACAGTAGGGATATATTGGTTTTCTGCAGCGAAAACTTGTACCGCATCGAAAGTTGTATGTTGGGGGGGGGGGGGGGGTGAATAAACCTGTAAAAGAGGGTGCTGGTAGCCATTTTTATTCAGTGCGATGTCTGACATCGCTAGAGACCTGCATCGAGTGATAAATTATGCTCGCTCAAAGTATTTACTGACCAAGCGAGCAAGACCATCGCACGACTTTATAAATGAAGGAATATTTAAGCCCATTTCTCACTATCTCGATGATTTCAGAGAGGCCGATTGAGCACCCATAGTCGCGAAGACTAAAGTCAACGATTCTATCGAACCTTCTAAAAAGCGGAAACGTGGTGATAACATGCGTAATAATCGGGATGATGGATTGGATGCGGATTTGCTACACAAAAGAAAGCCATGGATCAAAGCGCTCGAACCGAATGCTCTAGTTCACTGGTATCCACGATCGTACACATCTCGCAATAATTATACGACGCACGGCATTAACAGACATGGTGACAAATAGTTCTTCAGTGCAAATGAAATAGAGTTTCTACCAGGTGGAAAAGTCCAAGTAGACGACTACAAGGTACATGGAACATCCCAGTTTTGCAAACTTCTATTTCGCAAGGATTTCAGCAAGTATATGGATGCCGACCTGCTGGAATACGGAACATTACTCGAACACACACATGAACTTTACCAATATAATGATCCCTAGACTGTCACTTATTAGAATGAAGAACGTGAAAAATAAACAGACATTTTTACAGACCTCTACAGTCAACTAGCACTGAAAGATGGCGATGGTCTGAAGAACATAAGACGAAAAGAATATCAACTACAAATTCTGTGACGACCCGAATGATCTGTGAGATAGGCTGTAACTACTGGTTGCTTCGTAATGGTAGGAAGTTACTCCCACACCAATGACATAATTTCAATAATCGAAAAACTGAAGGAAGGAAGCCACATACAATAAGTCGAATAAGTATAACCTATGAACTGCACTCAGCTGTGAGATGCAACCACAACCAGTGCAAGGTCGTGATGTGTGGGATGAACGACTCGTTTCAAGCCGACCTCATGGAGATGATACCATATGCCCAAGTCAACTAGGGCTACAAATACATGTTGACCATCATCGATGCATATAGAAAACTCGCCTGGACCAGGCCTGTCAAGTCGAACAATGCAGTCAATGTACCGAAAGCGATGGTGGACATATAGAACGAAGGTCGTGTCTCGACCAATCTACAAACGGACCAGAGCAAGGAATCCTACGACGCGATGTTCAATGTTCTGCTGACGAAACATGACGTAAACCATAATTGCATATACACAATATCAAAGCATCTATCATTCAGGGATTCAACATGACACTGAAGGGCAAGATGGGGCAACATTTCGCTGTGAATGGCAACTACAAGTTTTTGGATATACTCCCGAAACGCTTATGCGAATATAACTCTAGGGTGGATTCGACTACATGCATGAAACCCGAAGACATGAAAAACAACTCCTTGCTTCGAACTGTGAACACTATTCCGAAGAGGTAGGGTCCTTGCATGCCCAAGTCAAGGTCGGCGTTCTGGTGCATCTTTAAACAGAAAGACATCAGAAGCAGGATTTGGAGAAGGGCATGGGTAACAGGAGCACAGGAGCCGAATGGCCACCATGTTGTGATTTCACCCATCTGCTGTCTTGGGTCAATGTGATCTTGACCTTTGACATTGACTCCAAAGACATTTGACTCCAAAAATTATTTTTTTAGTTCCAAAAAACTACTAAAAAGATCCGAGAAACTTATTAAACATTATTAAAGGATTAAAAATAATTAAAACTAATACACGATTATTAAAAAATTATTTAAAAATTATTTTAAAAATGTATTATTAAAAAAAAATGTATTATTCAAAAAATTCCAGTCCCTTGGTGTCCATTTCTCTAATCATTTCACTTTTTCCCTTAAATTTTCCCCTTTCACCTTAAAATTTCACTTTTTACCCTAACATTTCCCTTTTCCCCCATAAAAATCCCAAAAATCGCAAAAAAAAAAAAAAAAAAAAAAACCATAAAAATCAATGAGCATATTATGTTACTAACTATTACCACCATATTGGGTGCAGGTGACATTTACCAATACCCCATGACCTCTAATGACCTTCAAAACAAAAATCCTATACAATTTCTAAACATCTGTGAGCATATTACATTACTGACTACTAAAACCATTTTGGAAGCCAGTGACCTTGACCCAATGATCTTGAAAACAAAAACTCGAAAAAAGTCATAAAACACACCAAGTATGTTATATTACTGACGACTACAGCCATAATGGATGCAGGCGACATTGACCTTGATTCTATGACAATGACCTGAAAACAAATCCTCGAGATAAGTTAATAAAAGTCAGCAAGCATATTACATTACTGACTACTACCACCATCTTGGAAGCACGTGACCTTGACCCTGTGACCTTGAATGGTCATCAAAATAAAAAACTCGAGAGAAACTTTATAAAAGTCAGCAAGTATATTATGTTACTGACTACTACCAGGTTAATGGATGCAGGTGCCTTGTCCCCATGACCTCGAATGACCTGAAAATCAAAAATTCCAAAAATGTTATTAAAATTACTAAATAATTTATTTAAAAAATTAAATTTCTGCAGGTCACACCAATAGCCCTCGCATATACTCATGCCACCATCTTGGCTTTTTCGTTTGTCATTTCTTTATACATTACTGGAGGCTGCCATCTTGGTTTTTTAAGGTTTTTTTGTACATTGCTGGAGGTTGCCATCTTGGTTTTTCGTCCATCATTTGTATATACATTAGTAGAGGATGCCATCTTGGATTTACTATGTTTTCGTCACCTAGTTGACACTAGTGTATTAACTTACCTACCAGATACAGCCATATATTTTTATGTTTTTAAAGTATAGAATGCACTGTCAGCACCTTCCATGATGGATTCTCTTTTCAACACATAGGTTAAGTTAATTTCTCGATCTCACTGCTAAGCGAGCTGTCAGCACTTATATTTATAAGCATAAAAACCTGTAATTTTTTACCCTATAAAAATGTTTAGAAGCAGCGATATACCTACATGCATGATGTGGGGTTTGACTACATGCATAATTTATTAAATGTATATTTTTTATTAAAATTTAAAGTTGTAAAATACTAAATTTGTTTAAATAATTATATAATTGTACATAAGTACAATGGTATTTTATACAATATTTTCAATTAAATTAATTTTATTTCTGAGTCTCTTAAATTTTATTTATATTCTGACAAATTGGGCAAACATGGAATAAAACAGAATTTTATTCACAATAATTATTCGAATTAAATTTCTTTATTTCAGTCGCTAATTCCCTCAAAAAAGTATAATATTCTTCAATATATATGCATCTCAATTAATGCAACTTTGTTGTAGGTACAGTCTTTTCTGCATCCCTCTATTCATAATCGTGTTGTCCTTGTGCGAAAATATTGTGATATTTATTACACAGACACACTGTGCTGGGCGGGATATGTACGGAAGTTACAAGAGACCTGCTTTCAGTACACCTGGTACCAAGGTACAGATGAGAAAATCACTTCGCCTTTACAGGTCTTTGCATGGCTAAGTAAACTGTCTCTACGGATGAAAAGCTTACCGCACCTACCACACAAATATGACAAATAACAGGGATTTTTTTTGCACGATTAAAGTGCTCAGGTCGCCGTACATCATGGCTGAAAGCAAATGTCTTATCACAAAAGTGACACTGATAATGAAATAGTGGTTCATGCAAAAATTCGGACGGATCTGTTGGAAAATAGGTATTGGAGCTAAAGAAGTAGGCAACTTGGCAATTGTGTTCTAGATACCTCAACCGAAAAGTTTGATGTCTCCATTTAAGATTTCGTAAGAGCAACAGCTGAAGAAGGCTATGGCACATTACGAATCTGAAATGATGGTACTGCACTGGTGGTACTAGATGCTGGTAGTGATATAGCTGTCACAGCTGAAGAAGTCGATGGCAACACTACTGCAGACAGCCCATCCGAAGAAGTCTATGATACTGCTGGTAGCACTCCCGAAGAAGTCGATGGCACTGTCATAGCTACCATTAGCTCTGGAGAGTCCGACATCATCGCAGATGCAGAATACGGCTTAGATGCGAATCTGCAGAAGCTACCCGAGACGATGTATCTTTCACGGCAGCTGCTGTCAAACTAATACTCTCAGCTGACCTCCCTATTGCTTATAATATACAAATATGCAAGCCCTATGACGCCATATTGACTTTGAACCAATTGTATTACACCATTAACACATTGTGCGGACACCAACCAGCTGGTCACAAAGTTACCACGTGATTGCAGATGACCAATCCATGAAGGCGCTGAGACAACACATGCGGGAGTCAGTCTCTGATTCCTGTCTGACAGACCCCTCATGAGACTTACCTCACACACACACGCTCACCTACACACATACACACCTACAAAAATGCACCAACACACCTGTGCACACACATACACGTGCAATATGGAGGTCAGATGAGAGGTGTAGTTTGACAGAGGCTGCTGTGGAAGATACGTCGTCTCGACTAGCTTCTACAGCTTCGTAACAAAGTCTTATTCTGCATCTGTAATGTCTTCGGACACTCCAGAGCTAATGGTAGCTACTCAAGTGCCATAGAATTCTTCGGAAGGGCTGCCTACAATAGTGTTGCCATCGACTTTTTCAGCTGTGAAAGCTATATCACTACCAGCATCTAATACCACCAGTGCAGTACCATCATTTCAGATTCATTTAGTGCCATTGACGTCTTCAGCTGCTGCGCCTACAAAATCTTCAATAGAGTCATCGAACGTTTAGGCTAAGGTACCTAGAACACAATTGTCAACATTACCTGCTTCTTTAGCTCCAGTACTTACATCTCAAACAGGCCCGTCCAAGTCTTTGCCTAAACCACTACGTCGTCATTGTGTCACTTTTGTGATAAGACATTTGCTTTCAGTCATGATGTACAGCGACCTGAGCGCTTTAATTGTGCCAAAAATCCTTGTCGTATGTCATATTTGTGTGACACGTGCGGTAAGCTTTTCAGTCGTAGAGACAGTTTTTTTAGACATGCAAAGACCTGTAAAGGCGAAGTGCATTTTTCATCAGAACCTTGGCACCTCTTTGCTGCAAGCAGGTCTCTTGTGACTTTGGTACATGTCCTCAGAAGCGTAGTTACTTACATATCCCGCCCTGCACAGTGTGTCGGTGTAATAAATGTCACGATATTTTCGCACCGGCACAAGATTGTGAATAGCAGAATGCATAAAAGACTGAGTTGAATATGTTGAGATGCATATATATTGAAGAATATTGTAATTTTTTGAGAGCACTAGTGTATATAATAAATAAATAAAGCATGTGAATAAAATTGTGTTTTATTTCATGTTGACATAAATTGTCCAAATATGATTAAAATTCAAAAGGCACAAAAATAAATTTAGTTAAAATTATTGTATAAAGTTCCATTGAACTATATGTACAGTTATATAAATAAATAAATAAAAAACTTTTTAAAACTGTACAACTTAGAAATCTGTAATAAAAATACATATTTAATAATTTATGCATGTAGTCAACGTCCCACATAGTGCTTGTATGTATACCACTAATTGGAAACATATTTTTTTAAAAATAGGGTTGAAAATTACAGTTTCTAACGACTATAAATGTAAGTGTCGACCGCTCGCTTGGCAGTGAAATAGATAAATTAATGTCACTAGGCCTATGTGTTGGAAATAGGATCCAACATGGAGTGTGCCGAAAGTGAAACCTACACTAAAAAATATAAATAAATATGGCTGTCGTCTGATGGGTAAATTAATACACTAGTGTCACCTAGGCGAAGAAAACATATTAAATCCAAAAAGGCAGTCTTCAGTAATGTATAAACAAGTGATGCAAGAAGAAACCAAAATTGCAGCCTCAATCAAAGTATAAACAATGATAGACGATGGCTACCAAGATGGTGGCCTCCAGCAATGTATAAACAAATGACAAATGATAAAACCAATATGGTGCAATGAGTACAGGCGAGGGGTGATGGGGTGACCTCTGGAAATGTAATTTTGTAAAATAAATTTTAAATAATGTTTTAACAATACATTTTTTTTGTTTTTAAGGTTATTCAAGGTCATGAGATCAAGGTAGTAAACAGTAACATAATATGCTTGCTGACTTTCATGAATTTTTCTGGAGTTTTTGTTTTCAAGGTCATTCAAGGTCACAGGGTCAAGGTTGAGGCCACCTGCACCCAATATGGCGATAAAATTCAGTAACATAATATTCTCATTGACTTTATTTTTTTATTTCTTGGAATTTTTTACGAGTACAAGAGATATTTTAAGGGAAAAGGGGAAAATTAAAGTTAAATTTTTATAGAAAATAGCCAGCAGGGGAATGGTATATTTATATTATTTTTAAAATAATAATTATAGTATTTCTATAATTTTAAAATAATATTTAATAATACATTTTTTGGTATTTTTTAATTCTTTCAATTTTTAATTGTTTTTTGTTTTTGAATTCTTGGGGTCAAAGGTCACCGGGTTAAGGCCAAAGGTCATCGGTGTCAAGGTCACATGGATACAAGATTTTATACAGGTGACGTCAAAACATGGAAGCCAGTCAGCACCTGCGCTTATGTGCCCGTGCCCTTTGCTTCGACTTCACCAAAACCTTACTGGCATAATTGAGAAAGAGTTCATGGCGAATTGGAGTCCAGAACTCTTGTATGCTATATATACGAGACAATGCTCCAAGGACCTATTATCTCGATGATATTACCGGTGGGATTTTCCTGTCGGTCCGGGACAAGCTTGAACAAAACTACTGCGGTCTGGGCACTACACACCCACTCAGCTCGACTCAATACGATCAAGCATGTCATGGCAGACACAGGAGCAGCATGACGTTCCAGGAATTCTAATCGGACTCGCCAGTACTCAAGCCACATTATGCAGACAACCAGGAATACAGCAGAATTTGCGAGCCGCTCCTACCAGTTGAGTTCACCACCATCCCGTTGCTCTTCATGTACAAGTTCTCCACGAAGAAGAGGCTATCTGAGAAGAAGAGCAGCAAGTGTGCCACACACATCAAAGAAGTCCTGAAGCCACTAGAAGCAGTATTCGTCTGGAACATCTCTAACGAGAAGGGCACACATTTTGTTTTTCTCTCAGCCCAAGACATTGGTGAGACCGAGGAAAGCAAGAACTTACCAGCATTCGTGTCCTCCGTTGCCGGCCAGCAAGTTCACGTCGGCTTCCGAGCCTTCAGATTTGTCTTGGATGGCGAATACGTGCACCAGAACTGAGGCCCACTTCACTACATAATGTTGCTGTGGGAACCAAGACACGCCATAAGAGTAATGCTCCAGCAAACTGACTCAGCTTCCCAGACTGACCTCCCAGAGCTGCTACAGAACCAGGAAGCGCCACAGCCACTGCAGCCAACACCAGTCCAGCAGGAGAGCAGCAAGGCGCCCACGCCGCAGAACATCATTGCTGCGGATGTGGCCGCCGCCGACAGCTCCACCTGCTGGCCTGAGACTACAACACGCCCAGAGAAGAACACTCAGGCTGTCTCCGACATCGCCCAGGAGACAGTCGAGAAGAGAAGGAGCTAGCAGCTAGCCGGCGAGCGGAGCCACGGGTGGCCAGACAACATCAGGGAGAAGAGGGAGCCCTGGCACTTCGTGGTGCTGAGAGAAGGAGACAGCACTGCCAGGGTGTCCGAGACAGCTATTACCGTCGCCGAGACAGCTATTACAGCCAACAACATCCCTGAGCGCTGCTGGCGGATCCGCAGTCAGGCCACGGGGCACTGGACCATTCTCTTCCGAGTCGCCTTCGTCCAGGAGAAGGGGGCGGGTCTACTGCTGGAAGAAGGCCTGCTGGTCCAGGGAGTGCACCTCGCGGCCGAGAAGAACCACGCCAGACCGACCACGAGGAAGCAACAGGGCCAGAAGAAGGACCACTGGCAGCACAACACGCAGGGCGAGGTAATGCTGGCGTTGGCATCGCTGCTAGCTGCAGCATTACCTCGTCTTCACAGGTACACTAGCCAGCCCCGGGTAGAGGATCGCAGGTTCCTCCGCCGGCCTAGGCTTCGCTTCCGTTAGAAGAAGGGGGTTAGTTTCTCGGGGTTTTGGGGGTTAGAATACATTAACAACACACCTAGAACACACAACACAATACATTTACACTAAACCAAGTTAAACAACACACAACACGCCCAGCTCGCAGTGTTGGCAAGCCTCTTGGGCTGGCAGGATTTTCCTGTCGGTCCGGGACAGATTTTGTCAAAACTCTTGCTGTCTGAGCTGCTGCCAGGTGGTCTCTACACACCTACACACCAGAAAACACGCACACTACACTCAGATCAGCCATAGCTAGGAATAGAATCTTACCAGACACATACAACATGTGCCCGACACACATTACACACAGAAAACACTGCGGAAAATGTAAATATGTAAATATAAAAATCATTTTCAAGTTAACATGTTAATCACAGTATATATTAGCTAATTTAGTCATAGTAAATCAAATTGAGCACTGACACATATTATATTATACACCACTATCAATGCAATTACTTACTATATTAAACAAAGAATAGATAGACAAAGGTCTACCCTGAATTATAATTATTAACTAACCAAATCCTTTCGTCACTTTCTACTAACACTTGCCTAGTATTAATTCACATACTTGAAAAACACAAAAAATAAAAAATAATAAATAAATAAAATAAAAAACATAAATTATAAAAGGCCAATAAAATAATCCTAGATATTTAATAACCCCCAGATGCCTATTGGACGAGTTCACTGCTGAAGGGCACTACCTTTAGAGATATTGTAATAACTCGCGATAATCCCCCCCCCCACCCCCCCCCCCCCCCATCAAGGTGTCACGGGTTGCGGACATTCGCGGCCTTTTTTCGTGGATACCGCGTGGATTGGGGCCTCGCGGGCTAAGGTTGGTGTTCTTGTGGCTGCCATGAGCCTCGCACCACGCCGGTCAGTTTTCACCAGGGGGTGTTCACAAGATACACCGGTTTTAATCCACGTTGTAGTTCATTTCACGGCCACATGAGCGCCATAAGCCAATTTTTTCTAACATTTGCAACCAATCAGAACATAGGAACATTTCAAACACGCTTTCATGAACGGCCGCCATATTGTTTGTTTAGCATAGTGATGTGATTGTTATAATTGTTATAATAATTACGTTTTATCCATCAATTTGTTAAACGACTGTAGGCTCTAATGTTTTGAGATGTCGAAGTGTTGCGTTCCGGGGTGTAATTTCGTGCCTGTTACACATATTTTTCCTGTATATGAGGAACATGACTTCAGAATATGGTTAACGATGTGAAAATTTCAGTCACCCGTTTATGTGGACGCACATTTGACTGAAGATTGCCGTAGCCCAGGAACAAAGAGGTTAAATAGAGGCACTTTGCCTACACGTGACTTGCCAGGTAAGCATGGACTAGGCCTGCAACTGATAAATTTTTTTTTCATTTAAAGAGTTTCTTTATTTTACAATGCTCAATGCTGGCGTTTTACATTAATCACAGAACAATTTTATATACAGAAAGCATTAACATTTTTATTGTGTTGAAGACATTACAGAACTAACAACATTATTTAGAACTGTTCTTGGCCCTTTGATACTTTACAGGAAAAAAAAAAAAAAACCATTCACCTCTTCTAGGAAAAAGATTAAAACTGTTGCATCACCTATTATGTGAATAATTTTTTTAAACGATTACTACTGTTGCACCATTGCTTACGAAACCACTTTCAACTTTGCACTTATTTAATTATGACATTTTAGAAAGAATGTTAACATGTAGAACTACACATGACACTTTGCTGCCAAACTTACATTAGACGAAAGAGTAAATTGTGATTTTTCAGATATTAATTTAATAGGCACTTGATTAGTAGCAAACTGCTAGTACAAAAACATGTTGACGACATAATTTTGTTTGTTTCATTTAGAGCTGATTCCACGTGATGTTCTGATAAAGGAAGAAATATTTGATCCTTCAGCTGAAGAGACAGCTGACCTACTACTTTTCATGGATCAGTTGTTTTGCAGTATTAATGGCAGTTGTCGTGTTTGTGTAGAAGGGAAAACATTAAGGTGTTGACGTGTCCCTCATGGTGTCCCCTCGAGACTGTTCGTCACGTCGCCAGCCATCGTATCCAGTTCACTTATCGCCCTCGTAAGGACAGTGCGGCGATAGTGTTGTGCAGTGTCCACGTGTGAGTTTATGTTATTATTTTTCATGGACTTTTTAATTTCTATTTCCAGTACTTATTATTTTATGTGAAGTGTTATTATTAATTATTATTTTGTCCAGGGTTATTATTTGGGAAGTGTTGTTTATAGTCATTCAGTGCTTCATCAAACGTAATTACCAACCATAGGCCACGCAGACAGTCAGCAAACTTACTGCGTTACATGCGTGACGTAATGGTCACGTGCTAAATTGCACCATTTCACTTGCTTGTTTAGATTATGAATTTCTCCAGGATTTTCATGTGTGTAAAATAAATGAGTTGGTTTTCATAGTGATTTGACGTAACGCACGTTAATAGCATTGAACAGAGGGTGACATACTTCAAGGCAAAACCGTCACAACATTGAGGTTATGTGTTATGTCCACCTAATAAGTAAAGGGTTAATGTTTTATATATTTATTAAAAAATATAAGTGTGTTTAGAATAAACTTCCTTCAGTGTTATTCGTTAAGGGCGAGTGGTGTCATTTTTTCAAAGGAAACTTCACCAATAAGTTAGAAGTGTGTACTATTTGCAAACCATGCATTATTTTATGTTTGCTGAATGTACCTAATTTTTCTTTTCCATATTTTATAAACTACCATTTTATCCTCTCTTTTAAAACAATATTTTTTTGTACTTACATATTCATTCTATTTACTGAAATTACTAATTGTGCCAAAATTACATGAAGCTCATGTTTTAAATGTTTAAAAATGAGACTTTCAGTATAAAGTATCGCTTTTTTCATGTACGTTATAACAAGATTTTACTGTACATGAATATTTGTGTGAATATGTGGTAGTGCTGTAATCGCATTTGTGCGTTCTGAAAACAATTATTCATTTTGTAAATAAATTCTCTCAGATATTTCAAATTTGAAGCCTTATTACCTTGATGCTCCGCTCATTATAACTGAAAAGTTTAACATGTTAAGATATTTTGTGTGCGCTTTTATAAGATCCTTTTAAGTTTTATCAACACAGCTGTATAGAAACCACTGCTGTACAGCTCTTTGTACTTGCATATTTAAACAAAAAGGTTGTGATTTTATACTTCTTATATTACTAAAGCTTCAAATTTTTAAGTTTTAATGAAGCTCAATTTGAAAAGTTTACAACATAAAATTTTTGTGAATTACATTTTAAAGTAGTATAGATTTTAAAATCAGGTTTGTGTGCAGTGTCAAAAATTTGTGTTACTGCTAAATGAAATAAAAATGCATTACCGTTGTAACAAATTGTACACATTAGTATTTGTGATTATTGAGGTAAACTTTAATTGGTTTGTATGGTGATTCACTTTATCCAGCTTTTTTATTCAATTATTTAAGAAATGTAACCATTCAAAAGTATTTCTTACATTAATTTCAAACTTGTTAATATATTAAATCATATGGTGCCATAAAGTACTAGATTTTATTCTTACGAAGTTTAAAATTACGAACCGTGAAATTTACAAATTTTTTTCTTAGCGTTAAAAGATTTACATTTGTCGGGGACGTATGACTGTACATTTTGCTGTAAGTTTTGTTTTAAACCACTGACAGTGAGATACAGCATATTCATGAATCATTAATTGGGTAGAAATTTGTAGTGTTGTTCTCTGAAAAGCACACCATCATCTTGGGTACAAGAAAATACACAAGTTGTTTTATTTAGTGGTTCACAGTATTTTTTAATCTCGAGAATGTATCCACGCTGAGATGGATTTGACGATGAATGAGGAAGTTGAGTTACCCAGTATTTTACCTACAAATTGTGATTATCGCTCATGTTCTTCATATACTTTGGTGGCAGCCACAGCCAGATGATACTGGCCTGTTGCATTCCAGTCACTATTAATCTCTTAAAGAGAAACTTGAAATATACCAATCATTACATTTTTGTGAGAATATTAACGATTGCATTAATCGCACATCCTTTCGGTAAAATGGGGGAAAATTCAGGGAATTTCATGTGACAAGAAAAAGTCAGGGAATGTTCACCGGGGTTAGCGAAAACGTAAATAATTTGCTTCTCTACAAAAGTTGTTAGTTGTGTAAATTCAGGGTAATCTAATTATAAGCATATGAGAGTTAAAATTTCAATATTTATATTTATGAGCTGGCAATCCAAGTCATATAAGGCCTACATGTGCAAATTTTTTTTTGGTGTGAAGTCTATACCGTATGTCGTGAGAAATGTAGATAGGCTGAATAAAATGTTGGTTCTGCTTGTGTTGTCTGTGGCAATCTAACATAACTCTGCTTCTCTGTTTAGGAATTTGTTCTGTCAGAAAAATAAAAAAAAGATGGTATTGGAAGGTTTCGGCCCTGCAATATATCAGGAGAAAATGGCGAGATTCTGCCTGGAAAACAGGGAAAAGTCAGGGAATTCTAAAGTGGAATTTCAGTGGACACACTGGTATATGCATTTTAAAATTCAATGTTTGTGAACTGGCAATAACACATCTTTGCAAAGTAACGCAGCGCCATACTTACAAAATAAAATATTCGTGTGCTTGTAATGGGCACTCTTGTGAAGTTAATAGTGTGTATCATGAGAAATATCGATGGTTTGAATAAAATGTTCTTCCCGATTTCTTGGTCTATTGCTATGCAGTTTAATTCATCTTCGCTGAAAGCATATTAGTTCTGTCAGCAGTGGAAAAATATGGCGTTGGGAGGTTTCGGCCCTGGAAATAGATGAGGGAAAATTGTAAGATTATATATGGAAAACAGGGAATTCCAAAGTGGAATTTCATTGGACTGCCTCATTACTTTGTGCACAGGATGTAATTTGAGTTCTGTTTATCCTCTCTTTTTAAAAATATTTCCAAGATACATAATTTTTATTTATTGAAATTACCATTGTGCTATAATTTCATGAATCCTTTGTTAAGGTTTGAAAATAAGATTTTCAGTATTGAGGCTTTATGCGTGTACGTTATAACAAGAGTTTGCTGTATTAAGGAAACAGTTTCTGTTTCCAGCTCATTAGCTCTGGGAGGTAATTATTTTCTGTGTTCCATTGGTCGGGGAATTGAAGTCTATCTGCTGTATTGATTACTATGCAAGGGCATGCTTATTGGCATGCACCCAGTAAAGTTGATAACGATTGAGGGAAAATATGCAATGTGCATACAAGTAGATTGTAGGCACGGTTTTCAAAAGTGTTCAATTTGCTGTGAACAGCCCGTAACTTTCAGTGCCCTGAACTTTATTTGCTTTAATTGAAAAATTGTAATTTTTTGCCGTGTGTTATTATGTTATGTTTAAGATTATTCTTACATGACATATAATTATTTTTTAATTAATTATAGTCATTACTGGATTAATTCCAATACAACTTTTGCACAAAAGAGTTTTTTATTTTTACTGTAAGTACCCATACTAATGAAGGGTTTGGATAGAGATGATGTTGTGATAATATGCTTTAATTTTTGTGCTCGTACACTTCAATGAAATGTAATTATTTTTGTTGTATCTGTTAATATACCTCGGAAATGTTCACATTAATTAAGTTATTGCAACAATAATGGGTTGGATTTGTTTTTGTATATGTATTTACCTTTATCTACCTAACTGGTAAGAATTATAGCAAAGGTACATCATCAGGAAATTGTACTCCCTTATTATAGGCCTACTATATTTTGCATCTTGGCAATTTTAGGATATGTTTATATAGACATACAAAGCAGAAATAGGATTGGTCATGAAACTAGAGAAATGTCAGGGAATTATATGAAATCTATATTTCTAGTGAACTTGTGAAAATAGTCTGCATATCCAATACAAAATGTTTTGAATAATGTGGGCAATTTTCTTCAGGTAATTGGTTTAAATTTTACATGGCTACTGTACTAACACGACTAGCTATTGTATTTCCATGTTGTATGCTTGAGGCATTTAGCGAACAGTATCATCTAGCCATTTACCTTAATTTTGGTTAAAGCGACCTTTTCTTCATTTGATAATTTTCACCATAAATAACATAACTGCGGTAGACAGAGAGGTTTTATGGAAGTGAAATCTTTCAGGATTTTCACATGTGATTCTCTGTATACTACTAAACCAGTGTAAAATGAAGTATATGCAATTGTATGTGGAAAATGTTAAGTTTGCCTTGCAATATATGTTGGGTATTTTTTTCAGGTGCATTATTCTGTAAACTCAGAATAGTTCTTGCAATGTTGCATTGTAAAGGAGTCTCTAGCAACATAAGCAAATACTATTTTTAAAGGTTTTGATTCTGGGGGACATCGGGGTGGCGTGAGGAGGGCTGTAGGGATAATATACTTCATATTAAATTTGTTAAATGAAAATTAATAATTCTTAAAAAATTAATGAAAATATTGCCACTATTAATTTTACCGAAAACAAAAATTTCATAACATTTTTTTAATGTTACTAAAATATGTATCCCTAAAATTTAATAATTGAAATGAATACCAATTAAATTTTAGTGATAAGTATTTTGTTTACATGTAATTCTTATTTTCAGTGAAATAAATATATACAAATATATTCGGAAGTTTGTTACATATATATTTTTGAATTTAAAATTCGGCACAAGATTCGAATAGCGCGCCAATTTTATCGGTAGTTATTTCCATGGCCACATGAGCGCTAGTGGCGCATTTTATGGTATTGAAGTCCACCGCCTGAGTGAACTTTCTATAACTATTCCTGTTCTGTGATCTTTAACCTGCCCATAGCGCCGTGCCCACGCACATGCTGCGATGACGTCGGTGCCAACAATCGTCGAACGGACCGTCCACTATGTACTGCAAGTGCGCCAGCTCCCTCATCGATAAAACCATGTAAGACGTATTTTGCAGCGTAAAGTAACTGACGCACGGTGTTTCAGCTCCGTCACATTACCGAATAAAATTATTGTTTAAAAATATGTTTTTTTCTCTTTTTCTTAGCGCAATGTAGACAAATAAATTGCCTTATGTGTTTACTGTGTAAATAAATTTAAATAAAAATAGTTAGTATGTTGAAAACAATTAAATACATCAATTTGCATACTTTATGGGTGTGGACCTCGTCGCCATTTGGCACAGGTCGATATCTCAACGCCCTAGCTAACAGGTTTGGCAATAGGCAACATCAGTGAGTTCTGGGGCCGATGCTGGAAATACAAGTTACTAGTGTGCTCTAATGAGCGGTACTGGAAACATGAGTTATCAGCACTCTCTAATCGACAATGCCGAAAGACAATGATCAGTATGCAGTACATTAATGAGGGGCGGAGGGTGCGCCAACTAAACAGCCAATAAAAATTGGTAAGGGTGGTGAGAGTCAGTTGTCTGTTGATCGCCCTACCAGGAGCTTAGCCTCGGGCGTCCTGTGTACAAGTCTTTAAATGTTTTTTTTTCTACATTTCTTAATATTTGCTTAAATATTAAGAAATAATTTAAAAGTTTTTTAAAGAAATAAAAATGCATTAGAATTTATTTTTTTAAAGATATTATTTTGAATCTTTTACTTAAAGGTTATCCCAAGGTCAAGGGCCCAGGGTCAAGGTCAGCCGCATCCAAGATGGCTGCCGGGTGACTGAAATGTGGTGGTCAGTCGGCTTCAGCTTCCGGCGCCTCGTGCCCTTGTTTCCTAACGTAATTAGTCATCTACTAGTCTCTGTGCATAAATGAATAATAAATAAATGGTATCGCACTTTAAAGAATGTGTAGAACGAAAAACTTCGCACTGTTTATGGGTCTGGGACTGCCCTTAACTTGCCGCCCTTTGAGGCAGGAAGGCCCCCATAATTTCGCCTACCTGACCAGATGCACGGTGTTGCCGAGATGGGGGCGAAGGACAGTGGAAAGAGGATGGCATGAAATTTCTGAGAAATTTCCACATTTTGCTTGTTATAGGCTGTTCACGGTGAAGTGAGCACTTTTTAAGGCTCTCTCAACAGGCATTCACCAATAATAAATATATCTTATTGCAGCCTCAGGCATTAAATTTTTAGGGTGGGGAAATGTATACACTATGTTTATTGGTCGCATTCCAATTTTTATAATTAAAAGCAGCAGGAAGATGGAAATTGGATGAAAGGAAAAATTTAGAAGGGCCTTAAAAAGTGCTCACTTTACCGTAAACAGTCTACAAGACTTTGCATGCACGTCTATCTGGTGCCTAACCTACACTGCAGTAAGTTGTAAAAACATGTTTTTTTTTTAAAACTGAAACTGCTTAAAATGTTCTTTAAGTTGTTATTAAAAAAAAAAAAAAACACATTTCGGACAAGGTTGTAATAATAATTTCAAGACATCATGCACACCGAAAAATTTTTCGTAACCGAGAAATGATGGTTCCCAACACTACAACGAGCACGATACGACAATACAACTTCAACTTAACAGAAAATGTTCAACAGCCAATAAGTAGCAAGGTCTGCCGGACAAAATCACAGCCCCAATAGCACGACAGAAGTAGTTGCTATTTGTACTTTTCGTCGTGTCACACTCTTCGGGATGCTCCAAGAATGCAGATACAATATTACAAAACAAAATTTAGTACACATTTACCTTTTGTAGTAAATAAACTAAATTTAAGCCTCAGCCACCTTTCAATTGTTTTTTAAATGCGTTGCTTTGTATGCATTTAAATGTTGAAGCTTGCCACTTGCCACTGTAGGATTTTCGCAACAGCGTATTACTTCTCTTGTCGGACAGAGACGATCTAAATGAACACTGAATAAAACATCTTGAGATTTCGTTGTGTCCTGACGTCGTGTCGGGATGTTGTATCTTGCTCGTCGTGCTGATCTGAATCTAGCATCTTACACATGGCAGGTTTCGAAACGTCTCTGGACTTCGGTGGCTCTGATCGCTATGATGTGCGTACGTGTCACTAGGGCTAAGCAGACGATGGTTCGAGCCCTACTGCCATCACCTTCATCACCATGAGGTTTCTGTGCGTAATTGTTGAAACTTAACATATATCAAGTGCTCACCAGTTCGGTCTTATTTTCATCACGCAAGCGTTAGAAACGCCTTGGCGAGCACAAACCATCTAGAACCCCACAATCATTTGAGATTTGTTTCGCATCACGGCAGCCAAGGAGCTTTTCAAAAGGTCCGGCTGTTCTTCGGAATGGGAAACTTGGCGGGCACAGTGAACGATCAGTGACCCCTTTCAAGCCGCGGCAACTTCCTTCACTGTTGATGAATAATTTTTTTTAATGATCTCATAAGATCACTTTCCTGACTGTGTGTCTGTATGTGTCTATGCGTGTGTGTCACCCCATTACAACTTTTGAACGCGAGAATCTAATTTCCCCAAACTTGGTACAAATATAGAGTAGTACTCAGTAAGGAAAGTAGACTTTTGTAGTTTTCGAGAAATACTGGTACTTACTTTCAAAATGACGGTCATTTTAACATTTAGGGTGATACGTCTTATCTCGGGGAACTATTCAACTGATTTAAAGCAAATTTTATAAGTTGACAATGTGGGCCTTAAATGTAGATTTGGATATCGTTATTAGTCTATCATGTTGGAATATAGCACTTTATTTACTAGACATGTGCCTTCTTATAGATAGATGTTGACATTTCTTTAAGATACAAAATATAAATAGGTATTCCGACTTGTATGTCTTTTTCTAACGCTAAAATTATTTTTGTATGCGTTTTGTGACATGTGCATATATATATATATGCACATGTATGTGTGCATATATATATGCACATATATATATATGCACATATATATATATATGTCACAAAACGCATACAAAAATAATTTTAGCGTTAGAAAAAGATATATGATATATATATATATATATATATATATGTGTGTGTGTGTGTGTGTGTGTGTGTGTGTGTGTGTGTGTGTGACATGTGCACTTAAAGTCTTTAAAGTGGCTTAAAGTCTTATAATATAAATATTTTTTTTAGTCAAAATTTTTAACGAGTTTTAATGCAACTTCGATCTTATCACCTGAAGTAATATTTTACGAAAGCCTAGATGTGTTACAAAACTAATAACCTAAACATGGTTTGCATGGCATTTCTGTGCAGTTCTGATGGCAAATTGTAAACTAGTGTTTTGTAGCTTACATGCTCGGAAGACGCAGTGCAATTTAGATTAACCTAATGAATCATACATTTCATATATTAAAATAAAATGACTGAGATCGATTAGTGAGATTTGAAAGTATATATATATGTATATATGTGTGTGTGTGTGTGTGTGTGTGTGTGTGTGTGTGTGTGTGTGTGACATGTGCACTTCAAGTCTTTAAAGTGGCTTAAAGTCTTATAATATAAATATTTTTTTTAGTCAAAATTTTTAACGAGTTTTAATGCAACTTCGATCTTATCACCTGAAGTAATATTTTACGAAAGCCTAGATGTGTTACAAAACTAATAACCTAAACATGGTTTGCATGGCATTTCTGTGCAGTTCTGATGGCAAATTGTAAACTAGTGTTTTGTAGCTTACATGCTCGGAAGACGCAGTGCAATTTAGATTAACCTAATGAATCATACATTTCATATATTAAAATAAAATGACTTTGAGATCGATTAGTGAGATTTGAAAGTGTATATATATATATATATATATATATATATATATATATATATTAGTTTTGTAACACATCTAGGCTTTCGTAAAAGATTACTTCAGATGATAGGATCGAAGTTGCATTAAAACTCGTTAAAAATTTTGACTAAAAAAATATTTATATTAAAAGACTTTAAGCCACTTGATTTTGGCCCCAAAGGTGTGACTTTTCTGTTGGTAAAAAGTTAGTGGATGATGCGCAAATAGCATGCGCAGTCTTCCCCATACATATTCTGTACAATATAATGACTAGTGATGTAAGGACATTACTAATAATGACAAAAAATTCCATAGGCCACATTCCAGTTGTCTGAAATGAATGTCATATGTAGTAAACCTTTTCTTATTGAAACATCCAAAATCGCACCCGTCCAAGCAAATTGATAGATTGGGACTCTTCAATAATTGCCAACATACTGAATTAGGAAACACTTATTCAGTCTTCAGTTAAGTGTGGCAAATAATCTTTGAAAGATCAGATATTGTATATGTAGAAGACTGAAGAATTCGCGGATTCATTTTGGGACAAGTTAGAATTCAAAGCATCTGTGTTTGAATAAAGTTAGCCATTAGTTCACATTGTGTTTGGCACCTCCTGGAGAACGCTGGCCCAATCGTCGCCTTCCACTGTGACAGCAGACAGCCAAAGCCGAGTTGACATCGACAAATTTGTACGTAAGACTGTAGACTCTAGCCTGCAGATCACTGAACTCGCGAATTTTTCAGGCCTATATGTACATGCAAATCCACAGTTCTTAACTAACTATTTTGACATTTGTCTGACAATTTTCTTAAGTACTACTGATTTCTTGGCTATTATAAATAAGCAGATTTTTTTTAATGAGGGCTCATGTTGACTTTATGAATACCAAGTTTGCTTACCAAGTGTTGTTTTCATTGGGTATTATAAGGATGCACGTATTTGAGAGATACTACGCAGCAGAACAATTGGATATGTAAACAGACGTACGCTCATACACTCGTAAATAGCGCATACATGTAAAATCTCTAACGTTGGATTAGAAAGTCCTCTAAAACGATAATTTTCAAAAACGAACATGTCTTGAAGTCACAAGTTTAAAGCAAGTTCGTATGAGCTGATGTTGAGGCTGTAGTAAAGGATGTTTGTTTGGAAATATGTATTTGAATGTCAAGGATTCTGAATGTAACATATTAACCAAAGAACTAATCCGAAACATGTTGTACCGTATTGCACAAGTACAGTGCAACTTGAAAAGCACCAATACATTAAAATTTTTATACCAAACTAAAGATAAAACACTGTGTTTGATACTCAGCCCGCGGACGTACTTGTATACGTCTTTTCAGTATATTATATCAGTAGCACTTATAATAAGTAATGGTGTTTTGTTCACCATTGTGTGCTGGGATAAACAGAAATAAAGGGTGACGAAGATCGTAGTGTTTATTTAAATGCAGTTCATTAAAAAAAAACTCTCATACAGTTCAGATACATAACACAATATGCAATACCAGCATTTGTTGAAGTATGGAAAAAAATTAATTAATGATAGGTGAAATAACGAAATGTACATTGTTATCAAAAGTGACATATTTATTAAGCTTACTTTTGTATAATGTGAAAACACGAATGACTACACTTCATAATTAGTGTAGTATTGTTTGCCAGTTTTTACATAGCTAACGACCAAATTAATCCCGTGAATTCAACGTTACGTGCACGTTTACTTTTCTATCAACTACAAGGAAACTTGTCCTTTCTATGTAATCTCAGTCTATTTATTATATAGATTTTTATATTTTGCGAAACAAAATATAGTCTAATAAATGGAAAGTTCGATTTTGTGCTTTCTCCGATACACGATTTTTTTTTTCACAACCTGGTCTCTTAATAACATATATATTATTGCAAATATATTACTGTTTTTAACTATTAGTTCTGTTGTAGGTCAAAAGTAAAAATATTTACATCCTCCAGCCCGAAGCCATATATTTTGTAGGTTTCAGATACTGGCGAAAATAAACAATCCCAGTGATCTTTTTCGTATAATGCAATATTCGATACACGTGTACATACAACATTAAAAAAAATACATTTTGCAAAAATCTGAATTTGTTTTCACCCTTCATCATTAAACGAAACCGTAATAAATATTTTGATTAAGGCATTTTCCCATGAAAGCTTAAATATTAATAGAAATTCCAACCCCAAAATACCTTTAGTTTTTACCGAAAGTGGCACTTGCGTGTATTATTGATCAATACATGCAATTTTCTACACTATAATATTTACATGTTTTTCATTAGAGCTGTTTTGCAGACTAACAGAACGGAGTCAAACCCTTGGGTTAGCGCACGCGATTCATGTACGCCTACCATATTTATGAAGAAACTAGATGGATTGTACATTAAGTTATGGCTATACTATAAAGATATAGCCAACGGGAATTGTTTCACGTTTGACCAATGAAGCCGCGGTTGTGTAATGGCTAGAGTGCACACCTTTCACAAATGTGACACGGGTTCAATCCCGGTGGGTCAACCTGTATTTTTGTATTCAGAAAACACGGAAAATGTTAGCATTGGTATATGGTTTTCTATGGAGTACTCCAGTTTCACCCACACTCGTAGCATTCCATCGTTGCTCAACCCTTATCTCAGTTCACCATCATCGGCACTAAATAAGGACCTCAGATAATCAGCACCAGTAAAAACCCTCACAATTAACCACCTTCATTTTTTATGTCACTTTAATAAAATTAATCACCGACTCCTCACGAACTTCCTGTACGTTTTCCGTCAACGTGGATGGTGTTACCGCTTCCATTTTTTTTTCGGAACAGCAGCCATTTTGTCGTGATAATTGTTGAGCAGCATTAAATCTCTTCATCGCTTGAGAAAGTTTGTTCCTTTTACTTTTTATGTAACGCCTGCCATTCTTGAATTTTTGAGAAGCCATTGCATGCAAAAAAAAAGTAGTGTTTCTCGTATTACTTTGTTATACATTTCACTAAATACAACGATAAAATTATAGACTCAAAAAGTGCAAAAGTATTAACTAGCATTCACAATCGATCACTGACAGCCGTACATCAAAGTTTCAAAGAGCACCTCAGTTAAGGGTAGGAACAGGCATGGGCGAAACTAGGTAATAAATTCCAGTCGTGAGGGGAGTGTCGATTTGACAACCCTGAGAGAAAGAGATGGTCCGGCGCACACTGGAGGGAGAGGTAATACTCTGCCAGACACCCTCAGACTCCCTGGCGCCAGGTGTGTGACGGATTGCATCAGATATATTACGGAATTCCAGGCGTAAAGAAAACATGCAACCCTTTTATAGTAGCTTTTCGCTATAACAATAATGAAAAAAACTGACTATTTTTGCATTTTTTTTTAAAAGTATATTGATGTAGCTACTTCATGAGTGTATTATGTTTCTCTTTAAAGTATTACTTTTCGTTTTTCATCGATGCGAAAACAACCATGTCTTACATCGTGCAAATTACAAATTGACAAATTTTTGAGAATTTCAAATCACATCAGTCAATAGTTTAGATAAAGTTCTCATGGTATGCCAAAAATTAGCCAGTCTCCTCTTCTGGTTCTCTGGAAAGCTGCTGCAGCAAATGTCAAAAAACACAACTTCAAGAACCTATATCTCCTAAACTATTAGTTGTAGCGATTATAATTTTGGCTCAAAAGCTAGTCTATACGATACCTATATGTAGGCATAATAATCAGCTATAAAATGTTTTGGGTCCAACAGATCTAATTAAATGATATTAAGGAAATAGGTTTTAAATAAATGTAGTTTGAAAATTTGTCGCTAAGAAGGGTAAAATATAATATATTTTGGAAATGCCAAATGATATAGTACAAAATCACTACCATATTCTTTATGTGCATAAATGGCATTATAAATATCATCGTTGTAGTAAACTATGCTTCCAAACAAAAACATCAAAGAATTACTGTTATGCAGGGTGGCTTTTTTGAAATAAAATAGCCGAAAATGAGCTTTCATATCACTTGTTAAATGCGTATTTCGTTACAGTTATGAGAATATTGATCGCAAAAATCTTACGTATTTTCACGCATATTACAAGGCAAATCCATCACAATGACAAACAGACACATAGTGATCATTTTATTTAGGCCTAATGCCTGCTATAAAAATTGGGTTGTTTACTTTTTTCTTGCCATCTCGAGGTCGTACATTCTGTGCATGCTCTGAATTCTTTGTAGAACTAAACTATCATTGGCTGTCAGTGGTGTCATGTGATGCAGTTGTATCCAACGACTACCAAAATATAAAGTTTAGCGAACTTCGACCACCAGCCGTTTGCCACACCAGTTAGTTGGTGGTGACTTCGCGAGTGAGAGTTTAGCTAATCAGAGCCCACCAGCCATCAGCACTGCTCATTCTACCTAGGCCATTGTTCTGCTCAGGTTGGGAAGATCAAGGCTTTTAGTTTGGAAACTAAAATTTTTCGTCGCTAGGATGCACTAGTCGCATGTGTACTGGGTTTTTCCATTTTGTATGTTAGCAAACGGGATAATTACAATTTTCATAAAATAAATATAATTCTTAAAATCTTCCTATTTGTATTGTACTAGAATCTACACACAGGATAAATTTTGTTGTTCGCAATGAATTGGAAAGTAGCTAATTAAGTTCACATGTTTTTAATATTCTGTCATGAAATGGATCTAGCAAAATAGTGGCTTACGCAATAATTTTATTTAAATTCTAGCAGTACCCTCGCCCGCTTCGCAGGGCATCTATGCATTATTCTATACTGTACATAATTAATAATAGCATTAATAGGTTTAATTATTATATTTTTATTACAAAATTTTCAATTAATCAAAGTACAAAGTTATTTTCGATGATAGCAGTTCTATTATCTCACACTTAAATTCACAACGTGTTTACATTGAAATAAGATTACTTCTGAACGATCAGTTCCTCACACACTTGCATTTTTATTGTTTACTCTTGTAAACGCCACTAGAGGGCCTGAATAATAGTTACGAAAGGTTTTAATAAAATTTTAACTGTGGCAAGTACACATCACAACTCCAGCTAAACACGAACTTTTACACACATTCGCCATCTACCGCCGTGGCCTCTCTGGAAAACCAGCTCACCTTGCGGCGGAAATTTCCCCAATGCCAAAATCTCCCATAAGAAATTTTGTTTTGTGCCTGACCTGAGTAGAATAGGCTTGCAAGTTTGTCGAACTCACTTTCCTTTAAAATTTGAACGTAGCAGTCACGCTGAAAGTGAGAAGTGAGATAACTGATGATAGCATTGATGGTTATCCTTATTAACTGTTATGTAATGAATCAAATCAGCATCATACTCTAAAGTGATATTTTTGGAAAAGTTCATACCAAGTAACTGCACGAACATTCGCATGGAAAGGAATTAAGTAGGTTGTAGAAAATCACCAGAGAAAGTCATATTCATCACAGACAGCTGGGATCAAACCCAGGACCTCAGAATGCCAGTCAAATGTTGCCATACTTCTTTAAAAGAGCTTTCTCGATTCCATACGTATTCAATTAAAAACGTGATTTAACTATGAAACAACGAAAAAAGAAAAAAAGTATTTATTATTTCCAGTGCTCCAAAAATTAAATCGAATTAGGTTAGTATAGGACACGATTGAGAGAAGGCAAGAGTGAAATATGAAACACAAGATCATCCTGATATTTGTCACAGATGACCTATCATTCAAACCATATCATTCGTGTGAAATTACATCTGATACAATTTTGCCAAATTTCTTGAGACCGAAAATTGCAAACCTTGCATGGTAAATAGATATGGAGGAATTTATAGACTATGTGATCAAATAATTTATTGGTCGAATAACTGATTGCAATGACATCATCACTTACTTCAGTGAAACTGTAAAACGTGCTGAGTTAATAAAGTAACCGTTTATCTGAAAAATCTCACGATTTGCATTGTGTAGGCTCGGGGAGTGGTGGTCACTTGCTCCACTCTTGCTTGCACACTACTCGCACACTGTTTGTGTTCCAGGACTAGATCAATCTACGTGGCGGAGAACTTTAGGAAACAACAGGCTCTTGTAGAGAAAGGAAAGTATACATTACCACGCCTTTCTCTCCAATCTGTCCGTCACGTGGATAATTCGTACAATCACCTGCCTTGCTCGAGAACGTCACTTCTCGCACTGGAGCAACTCTCGTCGTTGGCAGAGCCGAGCCACGTCGTGGTTTGTTCACAAGTGTCTCGTGTAGCTTGTATTGCCGCCTATGACCCCAGTGTTTTGGAAAGGTGTGGGATGAAGACTGCCCAGCCGTGCGCAATTTCCTTTCAGAGCATGGCTGCGTGGGAGAACGAGACATTTCCTCCTGAAGATGAAACTTACTGAATGTGAATACTCGCTGTTCGCGTTGATACAGATAAGAACACATACCTTCACATCTGTGAATTGTACAGTACAATAATAAGGAGATTCGAATACAGTTACTGTGGCAAATATGTCAGTAGCTTGATTTGTTTCTCCCATTTCTTCCTCTGACTTCATTTCGTTGTTTTTTCTCCCCGTACCATCTCACCGTAAACAGTAAACATCGACTGGCACTGGGCGCCCAGTAAACACCGACTGGCACTGGGCGCCAAGTAAACATCGACTGGTGCTGGGCGCTCAGTAAACATCGACTGACACTGGGCGCCGGAAAACACCGACTGGCACTGAGAGCCCAGTAAACGCCGACTGGCACTGGGCGCCCAGTAATAATCGACTGGCACTGCGAACCCGGTAAACACCGACTGGTACTGGGTGCCCAGTAAACACCGACTGGCACTACGAGCCCAGTAAGCACCGACTGGCACTGCGAGCCCAGCAAGCACCGACTGGCACTGGGCGCCCGGTAAACACTGACTGGCGCTGGGCACCCAGTAAACACTGCCCAGTAAACACTGACTGGCACTGGGTGCTCAGTAAACACTGACTGGCACTGGGTGCCCAGTAAACATTAACTGGCACTTGGTGCCCAGTAAACACCGACTGGCACTGGGCACCAAGCAAACACTGACTGGCACTGAGCGCCCAGTAAACACGGATTGGCACTGGTGCCCAGTAAACACGAACTAATACTGGGTGCCCAGTAACATCGACTGCCACCGGGTGCCCAGTAAACACTGACTGGCACTATGCGCTCAGTAAACACCGACACAGGCCAGCCAGGATATTGCGTGCAGTACTGTCTTGAAAATACTATGGAAATTGTAGCTACAACCATATCATCCACACGAAGTTCATGACTTGAGTCCTGCTAACTTGTCACCTCACGTATTCAATAAGTTGCTACTGCAACGCTGTTTGTTCGACCCTTACTTTTCTGGATACGTACTTTTCATTGGTGAAGCCTGGTTCATGTAGCGTTGCTATTGCACAAAGTTGGGAACATTAATACGCATCTGGGGTCGCGGTTGTGTAGTGGTCAGACTACTCACCTCCGACCTACGTGAAACGGGTTCAATTCCCGGCGGGGTCACTTCCAGTTGCTCGCATGTAGGAATCGTACCGGAAGATGTCGCTGGCCGTCCAAAATCTCCGCTCCGCTCTATACGTATTTGACTCTTTCCTAAGAAAATGAATGTATCTATGACAAAAAAAAAAAAACCCTTCGCCATTCGCTCTCTTCAACTATACGTATACAATTATGTGGGAAATGTGCGAATTATTTATTATAGTTTTGGATTATGTCTCGGTTGATGTTCATCAGTACATGTGGTTAAACATGATGGGACCCCAGCGCATTTTGCAAATGGTACTCGGCAATACTTTAATCAGGCTTCCCTGAAAAGAAGCTAGGAAGAGGAGATTCTGTTTCTCTACCTGCTAGTTCACCAGATCTTACCCTATTTGATTTTTTTCTTGTGGCGTCATATAAGAAGTTTGGCCTACGAGACACTTATAGAGAACGAAAAGCATCTCTGGAAAAAAATCCAATCTGCCATTGACATCCTTATAACGATTATACAAATTCTAGTAGATATATTTGACCACATACGACAGAGATTACTGCAACATCATACTTGAATAAAAGTTGGATGAATCTTCTTCAAATAACCATTTTAAATTTAGCCTTCGTAACTTGAATGTAACAGAAGTATTGAAGCTACAATCAAAATCATTCGGGGTTTCTTATTCTACTCTATTAGGAATACCAAAACGGCTATAATTTAAAACTTTTGTGTGAAATGTTTCCAGACCTGGGTTCCTTATCACAACCTTAGTTTTTGCACTTTTTCATCATTCCTGAGAGTTTGTATCATCGTAGAAATAACCTGTATATGGGATTCTTTGGGCAATAAGAGATCTTCGCTCCTATTTTTCTTTGGCACATTTTGCACTGAAATAAAATCGAAATATTTGCGGCGTCAGAGATATCAAAACAAAAATGCAATACTTGGCAATATGTCCTCACAAAGCTGATAGAAACTTTCAGGTAGGCTGACATTGTCCTTTATTTGTTAACTGACTATCTTCCAAAAACATGTGGAATTCAATTAACATTTTTAGCATTAACGTACGTCCTACATGTTCCGAAAGGTTGTCAGGGTCGCATTTAGGGAAACTTAGGGCTGAATAACTTAGGGAGTACCTTGAATAATTTCTCTGGAACAGTGTAAAAGGCGCTCGGAAGTTGTGCAAGTGCTACAGAGCTCCAACATTCGTGTGGATCTCGGATGTTTACAAACGGCCAAGAAACTAGTTCATAAACTGGAGTTTCACTAGAATAATAATACAAGGAAAAGTTAGTGCGTGCACATTTATTTACGGCCCTCCTTAACTCCAGTTGAAGATACGGGTCATATAAAAGTATTTTTCATAAAACCTGCTTGATCGTCATTTTATATTACATGCATAATTCTCACAATTACTAATATTTACGACATAATGGAATTTTAAAAATTCACGTGTATTTGCAATTTGAAAACAAAACCACCTCTAACATATAAAATAATGTTTTTGAAGATAAGTCTTATCCAACTCGTTCCTTCAGTAATACGAGTTTGATAAATGGCGTAGAAAGATACTAATGGAATTTCACTGATCTTACGGAAATTAAGGTTTTAGTAAATTCTGCTAGCCTGGGTACTGATTTCTCACGAATTCAACTGATTCGCCACTTAGTGGAAACTTGTTTACTGAATTTTCGATACAATGGACTGACTGAAGTAATCGATTCAAGTGTCACACTTATTCCGACGCTGCAGCTGCTGTAGAAGTTCACGACGCCACGTATTCCAGAACTGGCTGACCATGGCACACACCATTTTCCAACATATGGGGAGGCAGATGCGCTTGCCAATCTTTTCAGGCTCTGGCATAGCAACAGTTGGGCCACCAATGAAGAAATTGCCTGGAGTCAAAGCGATTGGGTGCGAAGTGTCAGTTGAATTCTGGGCGAGAGGTCTCGAGTTAGACAGTGCACACATGTGTACAGAAAATTGCACTGAGCGTTTGGAAATCGTTCTAGGTCTGTACAAACCGGATAAGCATTCGTTGTTACTAGCATCAGGTCATGACATTCATTGTAAGGGAAAAGAATACTGGTTGCTCTTCCTAGGGGGGAAATACCACATGTCTGTTGACAGGAATCTGGGGTGGGATACGTGTGTTCTCATCATCTGTGAAGCGTGACTTGAAAAGATGCTAGGATGGAGCAGTGGCGGCAGGACAACAGGAGCCTCCTGAGAAAACCCACTGGTCGACGACATGAGCCATATTCTGCACGCCGAAGGTTCAGACTGAGGTCGGCTGGGTATCGAGCCCGGGTTGTCGTGGTGGAAGACCCCCGACCTGACCCCCCCCCCCCGACCGGCTTCATTCGAGTCAGATCTGTTTCATCCCCCTTCGAGAAGAAAGGCGACTCAGTTTGAACATCTCACATTTACTTACCCACAGCGGCCTGCGACGGTATAGTGGTTAAACTATTCGCCTCCGAGCATGGTGAACCTATTTCGACTCCCGGTGGAGTCATACCATGATTTTTGCATGTGGAAAACGTGGCGGACGTTTCCTTTCGCTGGGGTTGGGTTTCTCCGGGTGCTCCTGATTCTCCCACCATTGCATTCTGTCGATCTTTTATCTGTGGCTTGCTTCACCGTTGTAGGCGTCGAAAACTTCACCTGTTGAGCAGTTATCTCTCACACTTCACTCATGTTACTCATTAGTTTGAGCTCCCAGTAAGCTTCTAAGGGAATAAATATTAGATTACTTAACGTAAAACCACCTGTTAAGGTGGCCGCTTGTCTGGAGGTATTTTGTGTGTCCGAGACGTAGAAGCATGGAAGCACTACTAAGGGCGATCCAGGCACGATCATCACGCCTTATAGTAGTCTCTACGCTCGTCACCTAATTGGCGTGCAGTCTTCCCGTCTGTAGCACTACTCTGTGAGACTTTCAGTGACGATAATATTATTTTATGACGTTATACTAAAGATAAATGTATGCTGTACGTCTACCTTTTTAAGAATTCTGTACAGGGAGCCGTATACCTGAAAATGGCGGGGAAAACATTCATTCTAGTCATTTTTACTCAAAATATTAGCTCTACAGAAAAATTTAAAACCAGAAACAAGCATACCCATGTGTAACGTTTTATAAAAACTATTTATAAAAAGGCATTTCTCACGCACGTTTAGCAGTTTTTGAGTAACCGTTTTCTTGCCTACGCTCTGCAGATTATTTGGTGGCGTGGGCAGGTGGCCACAATGGAATCTAAGTTAAACTGGATGTAAGATTATGCAATAAAGATATGTATCTTAGTACAAAATAGTACCAGAAAGATTCTGACTACGTGGAGCAATTTGCTTATCTCTAAGACATAAGGGCGAGAACATTTACGGCACGTGCATCAAATGCAAGGCACAGAATCGATACTTTTCCGTGCTGTGGTGAGCAGCCATTGGACTTTAACTGACAAATTAAATATACAATATCAAATGTAAACATACGCTTCATGCATAGTAAGTATTTTAATATTTATATACCAGGACTTTGGCGCAAAAATTGTTATAAATCTTCTATTTCAATAATTTTTTCGCTAGACTGAAATGTGTCCGAGCGCTATTCATAAAGAAACACGTTACAAGAAATTGTTAACTTTTTTTAAAAATGAATCACTGTTAATACTGCAGTCGTGCATACCACCTGACGAACTGCGTAGACTAGATTATTAAGTTCGTGTACAGAACGTTCGAGAAGTACTGCGAATGATAGGCAGACTCGCATTCGCGAAGAAGACGGCTGGCGGGGTGGCTGACCCTGGCAACCTAATTATGCCGCGAGTGGCAGAACAAAAAGGTCATTTATCCCGTGGCGGGCTGGGCGGAGGGGGTAAGGGGGAGAGAGGCCACAATGGTAATATCAAATCTTGGCTTCCATCTGCCATTAGAAGGCAGGTAGTATGTGGCGTAGGGCCCACGCCCCTCCGCAGGAGGAGGCACCGCGCCCGGCGTGGCGGTCGGGAACAATGTGGCCAGTGAAGGCGGCGATAAACGGCGGTAGTCATTACGGCGTCCACCCACGCGGCAAGTCAATCACAGCTCGTCACCGGGGTGATCCCCTGCCTACCCCCCCCCCCCCTCAAACCGAACCACTCTGGGTCTGGGGATGTCTAGTCTGCTCGAGGGCGACTTAACCACAATGTTAAGTCGCTTTGGTAAAGGGAACATTTTCGTCACTACGTACGCGCTATTGTTGATGTTCTCTATTTTCTACGTTAAATACAGTATACTTGTAATAATCATAAATGAAACATTAACTAACTTCATAATTAAGTAAGTTATTATATTTTTTAATGTATTTAGCCAAAAATGTTTATTAAAATTTACCGTTTGGAACACTGCACACATAGCGGCGGGAATTTCCCCGTGTGCCAAATTCTCTCATACGAAATCTCGTTTTGTCCCTAACCTGAGTAGACTTAAACTTATCCCTGGCTCTCTTCTTCACGTCGTATTCCCGTATTCCGTTAGGTCCGGTTCACAATACGCAGTAGGCAATGGGAAATTCATTTCCATTACTCATATACGTGTATTTACAATGTGCAGTCAGCAGTCGAGCAGTCGGATATGGATAAACTTCATCTTCGACTGCCGACTGCAGGAAGATTTCGACCAATCATGTGCGATGTTAACTCACACGTGATGTAAACAGTATTGAGCTTGTGATCCTTAATATTTCCAACACGTGCAAGAAATTATTTTGCTCTATCAAACATATGATCATTTCTATCAGTGGAAAATTAAATAAGGGCACGTGCTTTCACGACGCAGTCAATTAGCGAGTTATCGTGCAACAGTAACTCTAATTAAGGAAATAAATATTGTATCCGACGATTCGGTTGTCTTTCAAAGGAAGCATTAAAGTTAACTTTGTTCTAACATTATAATGGCCTGATGATATGATGTATACGTGGCCTACTTTTTTAATTTTGGCAACACTTAGACATTTTTTATGTTTATAGACTATTTTCATATTGGTAGGGTCTATCCATTTATTTGTAGATGTGTATATGAAATGATTTTCTACATTTTAGCCTTTTTAGTAATACAATTTTCAATTTTGCGGTACCGTCTAGAAAGAAAAATATATACCAAATTGCAAATAACTAACCTATAAATATTCATCAAAATTGTTGCCTGACAAGCTGTAAACAGCGCACTGAGTAGGGTTTCGACTGCTGACTGCCAACTGGAGACTGCGGATTGCTGACTGCCGACTGCGCATTGTGAATAAGGCCACTTACGCAGTGCGCTAAATGCGCAAACTAGTTGTTCCGTTCCTGTACAGAGGCGCACCTGTTCGTTGTAACGTCTTCGTTGGGTCGTCTAGAATTGTTTGCGTGTATTTTGTATATATTGTCTTGCCTTTGTTTCCGTTCGTTTGTTTCTTGTCTTGTTCAGTTTATTTTACCCTAGCAGAACTTTTAACTGAATTCCTACAGAAATTATTTTTATAATTTAAATATCTGTTCAAATCAAAACAGATATAGGCTATTCATGGTAAAGTGAGCACTTTTGAAAGCGATCTCATTTTGAATAATAGTCAATAACCATATTTCATTTTAGCTTTAGAAATTACCTTTAGAGTGCTTTAGAATATACACATGGTGTTTATTGCTTACATGGCAATATTGATTTTAAAAGGTGGTTAAAGTATTAAATATATCTGAAAGTAAAAAGTAACTAGGACCTCAAAAGTGCTCACTTTACGGTGAACAGCCTGTAGTCTTGGTTTGTTTTCGCGTTTGTATTTAATGTCAATGTGTTTTTTTTTTTGGTGACATAACACTGAAATAGTGTATGCCTGAAGAAATTTTTCACTTAAGCGTGTACTCCAATTGCAAGTATCATTCAAAGATAATTTCCATCACAACATTAATTCAGAAAAGGCATAGTAATTTTTGTCTTTGACTTTCTTTAATTGTTGCAACATCATTGGCTTTATGCTAATTCAACTGGCAAAGACTGGGTAATAGTATGAGATTTTACTTTATGTAGGTAGGGAGGTAGGTAGTATGGTTTCAGATCTCGCCGACAGCGAGGTTATTACCGAGGGTACTTTACAGAGTCAGATACAAAGCTGATAATATCCACTGATGCTAAACTTACGGCTCCTGCCTGCACGGTGCTTGAAGTGAGTCGCCGAATGTTTGAAATGCAAGTTTTCCCACGAAACTATTAAACGTGTGTCCAATGTGCGGATTTACAAAAAGAAAACACACTGCAGACGAGGACTGTCGAGTGCTATCAAGACGTCACGCACATTAGAAACACCATGTCAGAGCACTCCAAAATGGCTAAAAACTGCTTTTTCAAAGAGATATATCTCAAAATACACCTACGCGTAAGATATATACAAAACTACTCAAGGACCCTGCACTGAACATTCCTGCAGACTTTCCACCACTAAAATAATAGGGTCACCGCTGAAAGTCCTATAGGTACATGCAGTGCGACTAGAGCACTGCACACCCGTTCAGAGCCTTGCGCTTAGCGGCGATGGCGCACTTGATGCGTGTGGCAGTGTCACCCTTATCGCTCCCGCACTTCTTGATCTCAAAAGCGGAAAAAATTCTTCAGGTAGGTGGAGGCCTTAAGAAAATTATTTAAGCTAAAATATATTCCCCGTCAACCAAAAAATTTGCTAGGTTGGGGTTGTTGGATGGGAAAAGGGGTAGGGTAGGGGGGGGGGGAATTCCATGAATCCAAGATGGCGTTCACGAAAATTACGGCTGCGAGTGTTCGTTCGCTGCTTTCTGAAGCGTCCTCAATATGTGTGATCTCTAGGGCGTCATGCTCATGTGGCAGGGAAGGTAAATAACAGTCGATACTTATTTATTTCATGAAGTCTTGTCCAATCTATCCCACGCGGAGCAAATATTCTGGGACGTTGATGTCATAATTGAATAAGTATTAACATGATACGCAGAACTCGCAATGCACTCAGTAATTGATTACACAAAATAAAAAAGGTTAGCTACATCACTTGATTGAATCATGTGTCAAACTATAGGCTTACACACTCGCTTACTTGTTTATAAATTTAAAAAATTCTGAAGATTTGCTTGAATTGCTTTAATAACAAGTGTCCACAATATATCTATTCAATATTTTCTTCACCCAACACAAAAAATAAATAAACTCATGTTGTGAAAGGGATACTTTAACAATACATTATAACAATTATATATTAACACTGATAAACTTGTAAAATTGGATAAACTCAGTGATAGTTGATTATACAGCTTTGTTTTCATTATACAGACTGTTGCAAAAATTCATATAAATACTTCAGGGAAACATTCCTCACATTTGGAGGATGAAGAGATGTTCTATGACATGAACATAGATTCGCAAACAATTAGTTTCTTTACTGCAGCCCGTAATATATAATGTACAGTTTATGGACCGCGGGGTGGACCGTGTTACTGTGGAATGCCATCGCAGGTGTAATTGGTAGCCCTATTCCGGCCCCCGAGGAACCCTGATTTGAATTCACTAGACTATTATTTGTAGGGACATTTAAAGGCACTTCTGATTGAAACCTCAGTAGACGATGTGGGACACCTCCGTAACCGTATTGTGACGGGTTGCGAAACAATCAGGAATTTATCAACGCATCCGGATGTCCATGCAACGACTGGTTGATGCATGTGTTCGTACTTATGGAGGTAATTTTGAACATTTCCTCTAGTACTGACGATAAGCTTCAAGCATGCGTAACTAATTCCTGTGCAGTTCCTACTGTGTGAGGTGTCATGTATCATGCAAGCGATGGCATTCCTGATCCAGCCCGCGGGCCATACACTGTACGTTATGTATTACTAGTTGTAGTAAAGAAACTAAGCGTTTGTGGACTTATGTTCATATAACATTTTTTCATCCTCCAGATGTGAAGAACGCTTCCCTGAGGTATTGACATGCAATTTTGCCACATTCTGTAAATTCTCAAAGCTTTTCGAAACACATTGCCATCAAATCTCATTATTTGTGAACACCTAATGAGAGTTACTGGCCTCCCACCACGACGGTTCGGTTTCTATACCTGACGCGGGGGAAACCCGATTTTTTACACGCGGGAATCGAGTTGGATGTTGTCGTTGACCGGCCGGTTTTTTCGTAGCACTCCCGTTTGCCTCTGGCTTTATACTCCACTGCTGCTGCATTCTCGCCTCATTATATCCTCACTGACGCTTAAGAACTCACTTCCAGGTGCCGACCAAACCTCTCTCTCCCTCTCAATATCTCACCTAATAGCAGAATTTGTCATGGAGGACTTTTTTTACAGACCCGAACACGCATTTTACTAAAAAACATTTATCACAATGGCATGTGCCCTGAAGGCATTTCTCCTAAAATAGTTTTCTCTCTGCTCACTTAACTAGGCGCTAGGCCTACCCTTTGTGTTGGCTTGGTACATTCGCATTTTACAAAACCATACATTTTAACTGTGGTTATCTGCGTATATAATTTTAATACAGTGGTTAATGAAAAGTGTTATTGAATGTTACTAATACGCGTCACGATTCGCTTGGGAAAATCATTCTTACGTTTCACCGCGTAATTTCCAGTGCAGTTATTTGACTACTCATAAGGGGCCGTAACTACTAGAAGTGTAGTTACCTGGTCAGTCGGTCATCACGCTGGCTCTCGACAGCAGCAACCTGGGGCGACTTGCCCATGCTTGGTGGGTCTTCTCGAGGTACTCTCGTTTCCTCGACAGGAACTGTCCGCCAATCGCTCCACCCCAGTGTCTCGGTTCAAGCCGCGTTACAGGGCAAAGACTTTGTAAGATTTGTTTTCAGAGACTATGGCAGGTCAAATTCATTGACGACATCAAATAGTTATCATTTCGAAACAAAATATTGTGATAATGAAGAAATTTACAGTGGTTTTGTCCAAACTGAAGTTTTACTCCAATAGTCGTCTTTATTTTGTGGGACTATAGGATATTCGTAATGTGATTGTGCAAGTGAAAGAAGTCATTAGTCAGCAAGGGTGAGGTCTGAACCCTCTAAACAGCTCCCTTATATACGGTTGTATGTCGGCATACTTCTAATTTTTCTAAGCAGGATCGTTTTATTAGTTTTGTTTTTCAGTTGGCTAACATAATACATTTAATTATTATTACTATTTTTACTGTTATTGTTGTTTGCTTCTTATTAATAAAATATATTAATGTGCTTTACGTGGGTCGAAACTGATTTTAAATTTGTCCCCTAGCTAAACGCCCAATTATTGCTAATATACAGTCAGTCACGCTCAATAAAACTAGCTATTAGTTCACCAAATATTCAATAAACACGCTTTTACTTGTGTCTACTGATGTTAAGTAGACATATGGCGTGTCAAGCATTAGTCATGAAACTTTCATTTGAAAACTGTACGATTAGTTGAATGTGTCAAATATACTTTTAAGAACGCTTCAACACCTTTTGTTTAACCTACCAAGTATATGTTTTAAAAAGGATAAAATGAGAAAAACGAGTGTTTTTATAATACTTTTTGAGCGGAAATGGTAGAGAACAAAATAATTAACTGAATAATTATAACGAAATTAGAATTTTGACAGCTTAAAAAAAAAGTAATCTTTGCCCTATGGGTGATCTCAAGTTCGCGAGCAAGTTCACAGGGGCGATGCAATATTTACCCGTAACTGTGTCGCCCGTGATACACAGCCTCATAATAGAGCAACACTACCATCTTCAAATAGGGAAATCTATGGCGAGTAAAGTCACATGAGACTAGTTGTACCTCGTACCAGGCATGGGCATTATGATGTACCTCAATATCAAGACAATTCTTTACAAAAGTAAAACATGTTATTCGTATGGCAAATTGGCATGCTTACTTCCTGGCAGACGGAAGTTTATAGTACTAAACAATTTTACATCGTCACTATCGTACAAATAAAATCTCTCCTACGATCAATGTATTGCTTCAAATGATTATGAAGGCCTACATCGTTGATAACGATCCGGACTCCTTAGCATTAGAGTTTTTGCCTCGAGGTGATAAACGATTTCGATAGCTGCTATCTGTGTGTTATATCTGGTATCACAGTAGCGCCGATAGACTCACTTGGTACCTATAATTTGGTTTGTCTTGCTCGTAAAAACTCGAACCTGATCTTTCTGTCTTGCTTCCAAGCTTGTCTTTCTCGTAATAATTTTTAAAAGTTCACGTTCGAGACCTGGAGCAAATTTAGCTTCTAGCCCAACATTATCATGCATTTTGCCTCGAGGGCGAAGCGTGTGCGTACGGCTCGTAAGGGTTGCTGATAAAAAAAGAGGGATAGAAGACGAAATTAAAGAAAAAGGAGTAAAGCAGCGATGAAGAGGGTAGTACTTAAGAACGTTTTTGTATTGTGGCGGTAGGCAGACGTGGAGGGGGCTTACTTGCAAAGCCAACATAAATTTATATTTGAAGGCGACACACAACTGGAGCTCACCCTCAATTCGAGCTCAGAACCTTGTTGCAAGAACGTCGTCGATAAAAGTATAAAAACCAAGCTGGCTGGTGAATATTTTAAACGGACGATATTTTGTGTGTGTTGATTATTATTTTTAATGTAATTAAGTCCAAATTTAACTAATGGAAAATGGCAATTTTTATTTTAAAAACATGCCTTATTTTTTTGGGAATCTACATTCAGCAGTGAGATATGACATTAAGTGCAGGTGTAATTTGGTTATGAAGTATGCAAGCGTTCGAAGTACTGTAATTATAAGGCTGTTCACGGTAAAATGAGCACTTTTGAAACTCCTGCTTAGGATCTACTTGTATGCACGTTGCGTATTCTTCCTCCTTATGTAAAATTAACACTGGCAAGGGCCTCATCGCTTTACCCATGCGTCGGTCCAGTGAAACTGTGTAATTATAAGAAAAGTAAATATTTTACAAACATTCTCATTTTTAAACTTCGATGCATAAGAAAAGTACATAAAGCGAAATAGATAATTTAAGTTATCATTAATGGTTACATAACACTTTTTATTCGACGTTAAGATATGGAACTACTTTCCATCCATCGTTACCAACTTTACTGTGCGCATGTCACTTAGGGCGCTCGTTATAATATATGCAGGCAGGGGCAGTGACTTATTTCTAAGGTTGATTTCAACAGAGCTCACTTTATCGTGAACAGCCTTTTTTTAACAGGATATTCTTGGATCAGTGTAGGCGGGAGGGTTGATCTCCCCCCTCATGTATGCGGCTTTGAGTGGGAATGTGAAGGAGGGAGAGGGGAGGAGAGTATGCTAAGGCCGTGTCCGCGTGTCTGTGTTCTCACGGCCCTGCGCGGGGGATGGCCACAGGGGATCCCGACCCGAGCACTTTCCCTCCTGGGACAGGGATTCGCGCAGTGGACCCAGGCCGAGGGGGGAGAAGTGCCGACGATGTGTCCCGTTAGCGGTGTTAATTCGGCCGAACTATCGCAGCGGAAAGGGGGGAGATAAATAAAGCCATGAAGAGAGATAATGGGGAAGAGTGTGCTTTGTTGAGAGGGCGGTGGTGGAGGTGGGGAGGCGAGCAATTTCCTCCTGCCAGGCTAATAGTCACGGGGCTCGTTATGCCGTCAAGACCCACCTGCGGCGCACGCGAGCCCACTCTCTCCACCCCCCCCCCCTCTCCAACTTTCGTAGCTACGACCTCTGCCCGCTTCACTCAAGTTTTTGACCGTGTCTGAAACTTTCCAAGGTTTTACTAAAGCTTTTTAACGGCCTGCGCCCTATCTTCTCGTCCGCTGCGACCCATCTACCTCTGTCGAACACACAGTCTGTCGATTCATAACGGAAGTGACCATGAAAATAATCAAACAGTAGCCGATCGTTTGTCTACGTAACAAAATAGTACTCCAGCTTATACAGTAATTTAATTTGAATCTCTGTATTTTAAGAACGTACTAGAGTTTAAAAATATGTTCTACAGTTTTAACACATTACATCCTTTTTAGACGTAACATGAGAGAGTAGCCGCAAAAAGTATGGCATGTACATAAACTACTTAAACTACCTTACATTTTAAATTTGTATAATTTTTCGTGCAAATCTTAAAATCATGCAAAATTAATACGTTAGGGTGAAGCGAGTGAAGAGAGAGAGAGAGAGAGAGAGAGAGAGAGAGAGAGAGAGAGAGAGAGAGAGAGAGAGAGAGAGAGAGTTAAAGAGGGGTTTCATCTGCTCTTAACACCGAGGTCTTGAGAGCCGACTAGGGTGAAGCGATGTGAGTACGGAGCAGTGCTGAATTGAAGGGGCGGGGGAAGCGGGAGATCCCCGAGAAAACCCGCCGGCCAGCAGCATCGTCTGGCACGATACTCACACGCGGAAGGCTGAGAGTACTGCTGTAATTAGTGTATTTGGTAATGCGTCTATGTATTCACATAAGAATATGAAGGTGGAACTTGGTGATCAGATTTGGTTGTATCGTAAATTAGTTGGTACTACTGGCGAAATGCATATCCTTGGTCATATGGAATTTTATTTTAATACGTAATAATAAATGGTACTAATCGTAATTAATGGTTTTTCATTATTTTCTTTTTTCAATTTTTTTATTTATAGCATATAGTATTTTATTATGCTATTGCAATCTATTTTATTTTAAATGGCGTCCACTTATTGCTCTATAGTATTTTGTATTGCTATAAAAGAAGAATACTCTTCTTCATATAATGTCATTAAAAGAAATAACATCCATACACATAACCAATTTCAAACTACTGCTTGCACCAAGAAGGAAAAACGGTGGTACATATGTAAGACTGATATGCTGGACGTCCAGTGGCACATGGGATATTGTGATACATTGACATAATAAGTAATGCATGGGACATAATACAAGGTTGGGTACAAAGATATCATACGTAGAATGATTCTTGGATCCTTGTTATTAAATTTCAGATATCCCAAACACAAAAATTTTGATTGATTTCCTGTGGTACCTTTTGTGGAGTCTTTGGCGCCCCCTTTCATCTCCTTTCCGACCCCCCTGGATTGACACACAGTATTTATCCCTTTTAAAAGGAATGCTCATACATTTGGTGTAAATTCACAGGATATCTTATGTGTTTAACTGACTCACAGTTGTGATTGTACCCACTCTAATACAAGTGTGTAAATTTATATTACACGTTTGCATTTTTCTGAAAGACGTTAACAAAACGTTATTTTACAGCCTTACTGTACACAAAGTTTTAAAAATTTTAAAGTACCTAATTGATTAATGCAAAATTACCGAAAATATTCACGTGTAAATTAATTTTTCTTTTCGTGATATAAATTTACACATGCACTGTAAGGTGGTTGTATGATTGCACCTAGGAACCTGTACTATTACAATATAATGTACTTTACGTGTTAATACACTGCTCATATTTTGAAAATACGCATTATTTTTCTGTATTTTTACATATAGTTTAGGAAATAGCCAAAATATTATTTTTGGCATATCTATAGATTAATTAGTGTACTTAAAACATAAAAAATGTAGGGTAATTTTAGATTCCTAGGGATATTTGTTTAAAGTTATGCAACATGCCTGTTTTTAAACTTACCAATTCAAAAATGTTAAATTACAATAAACTTATTAACGTAAACTTAACACATCCTTCTGACAATGATGAAGCAGACGTTATTTCTGCCTATTCATTTTACAGTTTTCACATCTAGGTCTATCGAGCGACATCATGACAGTTTGCAAATCTGAAATTACGTGAACTTTTATTCGCTGGAAGAAGGGGCGAAATTCGGGTACAGATACATCTCTGTGCTTCCTCGAGTGATTCTTTCCTATCATGTTGCTGAGAGCTGATCTATCACAAGGGGGGGGGGGGGTGGGATATTTAGCCCTGGCAGAGCCATGTAGTTGGCTATGTCAGTTTTCACACGTGGATAGGGAAGGATACAGAATGGAAAACAAAAGTTGGAACTGAGTTATTGCTTTCGAAAGTGCTCAGACAAGCGCAGACCGCCGGAAAATGCAGTAGCGAATACGGACATAGCCGGTTAGCAGAAATAAGCAAATTTGAAACACATTTTTGAATAGAAAAATTCTTACTCCTAACTGCGTATATACTGGTTAATTCCCAAAATAGCTTCCAAAACGGCTGAATATCTTAGCCAAATAATATTGTATTTTATTAAACTCATATGCTCCCTGTAAAGTTGGCAACGATGTAGGAAAAGTAGATTGATATATGAAAGTCGTATTAAAATGGTAATGTTTAAATTTTCGAAATATAAATTATTTACTTTCGAATGCGTTTGTCTTACGCAAATAAGAGCAAGAAATGCCATATTAATTTTAACTTGATGGACAAATTAATAAAGCGATCGGATCAATGTTAGTGATAACTTCACGTATGGTAAAAGGGATAGAACATAAGTAGAAAAGAAGATCCTAACCAGGGCTTTGAAATGTGCCCAGTTTCCCGCGGGCGGCCAGCAAAATACCATTCTAAAGAAGTTTTTACTTTTGCAAGAAAAATCCTTGGAGTCTCAGTTGCCAAGAAAATCTTTTGTAAAACTACAAATAATTTTCTTGTAAAATCTGCAAAACATTTCTTTGTAATATTACAAATGACAGACCTGTATTACAACTGATATTATTGAGAGGTGTACATAAAATTAATTTTTCTTCTAGAAAACAAATGTGATTAATTAGTAATAGAGACCAATTAAAAAGGAAATATTTCAAAATATAATTAACAAAAAAATTACTCTTCGCCTGTACTGAGATTAGAACTCCCACCCTTTGTATTATTAGCCCGTACCTTTAACCCCAAGACCAACTTTACGTACGATTATGACGATTATATATACTGTAAATATAGGTGCAAGTACACAGAAAATAATATTGAATTTTCACAGTTAAGAATAGGTACATGTATTTCTTTTAAGAGTGCAGTTGTTGAGTTAAGATATTTGGACGCCTCTTAACAACGGGATATTGAGAGCCGATTTAAGAGTTCTGTGTAGCTAGGAAATACTAACATATAATGAGTAATACGGTCATGTCTCATTGATATTATTGTTTTATTATGATTATTTGGGTTGTTTTAAATGTTTTACACAATTTAAACTTGCAGTACATTTCTTTTTGCACGCAGCTACACTTTAAATCGCCAATAGTTTTTGCACAAACAGCTATATACGGTTTTACTTTGTCGAGTGTCCGCTATTTTTCTGAAGCTCGTGGATATGGATTAGTATAGTACAAACATTTCCTAAGGTCCAATACATGCACGGACGCTGTAATTTTACAAACGAGTAGTTTCACAAGAAAAATATTTGTACTGTTACAAGCATTTGTAAAATTGCAAAGAATTTCTCAGTAAAATTTTTTTTTTGAGTGAAAGTGAATGTGTGGTGCAGCGCGCATGCCAACGGCCCGTAACGAATCTCCAAATCCCAATACTGAACTACAATTCTTCCTACACAACTGTCTAAACTACGTGTCTTTGACTAATGTTGGTACACTGAAAAAAAGTGTTTTGATATGCTAGTGCCCTACTTTGGAAAAGTTGTAGTTTATTATGTGGAAGATCGGGTTTGTCGTAAAACTAAATGTAAACAAACGGTACTATACAGACTGTTGCAAAATTGCACGTCAATATTTTGGGAAACATTCCTCACATCTGGAGAATGAAAAAATGTTATGTGAACATATGTCCGAAAACGCTTAGTTTCTTTACTACAGCTCGTAATACATAACGTACAGTGTATGGTCCGTGGGCTGGATCATGCTACTGTGGAATGCAAACACAGCGTTTGTTTGCATGAGACACATCACACTACGAACCTACACCTATAATAGTAATAACCGCACAGGACTTAGTTACACATGTGTGGAAGCTTATCGTAGGCACTAAAGGAAATGTTCAAAATGACCTCCATAAGCACGAACGCATGCATCAACCCGCCGTTGCATGGACACCCGGATGCGTTGATGAATCCCTAGAAAATTCCTGATTGTTTCGCAACCCGTCACAATACGGTTACGGAGATGTCCCACATCGTCTACTGGGGTTGCATACACAAGTGCCTTTAAATGTCTCCACAAATAAAAAGTTAAGTGGATTCAAATCAGGGCTCCTTGGAGGCTGGTATGGGGCTGCCAATTACAGCTACGATAGCATTCCACAGTAACATGATCTAGCCCGCAGGCCATTCACAGTACATTAAGTATTACGGGTTGTAGTAAAGAAACGAAGCGTTTGCGAACCTATGTTCATATAACATTTTTTTCACCTTCAGATTTGAAGAATGTTTCACCGAAGTATTGACCTGCTATCCTGCAACATCCTGTGTTGTAGAAACACGTAAATTAGACATTTGTTTTGGCAGTTACAGAGTATCAATGTTGGCGATGTGCGCAAAAGGCGATAAGCAGCTCGCCCTGTGTTTATCGAATAGTATAATATGTGCGGAGGATGCGGATGCAGACAGCGCCGCGGCGGTGTGATGACGTGGCCGTGTGATCACCGGCGTGGCGTCCTGTGTCTGCCACTTCATCGCCCGCCCCGCTACGCCGGCCGGGAGCCAGGACACGCCCGGGCGGAGCCCTACCTGAAGCCGCCCTATGGCCTGGGAACCGGCTCTCTCTCTCTCTCTCTCTCTCTCTCTCTCTCTCTCTCTCTCTCTCTCCGCCTCGCACTTGTCGCTCCCCGGGGTGGTCGCCCATCCTGCCTGCATGCCTGACAGTCTTACATAGTCCACTCGCTGGATGGTGACAGCTAGACCGCTCTCCCTCTTCCGAGCGTGCCTCCATCACTGGCTCACGGTTTACCAGCGAAGGTGTCAAAGATCACACATGTTTACATTTACTTTTGACGTGATAAGTATTAAAAATTCATTCCGATACAAGGGTTACCAGGGCAGAAACAGCGATTTAACCTAATGTTTGCAGGGCGATCCTTCCCGACATTATGGGCAATATTAGTTGGCAAGTCTCAAGGCAGACTCTCAAGACAGTGTTATTTACGATCTATATAACTAGCGAATAAGACGATATTTTTGAAGACTGCGTGCTCCGGCTTTACTTCCGGTTTAGGGGCAAGTGAAGAGATTTGGGTGGCTTTTAACAGCGGGGTCTTGAGAGCCGATGAGGGTGAAGTGAGGCGATTATTGAGCAGCACCGGAATGAAGGAGCGGAGCGAACGGGAGATTCCCGAGAAAACCGGCCGACCCAGCGGCATCGTCCGGAACGATTTCCACTTGCGAAAATCTGGAGTGAACCGGCCAGGGATTGAACCCGGTTCTCCTTGGTGGGAGGCGAACAGTATAACCGACTACAGAAGAGAAACCCAAAAATGATGGTATATGAAGTAAGATCGGAATTAGGGAAAGAAGAATTTTTGGAAAAAATATATAATCAAAATTTGAGAGAAGATTTTGACTTAGACGAACATCAAAAAGAAACGAAAATCTGCTTTGAAACAAGGGAGGTAAACAGAACAAAGAACGTAGTAATAGAGACAAGCCCGGAAATGTATAAACGAATAATGAATAAGAAAAAAATATATACTGCTGATGGGAAGCATACAATATTAAAGAATTTGTGTCGCCTATGAGATGTAAAAAATGCCACAGATATGGACACACTGAAAAACGATGCAGACAAAAAGAATAAATTTGTGGGAAATGCGGAGAAGAGGGACATACAACAAGAATATGTAAAGAAGAACATAATAAATGTATAAACTTCATACGGGGACAAAAGAAAGGAGAAGAAAGAAACCACGCGGTGTTCGATAAGGATTGCCCATTTTACAATTTGGCAATAGAAAGACTAAAAAAGGAAACAGATTGTGGGGATTAGAGTGGTACAATCAAATCTGAAAAAGGCCCGTACAGTAACATTAGACTTAAATAATAAATTAATAGAAGGTAAATACGAAATTGCATTTATACAAGAGCCATATTTATTAAATAATAATCATACAAATTTAAACAGCAACTACCAAATTATTAAAAAGAGAAAGGGAAATCATTAGCAATAATAATAATAATAGCTAATAAGTATAAAATATTAAATTTACAACATATAATAACGAAAGAAATCGCAGTAACAAAAATTATGATTAATAATGAAGAACTGACAATTTTAGTATATTTGCCACCACAACGGGAAATAAAAGACATATTAAAACAATTTAATAAAATAATAGTAGAACTAGGTAATAATAAACTAATAATTGCAGGTGACTAACGCGAAATCTGGACTATCGTATTCAAAAATATCAGACACAAGAAGAGAAGAGGTAATTGAAATAATAAACAAAAACAATTGGATAATTTATAACGAGGAAGGTAATTTACATACATTTGACGGCATCAACGGACAAGATAATATTGATTTAACTATAACTACAAAAGATATGGAAGGAAAAATTATAAATTGGATAGTAAACAACAGTATAAGCGATCACAACAAAATAAATTTTTTGATATAAATTGGAGCTCAATAGGAAATCAAGACGGAGAAAAGATTGCATTTAAAAGTTACTAACTGGACAAGATCAATGATGAATTAAAAAACGTGGTTATGATGATAGATGACAGAATGGAAGATGACCCAATTGAAGAAACAATAGATAAATTCCTGGAAGCAATAGTTAACATATGTGATAAACAAGAAACAACAAATAAAAATAAAAATAAAACATAAATTGGTGGTGGAATAACGAACTAAAAATAACGAGAAATAAAGTAACAAACACAGGAAATATACGCGCTGTTGTGATTGTAATGCAAAATTGATTTATAAGGAAGATTACAAAAAATTAGACGGGAATATAAAAAGTTAATTAGAAGAAACATGAATAATAAATGGATTGAATTTTTTAAAGAAGGCGCGAGAAAGGGACCATGGAATTTAGTAGATCTTCTGGCAAGGAAGAAGTCGCGGAAAAAAGAAACCATCAGTAGCATAATAATTGGGGGGAAATACACAACAATTAAGGAAACATATAAAGTTATGATGGACAAACTACTACCTAATCTTGAAGGAACAGAAGAAGAAAGAGAAATATATACTTTGGAAGAAGAGAAAAAAGAATTTGAAGAAATTAAAGAAGGAGATATTGAAAATACAATAAAAAATGCAGCTCTAAAAAAGTACTGGGAATCGATCGGATAACAATAGAAGTAATAAATAAAACCTGGGAAACAATTAAATCAATACTAACAAAAATTATAAATAAATGCTATACATTATGCAGATATCCGGAAATATGGAAAACAGGAAAGACAGTATTTGTATACAAAAGTAATAATAAATTATGTATCTTATCAACATAGGGCAAAATATAGGAAAGGATAATATATAGTTAAATTAAATCAGAAATAGAAAAAAACTCTTCACGAAAACCAATTTGGATTTAGAGAAAAAAAAAAAATCAACCGAACAGACAATAAATAAGGTATTAAACTTAATATAAACAAGTACAAAAAATATTATATTGTCATTTCAATAGACATAAGCAACGCATTTTCAACAGTGACATGGAAAGACATTAAAGAACAGATTAATAAAATACTAATAGGAAAAAAATGTAAAGAAATTTTATGGGACTATTTGAATAACCGGAACATAATAGTACAAGATAATCAGATAACGTCAAAAAGGAAAATAAATCACGGCTGTCCACAAGTAATAGGGCCGAGTATATGGAATTTAGTAATAAATGAGTAGATATTACCAAACAATAATGAGGATTCAAAAGTTGTGGCATTTGCGGACGATTGTATGATTTTGATAGAAGGTAATACAAGAAAGGAAATAGAAGAACGGACACAAAAAATAATGGAAAGAACTTTAATATGGATGAAAGAGAAAAAACTTGAATTATCAGTACAGAAAACAGTTGTCATAATTTTAAAAGGAAAATTATATAAAAGACCGCCAGTGATAAAGTAAGACAAGTTAAGAATAAACATTAAAAAGGAAATAGTATACTTGGGCATTATTTTGGATAATAGATTAAGTTTTGTCCCACATGTTAAATATATAACCAAAAAAGTTAAGAACGTATTTTTTAAATTAAAACAAACGGTATGGAATATCAAATACTATAATAATAAAAATAAGAAAATAATCTATCAGGCATTATACCGTAATATTATACAATATACTAGCACTTGTTACAAAAATACAATTGAAAATACACTCATTAAAAGAATACTAAGAGCATCACAAAGATAAATATCGATAAAAATAATGAATATAACACCAACAATATTATATGTATCTGCAATAACTGCTAGTAAAGAAATCCCAATAGACTACAGTATAATAGATAGAAGAAATATGATATATTAAATCAAAAATGAAGTAGACGAAATAGAATACAAAGGAAATACATAAGATAGTAGAGCACAATAATATTTGGATTGGAAAAAAATAGAAATAATCAACCTATTAGTTTAAAAGAATTAAAGAAAGAAATCTTAAAAACTAAGTGTTATAAATTGCCAAACAGAGTACGATGCAACAGAAAATAAAATAATGAAATAAAAAATATACAACAATGTTACGAAAGTAAAGGCAATATAAATAATAGTGTGTTGAAAATAATAACAGGACACTGCCAAATTAAAGAATATTTAGCTAAAATAAATAAAATAGAAGACGACAGTTGTCAATGTGAAAAGGGAGCTCAGACGGTATACCATATTCCGTACTTGTGTGACATGTTTAAAGAAGAAAGGAAAGAATTAGAACAGAAATTAAAACCTTTAAATGACAAATGTCTAGTGTTTTATCCTTTAATTAAATAAAAATTATAAATAACTCTCTTTTTGATAAGAAACAGAATTTTCAGCAAATATTAAAATTTGAAAAGCTCCAAACACGAAAAAGTTATAAAGAAGAACACAAGATCCGAAATGAATGCAAGAAGACTTGAAGGAAATATGGAGAAAATAGAAGAACAAGGAAGATAAGAAAAATAAGAGAAAGAAGAAGAGGAAAGAAAATGGGGAGAACAGAGAAGGAAAGTAGAAGAACAGAGAGAGAAAAGGAGAAGAAGCAGCAAGAAAGAGAAGACGAAAGAACGGGAGGAACTGCGGAGAAGAAAATCTAAATGAGGGAAAGATGTAATTTATTATAATATGTTGGTTGATGTCTGTATGCGTCTGTGTAAAAAAAGGGGGGCGCCCGTAGGAGCGGAGCCCCATTCCCTCGTCCGCCGGGAAACAAAGGCCTGGGTGTCCAGAAGGGGTACTTAGATGTCTTTGGACGATTCTTAGGTTGGAGCAGAACGGTGGGCGAGGGGAAAAAACAAAATGGAATAGTACAGATAGGGAGGGGGCGTGGGCGAGGCTATTCGACCATTGGGTGCCATGACGGACCGAACGAAAAGCCGCCCAGACGAACAGCTGCCCTCCCACATAAAAAAAAATTGTGAATTTATATAACTTATATACTGTTTGTTAAATTGTAGAAGCCATTATAAAATCGAACACCCTGGATTGCTGTACTGCTAAGTAGGGTTAATGAAATAAAAAATAAAACGAGTCTAACCGCTCAGCTATCGTGGTCCTCTTCCTGCCTAGGCTCGAACTGAAACGCAACATGACAGCTAGACAAGAACAAACAATAAATAGAAATTATTTGTCACCATGATGTGGCAGGAGTAACTATCACTCTACGCATGTTGCCAGGTGCTGGAAGCCAGGGGAGCGGCCTGTGAACCCAAAATGTGTAAGTGTATCATTTGCGGAACAGCCTTTGGGACTAAATACTTGGTGGGATCTGTGACGGCCTGGAGGTTAGAGCAGTCCCCTCTCTGTCTAAAGGTACTTGAAAGGCGTGGAGCTATGGCCACTGTACTCTACACCTGGATGGGTTTAGCCTGGTGTCGAGGAACTGGCCTGTAATGGGTGTAAGGTTGCAGTCCAAGAGACTAAATACCCGGTGGGCTTGTCGTGGCCTGAAAAGGGAATGACACTCCCTCCTCGACTGTGGGGTCTCCGGATTAGCACAGCGAAACCCGGCCTTCGAATGAGCATAAGATTTTCTGAGGTTATGTGGTCTACTTGGTGGAATGCCCGAGACTAACTGATAGGACCTCCCCTCGCTGATGCGAAACAGTGATCAACATTTCATTGGAGTTCAATTGGACAATGAAGGGGCGGGGTTACTGCCAAGTCCTAGTGTCGAGGACCAGTTGCTTCATAGCTATGGAATGGGCTAGTCATGCGCAAGTCTACAGTCTCTGATCGCCCACACCTCCTCGTGGTATCGCTGGGTGGCCTGCTTGGAAGGGGGTCAGCAAACGTGGGTAACCCGGGAGTTTCCTACACTCTAAACAATTATTCGCAAATTTACTATTTGATTGTAAATGTAGAGTGAGAAAACACGAATGATATAGTTTTTTCCCCCCATACATTCATGCTAGCATTTCTACAGTTGCTAAGGAAACAGTTAAATGCGTAGGAAACTTCTCAACCTTGTATAGTAGTGACGCGAAACATTCCATATTTGTAGCCGGATGCGTGGTATATACGATATATACGATATATAGATTAAAAACATTCAATTCAGTTTAGGAAGTTTTTATAGAATTTTTTAGAGTGTATGCAAAGTCTTTCACTGAAAGAGTTATCTGCTAAATTATGGCGGATAGTAATGGTATGTGCCTGGAGGTGGGCTGGTCGATTTCTTTACAGTCAGATCGCTGGGGCCCAAAATCAAGGATACCACATTGAGAAACCTATTGATATGGTAACGGACAAGAGGCAAGGCGAGTCCGCGCCCGTAGGGTTCTATCGAGGATGGTTGACTAGCACTGGTGTGGGCGGACCGGACCGGGGTGGGAAGAATGGGAGGTGAACTCAACTGGTTGACAACATCGAACGTTTCTGCGCATCCCATCACCTGGGTCGCACTCGGGGTGACAGCTCCGACGCGTTGCCTGGCAGTGCTGGATGCGCCTTCACTTAAACTGCTGTTACAAAATAACTAACAGGTGAAAATCCCTCCAAATTTTATCTTGTATACTGGAGAGTATGACAATGCTAAATATTCATGTTTGATGTATGCGGTTGTTGGGCTTTGCAATTAAAAAAAAACTTGTTTTACATAAGATGAATTGTAAGTTTAACATGCAATGCATGATGTTATGAAAATAATATTTTATTGCTAATAATTTTATTTATAAACTTCTGGTGTACTTCAAAACTTGCTCAGAACTGCGCACGTCATCTTGCAAAAAAACTGCAATACACCAATTAGAATAGCTTGAGTAGGTCCTTACTATCGCAGTTCAGGTCAGGGCAGAATCTCTTAACGTTGTCATCGCTATGTATGGTATCATTACATGACTAACGTCCTCTGAGAATACAAGGGTGTCCATCACGTCAGACTCCAGCAACCAAGGAACTAGGAACCACTCTACCACCCTATCTCTCTCTCTCTCTCTCTCTCTCTCTCTCTCTCTCTCTCTCTCTCGCTCCAAGCACACACGTTGTAAACTCGCCAACTCCCTCCTAGGTGCGCGCGAAAAAATCACACACCGCATAAGCCAGAGATATAGTGTTACTTATAAGAAATCCAAATAACAAAAAATATATAAAATGAAACTCTAAAGGAAGTAACAGTAAAATAATAAATAAAATTAATTCCATATCTTTAAGAAAAATGTTAGTTTCAATTCATTCTTGGTTCTGTATTTTCTTCTAAATTACTGCTAACAGGATAAAACAATAATATCGAACAGTAATCAAAATACACATAGGCAATAAAAAATTTATTTTACAATCAAATACCTTGATTAAGCAGGATCCGAGAATAACGGAGTAGTCACTTTGGACTCTAATACTAATAGCTGAACGTATTAAGAAATGTACCTCCATGATTTTCCATATATTTTATTTTTAGCAATTTAATTTATTTCGCTGTTTCATCCCGTGAAACTTTGTAGAAAACTAGTAAATGAATACAGATTTGATACTCTTTAAAATGTTTTGGGTGACAGAGACAAAACTCAGCTACATTATTCACATACCATGTTCCATTTCAGTTCAGCTTTCCTGCTGCTGTAGGAAATCTGCAAACATTATAGTGGATTGTTTTGCGTTTATTGCAGCACTGTTCTAGAATAAAAATTTAGTTGATCTTATGGGTATGCCCATTCCCTTGAGATTTGATGTTTGGAAAATATGTGAAATAAAATTGAGAAATATCTTTCTCCATATATCATAAACGGCAGAAGCAGAAGTAAAAAGACGTAAAATTTCTAGTAGGAAATTTCGCAAAAGTTAAAATTTGTAAAATAATTTTCACTAAGATACGTATTAAGCAAGATAATGCAAAAAAAAAAAAAAAAAAAAAAAATTGGACACAATTTCTCCAATATGTTAACCAAACCCATTCCAGCAAACTTTAATTTTTTTCCCCTTATTAAACCATTTTATGAGCCTTACTATCTGGGCCAACACATCAGCGAAGCTATGAACAAGACGAGGGAGTGGAAAAAAGGAGGGCAGAGAGAAGACTCACCTGTGTGTAAAATGGAACGAAGCAAAACTTTATCCCATGCTGTTCGCACGTGTGTCTGCTGCAAAAAGAAAAGTTTATGAAAACAAGTTTTACGCAGTTTGGGTCATCGATCCTTTCTGTAGGCAACCCTGGAGAATATATTATCACTGCATCACGTTAATCTTTATCGTAATCACCGATTCGTATAAAACATATTTCCCAGCTTTTATCAGTATAGTATTTCATAGTTAAAAGAATTGCTGTAGAAGGTTAAAGTAAACCATAACCCACCTTCATGTCTCAGGCAAGTAACTGTTTTCAGGGGGTGAGACGACTGTGTGTTGACTCCACACTTATTTGAGGTAGTTTTCAGCGATACAACGTGGTCGTTACATGTTTACAAGTGCGGCAAGAACTTCAAACAAACACATTCGCAGGAAGAATGACTAATTCCATATTTACGGTCGGAGGTCCACGGAATAAATTTAACCTCGAGGAGTCCAAGAGACGCGCGTGGACATAAAAAGGAAGAAATACGAGGAAGCGCTGAGGCGAAAGCCAAGAGGACGCGTAGTAAAGAGCCACATAAAAAGATGAACGTAAATTCGAAGATCTAGCTGCTCGAATTGGTCCGGCTGAAAAGGGTAGGAGTGGGGGTGGGGATAAGGCAAGTTTTATTGCGGTAACCTCATGTGGAACAATGGGCCGTTTCGGCGGTCGACAGCGGTTCTGTGGGGGAGCCGCGCGCTGACCTGCGACCCCAGGCAGGTAGGCATAACGGTACACTCCTATGTTTACACACCAATGGTATTTTAAACACATATGAACGCCGGCCAGCTCTGCCAGCATCCGCGTTGCCCGGCAGCCAATGGCGTGTGTTGCATGATCGATCGCAGTGATCGTCGAGCTTGCCCACTACTCTCAAGCCTCTGTCACACTGTCAAATTCTTCCGTCAAACTGCTTCCAATAAGTTTGGTCAACTAAAGTTGGGCAGTTATGACGTCATCAAAACTTCATAAACGCCACCATTTTTGTCTGAAAAAGTTGGATGGATTCAGTTTCCATCAAACATTTTAACATTGGACCGGTTCTAAAATTTATTTGATGTTTGACGGCCTCAGCCAATCAGAATCGTGCATGATAAAAATGGACGTCAAGAAACTTAAAATAACGAACAATTGCTGGAAACGAAGTAAGTTATGAGGATAATTAATATGTGTAGAAGCTGTCTGGGTATGAATACTATTTAAGTGAATATTGCACATAATATTACAAACTCAGGGGCATTAATTTCATTGTGCAAAAAATTTATCTTATGATTAAAATTATAATTAAGTAAAGAAATTAAAATATATTATAATGTTACTCATATTTCTTTCTGTAATGGGCAACATGGGAAAACAAATGCAATATTTTACTATTGGAATAATTTTCAAATCATATTTCAAATTATATTCTCTCAATAAAAAAATGGACAGTGTGACACATTATCAAACACATTCAAGATTATTTGATCAAATTTGTTGGAATGGAAAATTTGTTGATCGTATTTTGTCCTCAAATGTCAAATATTGTTGAAGGCAAAATTTTGATACTGTGACAGGGGCTTTACGTATTTCCCGACCAGTAATTTCGACCTTCTTGTTTAACAAAAAAATATATATATGTGTGGAAAGACAGGTGTTGCGTGTGTGTATATTTCGTATTTACACACAGGCGCGCGCGCGTACGTATACGCTGGGTTCATTGCCGAAAAAGTAGCCACCGATTCGTATCAAACCACGTATGTATCTATAAGGTAGAGCGATAATAAGGTAGAGTGCGCACGTGAGCTGCGCAATTATCACTGTCCGTGTTCCAACTTTCGACAGTTATTTTATTCCGATTGCTGCATTAAAAACATCGTTTATAGGAATTGAGGCAACGGCACTTTTTATCAAAGCTAGCACTTTGAGATGCTTGTACACTGCTTCTAACCTAGTTTTAATGCTGCTAGGTTTTATTAAAGTTAGTCGAAGTATTTTACTGATATAACATGGTAGGTCTGATGAAAATTCAAATGTAGTTAAACACATTCGTTACTGTTGACCAGGTGACTTTGGCAGTTATACTAGCGGCGGGCCAATTAATGCTGGAGACGTGCACAGAAGGCGGAAATCTGTCCACCTAATCTCTAGTCTATGATGTACACCGCCGAATGTAGAAATGCATCCAGGTTCACGGTGAATTGAAGATTTGATATCAACGTTATGGTAACTGCATATATTTTAATGTGTTAGCTGAATATAATTAGTTCCTTTCGGTTTCAGATAAGTTACACTGTGGTAAGAGTTGCCGTAGTAGAAATTTACATTATTTAAGTATACAAAAATGTAACAATTATACTTTTCCAGCGCATGGATACTGGACATTAGATTCATGAAAATGTTAATTTGTTCCCTCCGTGGAAGGACGCGTAAATGTGGAGTGATAAAAAACAAATAATAATTTTCAAAAGTGTTAGGACGACCGTGAACCAACTATATTTCTGGTTTTTTAAAATATTTTTCTGTAAATATGTTCTCATGAATATGTTAAGAACTACTAAAGGTAAGACAAAACAGAAAGGCAAAATTTATTAAAAAAAAAAAAATATGTTTTTAAAATGTTTAAGTTAATGGCGAATCTGTACGATCCAGAACTTTCAGGTTTGACCCAATTATAGGCCTGCATTATGTTTAACCTATTCAAAACAAACCTTCACGTGCTAAACAAACGCAACGAGTGCCCAGTAGAATTAATTTTATTCTAGTTACTTCTAGATTTTTTGTCTACTGCAGGTTTTTTTTTCATTTAGAGGAGGTACGTAACCATACGCAATAAGATAATGACGCATTATTATATTTCATACTTAGTTTTCCCTTAGATTATGTGGTGGTGTTTATAATGGCCACTTTGCTGGTGCGTGTCATAAGTTCTATTTTACTGCAATTACCTTTGAACACTGATTCTTATGGCGTGGCGATCTGCGTCCTCACTTCTCTTTCACACGATAATTCGATTTAAGCGCTGGTGTAACCAAAAATGAACTTCTTCGGAAGTTCTACGATAATTAAAGTAACTCTTTCGTACTAAACATTACTGATTACTATTGTTCCATTACTATTGCAAAAATTCTCTATATATATTTCTGTCAATGGAAAAAAATATACGCAACACTTAAAAAGCGGTCAGTTGCCATCGAATGAAAATAATTAGACTTGTCACCTTCATTTTGCATTGAACTTTGTGATAAGGAATCATCACCACAAATTATTACAACTGTTGCTTTATGCTATTTACGTAAACCTCACGAATTTCCGAGGAATTGATATACAAATGTAAACAGAGAATTTGAGCTCCTGGAGGAAGGCAACTCCCACTACACTCAAGTTGATAGAGTAGCGTAAAGCATTGGATGATGTAGTATGCGTAAACCTTCGTTCTTTAACACATTGTTCAGACAATTCTATAATGCTCTGTCTTAAGTCATTGCATACTAAGTGGAATGAAATAGTAGCCTAACTTCAAAAGTGCATATCAGATTTGAAAATATTTTTAGAACGTCAGTCACCGTAAATATATTTTGGAGTTTCTTCGCGGTGAACCTGCAGCTGCAGTTAGTTTTTTGATAGTTACATATAAAATATCATCAATTTTCATTAAAAGTATCGTTTGCGAGAACATCGGGAAAATACCCTCGAATTCAAATTATATTCTGCTTTTTTACTTATGACAAGTTTTTTGAAAAAATGAATATTTGGCGTTTATTTGATCATCTCTATCCAGCATTTGTTTCAGGGAATGCTCAACGGCGTAGTGTTGACACGGTTGCTTTGTTATAGTTATTTCATTGGTTAGATTTCATTGAACCCATTTTTTTATTTAAAAATTACCCGTTTTTATCTTACCCCTACCTCCTCTACACCAACACCAAGAGAAATTATCCTGGGTAGTTTATTCAAATATACACACACTGATTATCTTGTGCTTAGCTATCTCAGAAACGGGCATTCACAATGGTAGAAGCATCAAACAAACTTCGGGATAAATGCTATTTCATCATGTGTGGTGTCATCTGTCACACATACGTATCTGTCGGCCAGTACGTCAAATAAAGCAGTGGGTATTTTGACTATTCTGTGTTCGCAGTCCATACTGCGTGCCTGAGTGCTGTCTTGAAGATAAGATTATTCACTTGGTGTACCGAGAGACGTGCCAGTTAGTGACGTGTTTCTCCAACATTACTTCGTTTTTTGTTCTTTTACAGCTTAAAAAGTTCGATTTTCTGTGCAGCGACACTGTTTATTCTTTCTTCCATATTGTAAGCCTGAGTAAATTTGTTATTGTAGTATAACTGTTCAGTATAGATCTATAAGAACCCATTTTATGTGTACGATAAATACATTTTGTTAAAATTCGCAATTGTGGATGTATTCAATTTTCACACAAATGCAAGAGACTTATGAAACGACTGTTAAATAAGACATTTAAATTTATTTTGTAATTTTTTTTGGATACATTACTATGCAATCCCGACTTAATGAGCTGCGCTATAACCCCCCTAGTAAACGATAAATGTGCAATATAGTTAGAATTGTCTTGTTTAATGTCCTTTGTCATGTTGTTTGATGTTAGGGACACGGAACTGTAAAATCTACGAACAGTGATTTCATAAATTTGTGCCTCTTATATATATAATCTGATAGTACATAATTTGGAATGAGTAACTTTGTGAGAGCACGTCTAAATATTTTCTATGACAAATCACGTAATAAAGTGCGAGAAACCTAATTCATTAGTAATGTATTGACGCAATGCATGCAACAGTAAGGCATTTATGATAGAAAGCACGTACTACCTAATTCTAGGTAAACATTTTGATCCGTTCCCCGTCCCGTTAAAGTGTTAGTTACGGACGAAAAAAAGAGAATTCACAGACGTCACTTCCTATCATAAAATTCCAGTACCTACATTTTACTTTCCTAATTCCGTTCACAGGGATGTGGAATGGAATGTTTATACTCGACACGGGTATTCCAAGCTTCACGCTATTCTTGTTCAGTCAAAGAGCCTTAGAGACTCCATAAACTTTGGTCTTTGTGAGAAGTGAATATTTTAACTCTGCTGCTATGTGTAGCTCAAGAACTTTCTCTGAGAATAATCGGGGGGGGGGGGGCATAAAGTACGTGGCCAAGGAGAAATAACCCTTATAAGATATGAAGAGTAGCTCTTATTGCGTCCATGAATACCCTAAACAGTTTACTCTTGCAGTTGATTCTATTTTATGTAAATGTGCCATAGCCTGTTACTGCATATGCCTCGAAACAGTGGGTTTGAGTTTTGTTTCTATAAAAGATTATAATTACTCGCTTATTCATACAATTTACATATACGAATTCATATAATATGGTTTTTATAACGGAATTTTGGCATTTCTGAATCTCTAGCAAGTAACACCATAATTAAAAAAAACCGTCGTACTTCGTGCGATTGCAAAACCATTATTACATAGTACGTTATAAAATTTATTTTCAAAAAACACGGTTTAGATTGCCACTAATATTATTTTATAAAAATTAATGTATGTTAAGCAAACCTTAATTCAAGTGTAGGCCTACTAAAAATCAAATGAGGATTAACGTACTAACATACCTAATTATTTATTAAATTATCTGTGCTGAAAATATTTATATCTTGTTTTTCGAATCATTTATAAGTTAACACAGATGCAAAATCGCAGGGAGAAACTTTAGTCGTCAGGGATGAAGAAAACCATGTAATATTTGCTCACTCTTTATGTTAGTCATCCAGGGAAAAGATTTGAATATTATATGCTAGAATCCACCCCTCTGCTGTTAAAAGTAACAAAATTATTTTACGACAAAAATGCTTTGAAAAATAGTTCCTCTTTTTTTCGGCCCTGATAGTGTCGCACCATTTCCGCGATTATTTGGAGGACAAACATTTAATATCCCTCCGCTCATCGTCACTCGGACCACTGGTACGACCTTACACGTGTCACATATTTATCAGAGATTCTTTTAGATAATGTTGATTGGTTTTCGTCTGCACTAAACATCGACGTCTTAAACGCCAGGTGGTGTCGGAGTGAGATGAAGATGGAACGGCGGCGCAATGAAAGGGCGGGGAATACGGAAGGAGTGCCCTGAGAAAACCCGCCCGCCAGCGGTAACGTCAGCCGCGTTTCACAACAGGCTGCATAGTCCGGCTGCCCTCGCCTGGTGGAAAACCCGGCGCGCCTTGGTGAGAGGCGAGTAGTCCGTCTACTACACCTCCGTGGCCCCCTGGAATTTTTTTTAGAATGACAGCTCCATGGTCCTGACAAGCACTTTCATATTTATGTTCTTGAAGTCACACTTTCTGTATGACGTCATAGGCGTACGGACAGGAAAAACTAGAGATGATTAAACTCCATGAAAATAGCAGGCATTTGATTGAACATTTTGGTGCTGTTAAATAATTGAGTTAGGTGAAAACTGGCCTGCAAACCGTCAAAATTCTAGCTTCTTCAGTAGATGTATAATGTGGATTCTGGGGCAGCCCGATTTTTCCAATAATTTTAACCAAAAATAAAACAAAGAATAGCATCAATTTTTTCTTGTTATTTGTACCGGAAGTACAAGAAAATTATTAAAAACAAAAAATCTGAAATTTAATTTTGAAACTATGAAAATAAGGCAAAGTTAAGACATAAAGAAGCAAGATTTATTGTTTTCATGCTGCTCTTTCACATTTATAAAAACGTCAATTCTTTGTTAAATAAAAACAAGCAATTTTCATTGAAAATAGAACAATTTATGCCTAAAATCACACAAATTTTGCAAAATTTTACTAAAGGGCCGTGCAGAAATTTTGATGCTAAAAAACAACCAATCTGCACCAAAAGAACAAGAAAAATTAGCATTAACAATTTATTGCTATTTGAAATGAAAGAGTAAGAAAAAATTGAAAACTCAAAATCTGAAATTCGATGAAAAAAACGATCAAAAACAAACAGATTTAAGCTAAAAACATATGAAAAGATTCAAAATTAATAGAATTTATACATTTCCAGGCAACTCCAAATGATGCATAGATTTGCCATTTTTCATTTCTTTTAAGCCTTTATATGTTATAAAATTTCGATTCTCATTTATTAACCTTAAAGAATTTTCATCAAACAGACTTAAATAGCGATATGGTAAAGTAATTTTATACTTTGTATCAAGAATACAACTAATTAATTTTCCAAACTTAGAATCATAAATTTGAAAATCTGTAGCAACATAATTTTTATTTTTTCTAGGTCCTGTAGTTTATTCAATTCGAACAAGTTTTTAAACTTGGCGTGCAGTGATTCCATTTTATGTTTATTTAAAAGGAAATAAACTTAATTTTTTATTTTTATTTTACAATTTTTATTTTATTATGTGTTATTATTCTGTTATAATTTACTATTATTTTATTATTATTAAAAAACTTTTTTTTCATTTTTTTCCTTTTAAACAAACATAAAAATGGAGTCACTGCATGCCAATAAAATGGAAAATAATACCACATCTAAGCAATGTAAAAAATGTGGGGAAGTATTAAACATAGAAAGTTTCTACTTTAATAACTATGCAAAAGATAAGCTTTATAACATCTGTAAAAAAATGTTGAATTTCAAAAATGTACAAAGCATTACGAATTAAATAAAGAAGGTACTATGTGAATGTGGAAAATATGTTTATAATACATCTCTCAAAATGCATAAAAATTCTAAATTACACGGTACAGCACTAGATAAGTTAAATGGAACTCAACATAATATTTAACCAACATATAATATGTGAAGTGTGTAATGAGACTAAATCTATAAAACTATTTTATCATCATAAAAATACTGAAGGAAAAAATACAAAAAATTTAAAGTTTGTTATAATGAATATATGAAGAACTGTATGAAGGAATATAACACTGTAAGAAGAAAAAACTAATAAATATTGATTTCGATATTAACATCACCTAAAAATTTGTGTCATTTGATAAAAAAACAAAGTACCAAATAGCCCATAAAACTAAAATATAATTAAATTTGTTTTCTTCTAAATACAACTATCAAAAATGACAGCTAACAATCTTGCAGTTGAGTTGGGTGAGAAAACAGTGCGGGAGGTAAGTAGAGATTTAAAAAATAAATATAGTTATAATCTAAGGAATGGTGATTTAATTAGACTTCGGTATAATCTAAGGAAAGCTTATTTAATTAAAGCTATTATATCATATAGTATACACGAACAGAGAGAAAAAAATTGCAAATTTACCTTTTGTTATGCCAATATCAAACAACTATATTCGAAAGATAGAAATGAATTAAAAGAAACATTCCCATTTTTAAATAATCTGTTTGATAAACAAGAGAAAAAGGAATTAAAAGAAATATTACAATTTTCTAATAATATATTTGAAAAGCCTAGAAACAAAAGTGATCGGGTAAAAGAAGGAATAACAAAGAACATTGACAAATTTACGTTTGGTTGATGCAAATATCAATTAATTATATCCCAAAGTTAAAAAGAATTAACAGAAATATTTACATTCTATAATAATTTATTAATAAACAAAAGAAGTAGAAGAACCAATAAAAATTACAGAGTTAATAAAGCTTTTAAAGGTAAGTTATCAACATAAAAACATTGAAAAGAAATTTTATTTAGTAGTGCCTAATTATTTTTTAAGATCAGTTAAAAATAAGGTATTTGAGTTAATACACAATAATCTTAAAATATTTAGAGGGTTGAACACTAGTATTAAATTATATGCTAATTGTGGCAGGTAGGAATATAATCAAGTAGAATTATTTACATTTCAATCATTTAATCATAGAATATCAAACGAGGAGGAATTTACAAAGATTTATTAAATCATAAGAGGACTTCCTTACACAATTATCTGAATTTCAAAAAATCTGTTCTGGATGAGCTTTAGATAGAATTGGAATACAATTAACAAGAAATAATTGATCTACCAGAAGCAATTAAAAATAAAAAAGCATTTATTATTGTGAAGAATGGTGATTAAAAATGTTTTCTTTGGGCAGTAAATCGGCATTGTTTCCAGTAGAAAAATATCCACAAGAGTATCTAAATAATAAAAATGTGGGACTTAATACTGATGAAGTAATAGTTAAATATGAATATCCTATTAAAATTGATGATATACCAAAAATATATAATCAAATTGATACATCTATAAATTAATGCTCTATTATTGATTAGTCTACAGTACATCCACATAAAAAGGAAAAACATAGATTTACATTATTTCAAAGATTACATACATTTGCATTATTGATGGACAAAAATTGATCGAAACTGCTTTCAACACAAAAATCATAAAAGTAAAACTTATATACATGATAAATGTATTCAATTCTTTTATTATGAAGAGAATTTAGTTTAACATACAGAAGACTGCTCTAAAAATGAAGCAGTAAAAATCACTTTACCCTTGAAAGGACAGTAAATAAAATTTAAAGATTACAAACATACAATGAAGGCTCCATTCACAATATATACTGATTTTGAATAATTTTAAAGAAAATATCAACAGTTTAGCGAAATCCAAGAGAATTAAGTAAATTTAACCTTATCAAAAAATATCCAATTTTCAATTTTAACAGAGGATGATGTCGATAATCGTCTTTATACGGAGATACTTAAAGAGAGATACAATCTGACTAAAAAACAAATAAATAACTGATTTAAAGCTAAACAATGTATCTGGCTTTTTCTATTATATTGTATCTAATTATGGTGATTATAAACCTCCAGTAGTATATCGAGGCCCAAATGCACACAAAGTTATTATACAATCAATAAAAAGGGAAGTAGAAGAAATTGGGTGAATATATTCACAAATTGAACCAATGCATCCACTAACCAAAGAATAAAAATTTTATATAGGAACTCAGATGAATGTACTGTATGTGAATATGAATATACAGAGGACAGTAAAAAAGTACACCATCACAATCAGATAAGTGGAAAATTCATTAATCCTGTATGTAATGATTGTACTCTACAATCAAAATGACCCAATTATGTTACAATTAATTTTCATAATTTAGCAGGCTATGATTAACATTTATTTATTAAAGAGCTAGGATATGATGAAAAAAATATAGATTTAATTGCAAATAATAAAGAAAAGTTTATTACTTTTGGGGAAAACACAGAAAATTTAAAAATGAAATTTACATACACATTTAAATTTATGGCCAGTAGTTAAATTATCATCGAATTTAAGCAGAGCTCAACTGAAACACACTCAAAAACATTTTCCAAAAAATCAAGTAGATTTAGTCATTAGAAATGGTGTTTACCCGTATGATTATATGGATAGTTGGAAGAGATTCGAAGAAACTAAGCTTCCACCAAAAAGTGAATTTCATAACAAATTAAACAATAGTGATATAAGTGAGGATGAATATGAACTTGCAAAACTTCTATGGAACCAATTTAATATTAAAAGTCTTGGTGAATAACATGATTTATAATTAAATATGGACATATTACTATTGGTAGATATATTTGAAAATTTCAGAAATACATGTATAAAATCATAATATTTAGATCCTGCATGGCATTTTACTGCACCAGATTATCATGGGATGCAATTTTAAAAATGACTTAACTGCTAGAATTATTATTTAACTATGATATGATTTTAATTATTGCAAAAGGAATTAGAGGTGGCATATCACAATGTTGTAATCGACATGTTAAAGCCAATAACAAATATTTAAAAGATTTTTAATCCAAATAAAAAATCCAACTATTTAGCATATCTCGATGCTAATAATTTATATGGTTGGGCAATGTCTAAATATTTACTATGCGGTGGTTTCAACTGGGTTTATTTTACATTATATGATTTAGATTACTGGAGTTAAAAACATATTAGATTTGGAGGATGATTATGTGTATGGTTATATATGAGAAGTTGATTTAGAATACCCACAAGACTGTATAATTTACATAACGATCTGCCATTTTGTCCAGGAAATAAAATAGTTTCAGAAAAAAATCAATCTAAATGATTAATAACTTTACATACAAAAGAAAAGTATGTAATACACTATCGTAATTTAAAACAGTGTCTAAATAATGGTTTGAAACTAACTAAAACAAAGAATATTGATACTTGATCAGTCCTATTGGTCGAAGAAAAATAGATTCCCATACAGAGATGATAACTAATATTAAAAATTACTCCGAAAAAGATTTTAATAAACTGATGAACAACTCTGTGTTTGGTAAAACAATGGAAAATATAAGAAACAGAGTTGATATAAAACTAGTATCAGATGCAGAAAAATAAGAAAAATTAGTAGCAAAACCAAATTTCAAAAGAAGTACTATATTCAATGAGAATCTTGCGGCCCTACATATGAATAAAACATGTGTAAAATTTAATAAACCAATTAATTTTGGCATGCCAATTTTAGGGATATCGAAAGAGTTCATGTACGATTTCCATTATAACACTTTAAAACCAGAATATGGTGATAACATTGAATTATGTTATCAAGATACTGATTCGTACATTTATAACATAAAAACCAAATTTTTTTGTGAAGATATGAAGTTGATGATAGAAAAAAATTAATACAAGTGATTATCCAGATGACAATATTTATAACGTACCTCAAATAAATAAAGATTTAGGAAAAATTGAAAGATGAATGCAATGGTAAAATAATGAAAGCATTTGTTGGTTTACGATCAAAAATGTATGCATAGAGAGTTAACTATTAATAAAATAAAAAATTGAAAGGAGTTAAGAAAGTGTTGTTAAAAAGGGAATAATATTTGAGGGCTGTAAGAATTGTTTGTTTAAAGAGAAAATAGATTATAGAAGAATGAATTTAATAAGTGAAAAGCGTGAATTATATACAGTAGAAGTTAATAAAATTGCATTAAGTGCTTATGATAACAAAATAATTATATTATATAATAAAATAGATTCATTACCATATGGATATCAAAATTAATAATTATCGATTAATTTTTATATTATATATTCTGGAGATATTAAAGGTGTTCAAGGGACACCTTTAAACCATGTTAGTTTCCAAAAGAATATCAATATCAGCACCATCAAAATCAATCAGTTTTGTGTTTTTGCCTCTAATTTTATAACAATATTATTATAACATTCATTATTAATTTGATAAAAAATTGGATATGAAGGCTCATAAATAATAGTATCTCTGAACCCATACACTGTTTTTGGTGAGAAACTGGCTATTATATATGTTTATAAATGGTTTGATTCATCATATTTGATAAACATACCATTTACCAAATTATACTGAACATTTATTGTTTTTAAGGAGTCAAACTCTGGTAATTTTGTAACTACAGAAAATTTGCCTTTTTCAATAAGCATTTTTCTTTCAAAATCAAGAATATAAGATAATTGGTCATTAAATTTAATATAATGCTTATATTTAACAGATATTCGATTTTTTACATTATCTGCTGTTAATCCAGTGTTGTTTGTTGAGAATTTATCAATTGAATTTACAGTTTCTTTTGAAGATTCGATATTGTATTGACCTCTAGGAATAGTTATAACTTAATTTTTATCAACAACAGGACTCATCTCTTCAGTTATTATTGTATTGTTGTTTATATTTGGTGTTAAAAATTTTGTATGAAAACTAACCAAGGCAATCGATTTTTCACTACAAACAAAATAATTTTGAGTTTCTTCTTTAATATAGAAATAGTGTTAATTTAAATACTTTACTATCCATTTATTACAAAAAATATCTTATTAAATGAAATAAGTTAAATGAGGCATCATTGTTTTAATTCATGAAGATTATTCCAAATTTACAAAGAATGGTAAATTATTGCCTGATTATATGATGTCTATAATAGTAGGTCCAAGCAAATTTGTAAAAACTAATTTGTTAATATTTTTATAGTATAGGATGGATAAATTTTAATAAAAAATTATGTTTGTTTGAAAAGTTAAAATCAATACAAATATATTGAGTTACAAAATGATTTTAAGATGCTATCCAAAAAGCTTAAAGTTGAAGAAACATTGCCATACTTTTTAAATAATAATGATGAAATGACTCCTTTAGATAAATGTGAAAATAATTCTCTAGTTATATTTTATGATGTAGTTTTAGACAATCAAGATATAATTCACAATTATTTCACTAGAGGAAGACAAAAATTTAGATTTTATTTAGCCCAAAATTTTTTTAAAAATACCTAACAATTGGTAAGAGACAATACAAATATTTTGTGAATATTTAGACAATATGATACCAATTTAAAGCTCATCTATAATGATTTTGTTGGTGGAGATGTGACTTAAGAAAATTTAAAGAGATATGTGCAAAATGTTGAGCGAAGATTATGGTTTTACTACTATGGATTTGAGGAGAAAAATAAAAGAAGGAAAGTGTAAAAAATATCTGTTAAACATTGCTATGTTTTATGGTCGTTATATTTTACATTTGTTATGATTTATGTTAATTTGTTATGTTTTACATTCATTTGTTATGTTTTGCATTCATTTGTTATAGGATCCCTGGCATGGTATAACAGCCCCTAAACCTGGAGGTCACTGGCATGGTGTAACATCCCATAAACATTTTATAATTTTGTATTATAACAATTTTATTAATATTAAATTTTTCATTTTATTTATAAATTGTGTTCTTTTAAATAATGCACATCACTCATCTACTGAACACTTGCCAAAATGGAATCAATTCTAGATATAAATAATAACAAACTTATTTACTCTGGTAAACAAGTTTTCATGATTATTGATGAGAATAATAATCCCTGGTTTAGATGAACTGATGTAACTAGACTTATGGCTTACATAAAACCTAGAAATGCATTATATTATATTGTTGATAATGACGATAAAAATAAATTTACTGTTCTTAAAGGCAACTTTAAACATACAACCAAATATTATATTTATCAATGAATCGGCTCTGTATAAGTCAATATTTAGATCAGGCATGCCTCTATTCGATAATTTTACTAAATGAGTAACTAAATTTTTTTACGATCAATTTGTAATTATGGTAAATATAATTTACATAAAGTAATTAAAATAAAATATATAAAATTAAAACAATTAGAGCATATCAATTTAAAACAATTATAGCATATATTATAACAATTAGAGCATATAAAATTAATACAATTAAAGCATATACATTTAAAACAATTAGAGCATATAAATAAGACAAGCAAAATTGAAGTGAATCATTAAAAAAATATTAATAAACTTCAAAACAAACACGTGGAGAAATTAACAGACATAGTTGGTAGGGCTTTTGATGTAATAGATCGCAGAAACAATGAAATCAGAGAAATGGACCCACATGTTTTACCACGAACACAAAATCCAAATTTAATTCCAACTTTTGTTCTTTTAAAATTATATGACGATAACTGTGAATATGACTATTGTCATTAGAACTCAAAGAAGATATGTTCAAAGATAATTGTATATAATTGAATACAGGCATTAAAATTGCAAATAATTAATGATATTTGATTATGTTCAAGATTCTATCAATTTATATCGTAGAATGAAATAAACATGGAATGGTCACATTGAGTGTTTTCACACCTATTTTAATATTGTTGCAAATAATTATTCGCCCACAATAGTTGATTAATGATATTAAAATTCCTAATCGAATTGAGTAAGTTAATTAACCAAGAGTTGTGAGAATTATTAAAAACTAACCATTTGACATGCATTTTAACAGCTTTTGTTTTTAAGACTTTTTCAACCAAATATTCATTTGGATAGTCAGTCTTCATGATTTCATATTCATAAAAAGTACCCATTTTTTTCTTCTCCTTTAGTGTCTCTCAGATTGTAAGTTGGTATATCATAATTTAACACTTTAAAAATAGTAAATAATTCTGTTGACTAAATAGGAGTATATCCTTTTTCAAGCATTCGTTTAAGTTTTCTGACATGGACATCATCACCAACATTGTATTTCTGTTAAGTAGACTTTTATAGTTCCATTAAATATTTTCATTTTTCTTATTAACTTCAATGGGTTTTATACCAATAGTTCTATGCTTTGTGTTGTATTCTTTCACTAACTTGTCTAATATATTTACCCTGTTATATTGCCATTTAAAGAAAATTTCTTCAACATGTTATTTTTCAATGTGCGATTACATATCTCGACAACACTGGCTTTTAGTTAACTGAATGTGGCATAGTGATTGATTTTATATTTTTGCATAAGCTCTTTAAATGCTTCAATTTAGAATTCGGACCCTCTGTCAATTAGTAAATTATGTGGCATTCTTTGCTTCGATATATGTTCTAAAGCATTTACTACATTTGTAGTTGTTTTATCTTTAATAGGTACAGCTAATGCAAACTTTGAAAAAGATCGATAATTGTCATAATATACTTGTATTATTTATTTATATGGAATATGCCTTTCAAATTACCAGTCTCCATTTCCACAAGATCAATTTGCCACAAATCATTGATTCCATATGATATTACCTTCCTTCTGGAGAAATTTCTTCTCGCTGGTTTAAATAATTAATTGATTGTCTTCTCTGACATTGATATATTTTTTAAATATTGAATTTTTAGAATTACATATCGAGCATATACATTTCTGAACTAATCACCCATCTTTAGTGTTTTTGGTTTTTATATTATTATTTTTAGCAACTTTCTTATACTTCAAGCACCAAATGTTCTCCACTTAATAGTAAAAAATATTATTGCTCTTTGTATTTTATGTATATTGCTATTATTATAACCTGAGCATCAATATAAGGATATATTTTATTTTTTTTATTTAAAAGATAAATTGATACCTCTTTTAGCATAAAAAGGCTTACTGTAATATATTTATGTAGTTCCCTTAATAACAGTCACATAATCATCAATAGTTATTTTATAAACAGCATAATCCATCACAAAAATTAAGAAAATTCGTTTATTATTAATTTTATCCCCACTTTGCAGTCAAATAAAATATATGAGCCTTTCTTCCTTACATTTTTCAGTTTTAATGTTAACAAGCATTTCACAGTTATTCAAAACTGGTTGATTTAAATGTTGTAATTTAACAACTAATTCTTTATCAGAAACTTCTTTACTTTTTACATCTTTCAGGTTAGCCTGCGTATCACAATAATATGTAACTGATTGGCTTACATTTTGTAATTTATTTGGTATTTATTTTTCAAAGAATCTTTTATTGACAACATCTTTTCCATCGATGGGATCAGCTATATTAACAACTCTATGATCTAAAAATGAAACATAAGATTTTGTAAAATCAAATCAATTAGTTAACTTACTTTGTAAAGTAGAAATACTGGAAGTACATTGTGAATATACATATGTTTTATATCCGAAACAATGGTACAATTTTATGAATCTACGTCTGTTTTTTTTATGCATATACTGCTATTGTTTTACCAAAAAATCTTTTACTGACTGCATCTCTTCTATAAACAAAAACTTTACTTAGTTGATCTTGTAAAGCGGTAACAACAATATTGTATTTTGAATGTACGTATGTGTTTGATGGAGTGTTTGCTGATGCGTAATTAGAAGCAATACTTTCGTATTTTGATTTTACAAATTGAAACAACTCCTTGCCTCCTGCTTATAAAATCCACTTTCTCCTTCCTTCGCAGTTGCTCTCTTCACCTTAAGTGGTGGTAAGGGGTGTGATCGGTCGCTGAATGATAAAAGGAATGATAAATATATATACACATTTAATGAACAACTAATCACAATGAATAACAATTAACAATTACAAGAATACAACAGGATATCAGTTCTGACAACTCTCAAGACTTTTACTTATTATAGAATAGCAGACTACATTATGACTCAATTACAATATGGTAACATAATCACGACACAGCTAATCCATGTCCTTGCCATTAATATTAATTATTACAAAAGGGGAAATGGTGACAATGTCTCGATACCAGCATTGGTCCCTACCGCTACACCAATTATGCTCAGCCTTTATCTTCTACTTCAGTTGGCTGTCAGATCCTCTCTGCCCAAGGGTAGGTAGGTGCTCTCCTCTTCAGTCTCGATCACACACACAATACTCGTCGAAGTGTCGCAGTCAGCTGGTGCTGGCCTCCACGCCTCTTATATAGCTGGGCGATCTAGGGCATGTTTGTAAAACAAACCGGCCAGGCTATAATCAATAGTCCGCTCTACCTAAGGTTGTGAAATGCCGCCATATGACAATACACTATGATTTTAAATTGAAAGCACTAGTGTGAAATTTTTTATTTAAAGGTTTTACCAAGGGTTCCTCGAATATGTCCATCATTTACTAAAATATGTTATATCGTGAAACTTAAATCCTTTCGATAAAGGATGTAATACAATTAACCATAGATGTCCACAAATATTCGAATTAAAATTCTGAATTCGATCATCATGCATATATTCAATAAAACATTTGAATTCACCACCCTAATTTTATTTATGTAAACATTGTTGAGGCAACAACAGCAGATGCAATATTTTCTCCAATCGGAGTATTTTTATCAAACAAATTCTTTTGCTTCTTTTTGTAAAATTTTATCAGCATCATGTCTAGATTCTAAATCTTTATGATCCCTGTAAGCAATATCGTGATATTTGCGAGCTTTGTCTAATTGATTTATTCCTGTATCGCCTCTTTCCAGACTTTCATTTAATTTTGTAAATGGCCCACAATTATTATATCCTGGCAAATGCATTTCGGGTAAATTTAAATTGTTTAATGCCCAGTTTATAATGCATTTGCTATGGTGTTCAGAATTTCAAAATGAGTGTGGAATTACATTTAAAACTCTTAGATGAGGAATTCCTTTTGGGTTATTAATAACAAAACCAGAAAACTTATTGTTTAACATATTCATTATACTTATTTTTTCATTGTAATAATTTTTATTTCCAGCATTTTATTCGCCGTGAATAATTAACAATCTATCGATTATTTTTCTAACATCGTCCATCCAATTATGTTCTTTTGGTGAACTATTATATATTTTTATACCTTCTGCAGATTTAGGAGTTCTTGGAGAAATGATTTTTTCTCGTGTGTTTGGTGCTGATTTTGAATGTGATTCTTTAATATTGTTATGGTAAATTGGTCCAATTATATTTTCGTATTTCCAACCTCCACTCGAAGCTACCTTTTTATTAGGATGATATTGTTGGAGTGCAGCATTGGTTGTTTGATAATGGAATAATACACATTAGCTCTTCCAAATTTGGAGATTTTTGTACTGAGAATAATTCTCCATCAAACAATGTTTCTTCTGGTGTTGATGGATAATCTGAATTTTTTGCTGCTACAGGAAATTATGTGGTCTATTGTTGAATATGAATTAAACACGGTCATTGCAATTCAAGAAAAAATATGTAAAGAACCTAAATGCCTATTAGTTTGATTATTGGCAATTTTAAAAAAAAAGTTCCTACAGGAACAACTGTTTTTAACTTTGATATAAGGTAAGAATTGGACATTGTTCTTTTCAAAATTGTTTTAAAAATCACTTAAAATGATCTCAGATAAGATACATTTTCTAATTTTTAAGACGATGTTTATGATTTGGATTACTGTTATGGTTGTGAATATGGTATCAGTAATGGCTTTGTAAAGGCTTTTCTTTATTTTTTGACTTTAAAAAGTCTTATAGGTGTTTTACTTTTGTTGAATAAAATTGAAAATTATTATCAATTATATTTTTAATATTTCATTTGTTTTTAACTTAAAATTGCTTGTTTTTGATAGTTTTTCATCAAATTTTAGATTGAGTTTTTAAATTTTTCTTGAACTTTTATTAGAAATAGCAATAAATGGTTAATGCTATTTTTTCTTGTACTTTTGGTGCAAATTGCTTATTTTTATAGCATAAAAATTTCTGCATGGCCCTTTTGTAAAATATTGCAAAATTTTTTGTGATTTTAGGCATAAATAGTTTGATTTTCTATGATCATTTCTTGTTTTTTCTAACAAAAAATCTATGTAAGAAAAAATGTGAAAAAGCAGCTTGAAAACAATAAATTTTGCTTGTTTTTAGCTTCAATTTGTTTGAGTTTCATATTTTTTTGATTAAATTTCAGGTTTTGAGTTTTAATTGTTTTCTTGTACCTTCGTTACAAGTAACAAGTAAAGGTTTATGATATTTATGTTTTATTTTTGGTTAAAATTATTGGCAAAATCGTGCTGTGGCAGGACCCGCATTGTACATCTACTTTCTTCAGCATGTGGACCTGACGCCTCACAGAGTGAGCTTCTTATTGTGGCCCTGATTTAAATATGTTAAGGACTATCTACAATTTGATGCTTCCATCGAAGTGTCCCAATTTCTATGCAAAGTGACATCACATTGACGCATTCCGAATACGGTTTAGAATTGCGATGTCAAAATTGACCGTTCTCAAAATTTAATTTGAGCACATAGGCCTTAATACAGTGAACGTACTTAGATTTTTCTTTCCACATATTCATAATAAAATGTTCATTTCAATCGATTAGCATGCTATGAATTATAATTTTATATTAATTCATATATATAAATATTTTTTATTGCAGTGCGGTGCACAAAGTAGATGTTGTATTAGCTTGACTTCATTCAATTTTATATTTCAGTTAGTAAAATAGTTTAGGTAATTTATTAATTATTACTTATGTATATGTCGAATTAAAATGTTACTTTTTATCTTAGTTCTTTGACATTCACTTTCAATGCTTACGTATAGAGTTTTGGCATCTTCACGCCAAAACTTGTATATGCTAACATTTTTTTTTCAATAATTTTAGGATACAACTTGGGACAAAAGTTCAAAATTAGTGAATATTTGTCTTAGGACACAGCTTGTCTTAAGACACGCGAGCTTCGGACAGCGCCATAATGTCAGAGAGTTACGTGCACCAATTAGCATTCTCTTGTAGTAAAACATACTTTCTGGGAGCACATTTGTAAATGGACCCTTGTTGGCTGTTCGCTGTCGAACATATTTGAACACTGCTTAAGATATACATTTCAATCCATTTTATATCCTTCCACAGGCCATGAAAATTAACATAGCTATGGAATTCATGGGTATATGAAATACAAATATGACATTATTATGAACGTAACTATATCACTAAGATGCCAATTGTTACCCTTTACGAGCACAAAACAGAAACTGAGTTAAATAAATTGCCTGCTCACAAATTTAAACTGTACTCTCTCCATAAGAAGTTAACACATAGAAATGTATTATTACATCCCCACCAACTTAACTGGGAGCTTATAAGACCATGTTTTGTTAAAATATAACTATGCAGTTAAGGATGAAGTTCTGACCTATCTTTATACCTACTATCAAGGTTTAAATTCGAATATTTTCCAGAGTTTATTCCATACTCTCAGCTTCTCTCTCACCTCCGTCCTTTTCTTCAAGGAAAAAAAAACTCAAATCTGGATCCACCACTGTTTCCAACGGAGGGACCTAACACTTCAGTCCACCCCTGTGTGTCTTCTAGCCAAAGACTTAATGAGGTAGGCGGATTTACTTCTGCTCATGTGCCCAACATTAACCTACACAGCACCAATACAACTGTCAAAGTCACATGGTCCACAGTAATGAACGTGTTCGTTTATATTTTTACTAGTTGCCTGGGGCGTATCGGAGTTTACAAGGGACATTATAAAAGGGACTAAATAAAAGTAAAAATAGTAAATTCAATTTCTTAGTTTATTTTCAATTATATAAAATGCCAGGGTTCGTATCTGTGGAACTCCGGGGTATTATTCTGCGTGGGTGAATTAAACGACGTATGAAGATGTTCCTACGTAACCCACAGTGGCCAAAACCACAGGTTCTGCTTAATATTTGTTGCAGGTGTGTCAAGAGGAAAATGTAGAGAAACTGAGTGTAAACAAGGAAATTGTTACACGTTATTCGAGAAAGTATGGGGAGGAATTCACAAAGGAGGTTTAGGTGAGCAAAGACAAATTTCAAAAAATGCCAACCCCCTGAAATAAAAAAATGAAAAATGGTTAAAGGTACCTACCACCTTAGTGACCTAAAGCCACCTAGCTTCTGAGCATGCCTACTCAGTCCCGTTGCTGTAGTTCAAGCAGTTTAGGAGATGTTCCAGTTTGAATTTCGATCCCTTTTAAAATAGTACAGTTAAGATGAGATCGAAAGTACACCATGGTACAGTGTGAAATAAACAGAGTTAAGAAGTGTGCCAAATTGGATTGTCGTAGGTCGTCGTTTTGGAAATATTGGGAATCGCAAATTGACACCCTTAAAATCAAAAATTTTCGGTAACCCCTGTCTGTAACAAACTCCTACAACATTATCAACTTCACCCATTTCCTCAAGTAATTGATGGTGATGCGAATAGTGAGGTATTTTAATCCTCCTCTCCTGAAGATGAGTTATTTTGGTCTGCATAAACTGAGAGTTTCACAACACACTAAGTTACATTTAAACTGTCTGAGAAATGAGTGTTTTATTCAAAATACTCTATATCTACCACCAGTTACTCTCAAAATCCTATATAGGTATTAACCAATAAGAAAATCAAGATATATCGTGGAATAAGAATGACGTCGATTGTGTATCAGTCTCGCCAACTCTAGTGATCTGTTATTAATCGTCTATAGACATGATCTAATGTTCCAACATGAGAAGAAAACGGTATTTAAGAAAATAATGTGAACATTCTTATAAGGGTTTTGAATATATTTAAGGGTTTAATCATGGAGCAATCGACAAACTTCCCATTCCGTTTACCTCATTTAGGAAATGTCCAAAGCAGAAGGTTGGTCATATTCGCTACTAAGGCATTCTAGTGTAATCAAGACATTGTTCGCTATCCATTTCTTTGGCATTGTTTATTAAAAATGGGTGACGAGACTTTTCTTGTTGCTAAAGTAATTCCAGGAAGAGGATGGTAAATAACGCTGCAGCCAGAAAATTGGAAAAGATATAGGGAGAAGTGAGAAAGGTAAGTTATTAGTGAATTTAGAGGTTATGTGTGATAGATAATAAGTTTTGTAATTTATTACCTTATTCGCATTTTGATGTTCTGTATGGCTATGATATAATGAAAATCAATAATAGGTATATTTCCTTTCGGATATTCGGCTAGTTTTCCACCTCAAAATCCAAAAATTGTAAAAGCAATAGTAACACATTGAAGTGTTCTTTGCTGCAGATGGAGGATATAAGCGAATTTAACCACATGTTTTACAAATAATCGCAATTAAATAGAGCAGGCCAATTTTATAATTCGACACTGGGTTACTTTGCAGCTAAAAGAAGGAGAATTGTAGGAGATTCAAAACGAAGCCTAACATCAATTACCATTCATGGAAGAAAACATGTGGTTCCCATTTTCCTGCATGTCGTTAAACATTTCACAATGTTGTGGGGTTGAAGAAGGATCACGTGCAAGGTGTTCTTAGAAGATCACACATCAGTAGGAGTGACTGTCAGAAGAATACGCAACCGCAAAAACTTTCTTATCAAGCTGCTTATTTTAGTAGACAGTATATATTTTTATAGTTTTACTGTTGTAAGTGGCAGTTACCAGGGTCTTTTGTCTAAACAGAATGTCCATTGCTACTGACGGAATGAGTCTGAGTGTCCAAAAGGTACCAATGCAATATATAGCTATGTTTATCATAGGCTCACACAAACAGCATATGGCTGTGGAGAGCAAAATAAGAACACGAGTATCATTGGCATGGCTAACAAATTGCTTTATTCGGATGCTTCACCCCCCGCCCCTTTTTCCCTTATGTAGCCAGTGCAGAAATAATTTTTTCCAGTTGTTTGGTATTCTTTTATTTCACCTGATATGGTTTTCGCTAGATTGGAAAAGGTACTGAAGAAGAAATAAGTTATTGTGGAGCCCACTATCTATGAGAACATTACTAGTGAGCATGGCACTCTACGTAATAAATTCTGCCTGGCAATATCCAACTTAACCCAAACAAAGTATCAGATGCAGGAAAGCTACTTGCAATACACTATGGTCAAAAATGGAGAGGTATTACCAGCCTCACATTCTACGGTATAGTAGAAGATTTTGCTCGAAAACAGTCAGCTCAGAAAGTGATGAAGACTGTCATTATGACGATGTGTATAAAGTTCCAATAATTATTGTGTAAAATAGTGTTCATTTCCTAAAGTATAAGATAGACTGCACAATATACTGTGTTAATAAAGTGCTTTGAATAATTGCTTACCATAATTTGGATGTTTGTATTCATTATTACAAGTCTAAGAATGTATATCAGTGTTCAAATGTGATTCAGTGACCAACTACTGTTTAAGATGATTTTCATGCAGAAAAAGTAAAGTTAGGTGAATAATTCCAAGTTACTCCATATCCAGCAGTGTTCTAATTATGACTTTCAAAATCCTCAATGTCAGTATTTGAGATTCAAAATCCCTTACATGAACATTTCACTGATTTCACTGTGTATTTATATATCTTTAAGTATATTATGTTACTTATAGTTGCTTCTGGATACCCCATGCATTGCCTGATCATGAAAATTGTACAATATAATTTAAGCAATACCTGTACAAATAGGTCACTTAATGAACAATATATGCAAGTGGATATAGGGGAATTTGAATCTAGAGGTTCAAATAATGCCAGGTTCACCGAACTTTATCTCCGATAGCAGGACTTCCCTACTTTGTACAAAAGGACTTGAAGACTTAGAGAGTGACTCTGAAAATGATAATCCATGTACCAGAAAAAAGGTTAACAAATGTTATACTTGTACTTACTATTTAGGTAGGAAAACCGTCTTGCAGGGAATGGGTTGTGAGGTTGCCTCTCGAATAGTTATTAAAATATCATAATTTAACTGTCAGTGTTTGAAACATGACCATATTGTTCATTTAGTTTGTGTGCATTATTTATTCAAAGCTGTAATTATACCAATTACATACACATTTATTTCAAAACATTCAGAGCCAACTTTCAAATTTCCAGGTTGAAACACACGGAAACAGCGCACCATCAAATATCGGAAGCAACAAAATACTATCCCCAATTTAATGCTATTTCCTCTTAGAGTTTCGATTATGGGCTACAGTTGAGGGGTTTCGAAAAAAGATGTATTGCCCGAGCGATCTAGGGCTGAGCACAACCACTCAATTAGAAATTTTCTATCTCAATTTAACACATTTAATCGAATCAAGCACTGAAACTGTTACACTTTTAATTATACATTTACTTACTTGGCGATGTGGTGGAAGACGACATGGGAATTGTTAATATAAAATAAAATATGAACATTAATGGAAACAACTTCATTCTATAGCCATGGCGATGAAGAGAGAGAAGTCTCAGCGCACCTCAGGCGAGTCGTCCCAGGTGGTGATGTGCAGTCTCTGGTGTCCTATGCTGAAGTATCTCTTCCTCAGGCCATGCATGGTATAATAAAGCAACATGAGTATAGTGGGGAGAAGTCTCCCTCCACCAAGAAGTCGCGCATGAGCAGTCTCTTACCAATGAGAAGTCATGGCGAAAAGAGTCGGCCACCAATGAGAGAGCAAGGTTAGGGCATTAGCCAATGAACTGGAACTTTGCACATGGTCCCAAAGTGTGGTATTGAAATCATGTGACGGGAAAATAGTGCATGTAATAGCGCATGATTCCAGGAGTCATGGGACGAAAATATCGTGAAAAACAGAATGTATTTCCCATCAAAAGTGGTTAGCAATCGCAGTCACGTGGTGCTGAAATCACCGTAGGCAGTACTAGAGCGGATACAGCTTCCTGTCGCAGCTATCACAGAATCTGATAAGTTGCGAGAATACTTCACTAAAACGTTCTCTCTCTGAACTGGAAAGCTAGCAGAGTGCCCATGGCACTACATCACTCCCTCTGTTAGAAAAGATTTGTTCGGGCTGAGCAAACCTTTAGAAAGATATGTGGCTGAAGCTATATGTGAGTTGGTCATCAAAATGAAGCTGGTTGAAGTATAGAGTCTGGGAGTGCAACTGCTCTATCAGAAACAGGATGTGGATTCGCCAGCATCGGAAATTCAGATTTCCGGTCGACAAACTAACATCCATTGGTGTAGCAGCGATGTTGACACAGGAGTCTTCTTTCTTGAAGCTTTATGAAATTGCTTCCATAATCGCGGTCAACTCAATCGTAAATTTAATAAAAGGGAATGATTTAATTACTATTCCATCAAATAACTTTAAAATTAACTGAACTCAAAATGGGGAGTACCATGTCACCTTCCTCATTATTTAAGTTCGCCTTTGTAATTTTCCAAAGGGCAGTTGAAACAAATCTCATACACAATATACATATTGGATAACATTAACATCAACACTAATTACAAATATTTGGCACAGCTCTGCCTTGCATACCAAGACTATTAAATAGTTCGATCATCATTTACTTGTAATGTTCATGGAGTAATTGAATAAAGAAATATTATTTTGTGGAATAAATATGTTCATTAACACAACGTATCTTGTGTTCATTGATTAATCTTACAATAGTTAAAATTGTTTTCATACTTGAGTTAAATTATCTTCAGAAAATCTATCAATCATTTCATTACAATCAAACAATTGAATAAACACATTGTGTCACTTTATTTGTTGCTCTCTGGAATATTGGATTCCTAGTGTAATATTACTTGCTGTAGCATTTAATTTTTCAAAATTCCGCACACCATACTCTGCTTTTCACTGACTACTTTAATTTTTGCCTCTGGGCATCAACACTTAATCACTTCGGTGTATTATGGAATTCTTAAAGCAAGTAATGGCTGTCATCCTTGATGTCGGCTGAGGGGCTGGAACTGTGCTCCAAACAGCACACATCTCCGTGGCATCTGCTTGATCCTCGGGAAGCTGGGCAGGCTGTGTGGTCTCAGCTACCTTCCGACATGGGAGGCAGGTGCATGAACACCTGGTCAGTGTCTCACACAGGTGCCATTTCAGGAACCAGATGACGAGTACCAGACATCCCATCATAACGAACCCCACCAAATAGTGACTGTGGCGTTCGATGTGTTGACTCAGAAACTTTCTATGCTTTAAATCATGAATTTCCGACATGAGATGATTCAATTCTACATCTTCTTCTGAATTTAGCTCTGACAGACTAATATTGAAGTCAGTTTGCGTGGATGCTACAAACACTTGTTCACTATTTGTTACTAAGGACTGAACTGGAGAGAATTTGAATTCATTATCATTGTACTTAACATGTGCTACTTTGTACTGTCGGGTAACAACTGAATTCTCTAATTTATTATCTGACAACTGCTTACCTGGGACATGACCCCTGCGCCGGGATCCACTCCTTCACCATGTGTGCTTCACTCTTTTCATAAGGACACATTTTAGTAACTTTCATCTTTCCTGGTACTGAACAAATCCTACTATCACCATCTACTGATCTAATAAACACTGGTACGAACGAGTTACCTAGAACTTCTCTTTTACACATTTTATAATAGTAACCACGTTGTGACAATATTACATTCACTAGACAATTCGGAACCTTTATGGAAAACGTCGGGACTTTAGTTGGACAAACTATATTATTCCCGCCTTTACATTGACTCATGTCTGCTTCATACATTAACTCATAAAACTGCCTGTTCTCTGACAATGCGATATAAGGTGCATCTGGCACTATCTGAATGTATCTCTCTAAATTTCTCTCAAACATGGGAAAAGAGTGAGCTCTATAAATCGTGAAATACCTATTCGCGGATCTCAAAGAAAACTCAATTATCAACTGTATAATATCAATTGTAGTAAGTGCATGCATCGTCATTACATCATAAAAATTGTAAACCTGATCATCAGGTCCTGCTATCAAAGTCTTGTCCCCGAGTAATTTAAGAGCAATACCTCGAATAATTCTACAAATTTCCTGGAGTCAATAACGAAGTGGGTAACATACCTATCGCTATGATATCCAATGCCGCTTTTATTTTCACTACCTCTTGTTTATAAGATTGAAGAGTTAGTTCTAATTCTCTCAGCAAACTACTCTAAGTGCTCCCTTTAAATTGCTAACTGTTATTCTATGATTTCTTTCAATCATTGATGCTGTTAAAGTATTCCAAGCAGTCATATGGTTCAAAGTTTTTATTACTTTCGCTAACTCTTTTGATATAATTCCTATGTCCTTCGAATTTTTATCTACTCTGGTATTCATCCCTTTCACAAAAGTGAATTGTTTCTCTACTATATGAATCAATTTTTCTTGTCTTGTCCCCAACTCACTAGTGACTTGGTGAATATGGACATAATCATCATTCGTAAATGTACCAAATAAGAATTTCAGAATACTACTACCTGCATCTATCTTTACCTCTGTTTTTGCGAGACAATTTTCTGGGTAATATCAAAGTTAATTCATTTACTTCCTCCTCTAATTCTGCAATTAGTCTATCAAGAACATATATCTCTGAAGTTGTTTTTCAATCACTTGGTTTCCAGAAAACTTCATCCCTTTAATTATGTTCTGTTGGTTCCTTAATTCTTGATTAATACTCTCCAATTTTCTTATGGTTATGTCTAGTACTATTGTTCATATGTCTCCTGTTAATACGACGTCCATTTCTTAGACCAGAATCACGCCAGCACCATGGTGTGATCTGCAGTGCAAACCAATATACCTCTTATTTAGTTTTTCGCATTGAACTTGCAATTATCATTAAATTCTAGTTTACATTATACTCTGAGGCTATACATCACTTATTTCTGTTTCCTCCTCTTCCACTGAGGGGTTTCTTACATTTGAATGCAAATTATACCTGATACTAGGATCACCTAATAACTTACGAATTTTCCCTTTCAAATACAGCGACGGTTCCCAAACGTCGTTAGTTTCTACATTATTCAAACACTCGCTATCGTCGAGGGTGCTGTCGTCCCTAGGGCATTCAATACATATTCCCTCTGCTTCACCTATTTCTGCTAACTCTGTTATGTCTGCTAAAATTGGGCGTGACTTTGAGCTTATGTTTTCTTCAATATTTTTCTCACTTAGTTTTTTGTTTATCACTTTCACTATCGCAAAATTTATCAATGGTTTCTGCTTTATCAATAATCCACGGGCCTTTTTCCCTAAACATTGTGTCTCCGCCTAGACACGAGATCCTTGGCTCTGTAGAATTTTTAGACAACTTTAATCCATCACTGTGCACAATAACTTTTCTCTTGTCTAATAATACTTCAAATGTGACTGAGCTAAGTTTTCTCAGAACTTTATGAGGTCCAGACCAAAATTTGTGAAACTTAGATACTCTGCTTTTCTTAACACTTGGCATGTGTAGATACACGTACTCACCTACCTCAGTACCTGGTGATTTCGACTTCTTGTCATAATACTCTTTTTGTCTTTCAAAAGCTACTTTATTCCTTTCACTAGTTACTCCATGTGCTTCTTTTAACTTATTACACAAGATATCTACGTGTTCCTTGGCTGTCATATCACCTTCTAACATATTAGGCTGACTACTCAATTCACCTAAAAGGGGGGGGGGGGGGCTAATTTCTTTCCCATATAAAAAAAATATCGTGGGCTATAACCGTCCCTGAATGTGAGACCGTCATATATGCCTGCACTGCATATGGCAAATATTCTTCCCAATTACTACCATATTCATCTATGTAATGAGATATATCCGCTAGGGTTCGATGAAGTCTCTCAACATGTCCATTACATTGTGGCCTGAAAGGGGTCGTCTGTAACTTCTTAATTTTTAACACTTTGGATGTCTCTAACATCAACCTAGACACAAAATTTCTCCCCTGATCTGTCAGCAGGCTTTGAGGACAACCATGCCTTAAAATAATCTGCTGTACAAAATATTTCGCTATTGTTTCTGCAGTTTGGTCGAGAATTGATATCGCTTCACAGTACCTTGTGAAATAATCAATAAATGTCAACAAATATATATTCCCTTTCTCACTCATCGGTAAGGGACCTAAAATATCTAGAGATACCAACTGAAATGGGGAATTTATTTGTGGTAAAGAACCTAACGGTGCTTTCGCAATGTTCGTACTTTTTCTCCTAAGACAATCACCGCACCTCACAATATATTCATCTACATCTTTATTCAATGTTGGCCCCCAGTGCAATGATTTGAGGAGGTTCTGAGTTCGCTTCACACCTTGGTGAGCAGATAATGGAGTGACATGGTGATGTCTTATTACTTTGGTCATGAGGGACTTTGGGACAACTACGAAAATTTTGTCCTCTTCGCTTTTGTATAGGATGACTTCCTTACCAATAAAGAAATTTCCGTTATCTGCCATATTAATTACACTTAGAAATGTTTCTTCTTCCCTCTGTTCTTTCTTAATTATTTCTCTAGTTAAATCTTCTAAATTTATAGCATTTACCATTTCTTAACAAACAATCTGCATTCGCGTGTTTCTTTCCCGGTTTATGAACTACTTCAAAATCAAACTCTGCTAAACAAAGTGCCCATCGAGTGAGTCTTTAATTAGGGTCTTTCAAATTCAATGACCATCTCAATGCAGCATGGCCAGTAATAACGGTAAATCTACGACCGCACAAATGTGCTCTGAACTGTTTTGTAGCAAAAATTAAAGCGCACAATTCTTTTTCTGTTGTACTGTAATTCCTTTCTGCTGAATTTAATTGTATATTGGCAAAGGCGATCGGTTTCTCGTGTCCGTTCCTCATCTGAGACAGGACAGTGCTCTATGGCATAACTACAAGCATCTGTACTCACAATAAATGGTTGTGAAAAATCTGGATATACAAGAATCGGATATGAAATTAATTTTTCTCTTAACATTTTAAAAGCTTTGTCATGTTCTGTTCCCAAAATGAATCGTTGGTCTTTCTTAGTTAAATTTGTCAATTGTCTTGCAATGTCCGCGAAATTCGGTACAAATTTCCTATAATACTGAAATAAACCTACCACTGAGCGAACTTTTGTCACATTTTTAGGCCTGGGGAGTTCCTTAATTGCTTGTAGAATTTTCTGATTTGGTTCTACGCCTTTTGAACTTACAACATACTCTAAGTATTCTACACTATCTTGTTCAAATGAACACTTACTAGACTGGATTCGCAAATTAGCATCCTCTAACCTTTCCAAAACTTTACTCACGCACTCGTCATATTCTCTCACAGTGCTACTAAATATTATAATGTTATCAAGGTATACTAAACACTGATCACCTAACAAACCTGTTAGAACATAATTCTCCATTAACCTCTCAATTTTAGCTGGGGTATTACACAATCCAAATGGGAGTATATTAAATTCATATTTCCCCATGAATGTAGCAAAACACGTTTTCTCCCTATTCTTCTAACTCACTTTCGAAGTAGCTAGTTGCTAAAGCAAATGTTGAAAAATATTTCGACCCATGCAAGGAATCTAACATCTCTGTGAAATTCGGAATTGGATAAGGATCCTGGTTCGTAACTTTATTTAACTGACGGAAATCTATACAAAGTCTCATCTTAAAAGAACCATCATAATTTTTCTGTTTCACCATCACTATGGGAAACTGCCAAGGTGATTTACTCTCTGAAATAATATTTTTTTTTATCAAGTATGTCATTTATTTGCTCCACAATTACTGGTTTCAATGTATGCGGTATTCTGTATGGATTCTGCTTTATTGGTCTGGCCTCTCCTGTATCTATCTCATATTTCAATAAATTTGTGCACCCGAAATTCGAACTATCTTCCACTTTAAATATATACGCAAACTTCATTAACACTGGGAACATTATTTTAAAGTCACTCTTACATAAATTTTTAAGTTTATCTCTAACAATTTTCTCTACCTCTATAAATTCATCTTTTGGTAGTTCTGGTAACATTTTACCATTCTGGTTCACTGATTCACTATTTTTGCCATGTGAGTTTCAAAATTGTGACTACCTTGAGTCACTAAAGAATTTGGCATATTTAATCTTTTATTTCTATTCGATGATTTACATGCATTTTTCGTGTTAGTTTCACAACTCTGACTACCTTGAATCTGTACATAATTCGGCTCATTTATTCTCACTTTATGTGAACAATCTAACATCGGTACCGATTTTTCATTTATGCACGTATTTTCCAAGTTAACTTCTCTGTTTTTACTACTATTTTCATTACTCTGACATCTCAAATTATCTCAATACTTAAACTTTTTATCAACACATATCAAATTTTTATCACATATAAAACTTTTACGACAATTCAAACTTTTACGACAGGACTCTGGGTTTTCATTTGGAATTGTAACTGCCTCTGCTCGGCATACACTATCTCGGCGGATTTCGGGGACACAGCGACAAAATCTGTCCTGTTCCGTGACCTCGCTAACTAATTCACTCACTTTATGGTTAAAACAACTCGAGGGAATTACTGCTGTGGAGCCTGTAAGCGAACACATTTTATCTTTGTTTCTAGGGACATCTGCGAGGATTTTATCCAGTGGTTCTATTCGTGGCGACACTAAATCACTTTGTTCCGACCCAAGACTTATACAAATTCTCTCGGATTATCTGGGTACGATATTTACGAATAGTACTCCAGCAACATCACTGCCAAGTGTGGCAAATCGTATTACCGTACCCTTTGGCATAACGAGCGTCTCATAAGTCATGTTAACGATTTTTGTCACTGCCCTTACTGATTTTACTAACACTCTGTGAGGTTTCCTTGAACCCTCCACTTGACCTACCCTTTCAGTAGTCCTCGTGACATGACTGCCTACTTCACATGTCGCTCCTGCATCTTCCGTGCTACTAGGGCACCATGTCCTCTTGCCCCTTTGACGTGTTTGCAATGAGGAACGAAACACTGGGATGCATCCCTTTGAACAAAAACAAAGGGTATAACACACTTGTCACTCACCCTCATAAGTGCCTTCTTTTAAACTACACAGGTACCCTGACGGTCGTTCACCCCATCCTCCATATTCGTCTCACTGAATCTAGTACTTGTCCCTATAGAGTTTCTAGCCATACTGCTTCTACAATACACCTCGTTCTCTGGGAGGCATTTAACTGTAAGAATTAAGTTGCATATTGCCCTTGCCACATGGATGCTCGTTACATTCGTCAATGCCGGTTCGATAAGAAGCTATTTCCCAACCTGCCATGTGCAAAGCAACATCTATCACTGTCTCAGATTTTGGTGGCAGAATCGTGTGCTGTGTCATTTTCACTTCATTGTATTGATTAAAATTCACAGATCCGAATACAATTTCTGAGATGTACAAGCTCTCAGCTTGTTTCTGCTGCTCTTTCTCAATTATGCAAGTTATTGAATTATATGTATCTAAATGAAATATATTTTTGAGATACAATGTCTGTTCTTTCAAGTCAATTCTGGCATCATAATAGCGGAGAAAATCGGTTCCAAGTATTCCCTCGAAAGGAAGCTCTGATACGCACACAAAGAACCAATATGGGTAACATTGACCATTTACCCACAACTCTACATACTGGGTACCTGCGATCTGGAGAGAGTCTCCAGGTATGCCTTTAGCTCCTAACTGAGATTCATCGATAATATTCCCGCTTATTCTAGGTCGAACGAGAGATATATAGGATCTTGTGTCAATTAAGAACGAGTGAGACAGGTCCTCGACAAGAACTGCTACTATGGTCTCTTTTCCCCCTAGAACTGTAATTACTGCCATGTGGTGCCCAGGGCTGACACTCGGCTTCTCACGTTTGGGTGATTATTACTTACATACTCGCTAGTTTCTCTAATATCGTGCACTGCATTCCTAGGTTCTTGGGCACGTTGTGGGGTTCCCAAACTTAGGCATTCTCTGATCATGTGCCCAAAACATCCACAGTCAAAACATCTAATATTACATTTATTACCTTGTTCTAGTCTGTAACTCGTGATCCTGGGAGAAACACCTGCTCCCGATAAACTCATTCTACTGTTACTGCTATCAATCGAACCACGCTAACATGAGTTATAACCTCTTCCAAAACCTCTGTTAATGGAAGTATTTTCGCCACCTTTTGCGTTGCCCTGTGCCACACTTGTTTGCTGGGAGACTATTTTATACACTTTTCTCCTCTTCTTGAGGATCAACAAATTTTGTTTTGCGTTCCTGATATGCCTCTGTAACCTCTAACGCTATAGCCATGTGTTCAGCTTCGTCTATGATTTGTGGTAACTTATATCTTAACTGCTGACTTACATTACCTTGTAACCCGTCAGTAAAAGCTGCTAATAACCTCTTCATCTTCATGATTCAAAATTTCCTGTGTCTCAAGTTCATCTAAATGCAGAACTGGTTTCTTACATAATTTAAGACACCTATCTCCAAATGTCTGCACATCCTCATTATATTTTTGCCTAACCTTGTGCAGCATGTAAAAATGAAATTGCAATAACTGATTTTCCTTGAATCTGTCGTTCAACTCATTTTTCAACATTTTAAATGTTATGTAACCTCTTAATCTAGGACATGTCGCAACAAAACGCGACGCTAAACCTTTCAATTTCATTTTTGCTATTTTTACTTTGTCCTTATCTGAGAGATTTCCTAGGCTTGCTGCGCTTTCTATGCTTTCTAGAAAGTCTTGTACTGGTAACGAACCTTTTACGAAAGTACATTTTTCTACTAATGAAATAACACCCAAATCTTTAATTAGATCTGGTACTGGAGCTTGTGCTGGTATCACGTAGGCTAGTTGACGTCTTTCGTCCTCCATGTCAACTAGAAAATTGCTACTAAAACTTATTACAATTTATTCATTCAATTTCGAAAGAGGAATTCAAGTCTTATGATCGTGAGTCCGTTTCTTCGAGTATCGTAATGAGTACTACTTGTATGTTTAGTATCATGAATCTTGTTCAAATTTTCTCTCTTAGGAATGGAAATATGTTCCGAATGTGAAGAACAAGTAGAGGCTTATTCGCGTTTTACGTTCGTGTCTTGCGAAGACGAAGGCTCTGTATTCGCAACTAGGTCAAGCCTTTCTATCTCTAATTCTCGATAAACAAGAACTCGAGTTATGAACCTCTTCACTATATGAATTTCAATTTACAACATTACCCGTCCAGAAGAATTTTCGTACATGTATACTTTAAATGCAGGAGTCGGAAAAGATCGCTTGGTATTCCCTTGAAAGCTATTTTCAGTCCTGAAGCTGTAGTTATTGAATTCAACTTAGCACGAAATGGCTCTGCTTGAGACAAGTCAAAAGAAGTGTAAATTTGAAAAAATTCTGTTTCAATTTATATGAATATTCTTCTAAACCCTTCAGTGCCTCAGTACTACTAGTTAAAACTACATAGATTGTCAAAACTGTAAACTATACTACCTTCCCTTCTTGTCTCTGAAAAAATAAGCGCCTTAGCATAACACTTTAGTGCTTTTGCAATATACAGCAAAAAAGTGGAGCTGAATCCAGATAATTTCTGCAATATTCAACTCTAACCCAAATGTGTGGTGTTATATCTTCCAAATCTACATGACAATCAACATTACATCTACTCTGTTATTCATAGGTCTGTGGACATTCTCAACATTAAAACGATATGATTTCCTTCAGTACACATGTTTGTTATAATCCTGCAAATCTCTTCTTTCACAAACTATAGTATTAGATTCTTCAACTGAAATGTTCACGATCCTAACACATCAGGACAGGTTATAAAGTCCAACTCGGCAACATTGCTCAGCTCAATTACTACTTCAAGAGTCGTATTCATAACACAAAATGCAAATGAAATGACAACTGAATTTCAATTCATTGGAGGAAAACCTAACAATGTCTTCAACGACCTAACACCTATCACCTATCACCTACAACCCTATAAACCTATAACCCTTTGAAGTGGGTTCAGTTACAGGCATCTGGAGTAACTATCTCTAAACGCTGCTACCAGTTTGTGATTACCGAGCGGTCTAGGGCTGAGCACAAACACTCAATTAGAAATTTACTAATTCAATTTAACACATTTAATAGAATCAAGCTCTGAAACTGTTACAATTTTAATTATACATTTTCTTACTTGGCGATGTGGTGGAAGACATTATGGGAATAGTTAATATAAAATAAAATATGAACGTTAATTGAAACAACCTCATTATATAGCCACAGTGATGAAGGAGAGTGGAATCTCAGCGCAGCTCTGGGAAGGAGAGTGGAATCTCAGTGCAGCTCAGGCGAGTCGTCCCAGGCGGTGATGCGCAGTGTCTGGTGTCCTCTGCTGAAGTGTCTCTTCCTCAGGCCGTGCCTGGCATAATAAAGCGACATGAGTGTAGTGGGGAGAAGTCTTCCTCCACCAAGAAGTCGTGCATGAGCAGTCTCTCACCAATGAGATGTTATGGCGAGAAGAGTCGCCCACCAATGAACTGTATCTTTGCACACTGCCCCAAAGTGTGGTATTGAAATCATGGGATGGGAAAATAGCACGTGATACAGCACGTGATTCCAGGAGTTATGGGACGAAATATTGTGAAAAACTGGATGTATTTCCTTTCAAAAGTCGTTACCAATCGCAGTCATGCGGTGCTGAAATCACCGCAGGCAGTACTAGAGCTGATACAACTTCCTGTCGCAGGCACCACAGACCCTGATAAGTTGCGAAAAAACTTCACTAAAATTTTCTCTCTCTTAACTGGAATGCTAGCGGAGTGCCCGTGGCACTACAAAGAAGGAGGAATGTTTTAAAAAATCGTAATTCCACGAAAGTTATTATGAATAAGGTGGCTACAGGCATCGAAAGTATTTATTTTCAAAGCACAATTTTTGGTACCAAAGTGCATGAAAATGGACCCTTCGCAGAGAAGTGAGAAAAGTATGAAAAATAAGCGTGAACTGGTAAATTCTTACACATCAACCGAGAATGGGTGGGGAAGAACTCACCAAATAAGTTTTGGCGATTAGGAAGCAAATTGTGAAAAATCTCACCCAACCCCCTTTATTAAAAAAAAAGTTAAATGATCAAAGGCAACTGCTGCCTTAATGGCTAAAGTTTTCGAGTCCCTGAGCATACTAGTCCCGTGGTCATAGCTCGCACAATTGAAGAGAAGTGGCAATTTTAAATTAGACGCCCTAAAAATCGCACAGTTAAGGTGAGGTCTATGGTACACTGTGAGATGATGGAAACTGATAGACTTAAGAATGATAAAAAATTTTAAAGACATGCCCCGATGCTAAATTGCAAGTACCTACCGCGAACAGGGAGAAAACTACACACGAACGAAAAGAGCAGGAAAACATACACCCTGCATCAAATGTTCACCTTCGGAAAGGGCGTAGGAGGGGTGGGGTGAAAAATGGAAGGATCAGAATAGGTACTGAGGGGTCGCATTGCCTCAATCCTCGGGGTGGGGAGAACTCTGCATGCCCCCAAGCTTTCCATTTTTCAGTGCCAAACGTTCGTCCTTCATTAATATATATACACATAGCAATTATTTACAACGTTAAATTACCTATCTATACTATTTCACTTACTACGCCAATCTCAATTCTAATTAAAGTTCTTATCGCAGTTTTTGTACTAGCTATAGTCGCTTAGACCTAACATATTTTTACACATATATGATCTAAAGGTCCACTACCATACATTTACATCATTCTAAATGTCTGTCCCTCGCGCATCCAGTCCCGCTTTCCTACAGTCCATCCGACCAGTCTCTCTCTCGCTCTCTCTCTCTCTCTCTCTCTCTCTCTCTCTCTCTCTCTCTCTCTCTCTCTCTCCCCCGATGTTAGCAGAATACACTCGGTGATAACTGTGTATGTTCTGTTCACCTGGCGTTTAAGGCCATGCAAATCTTCAGACTCAGACACACCGCAGCCCAAAAGGATCTACGCCCCACGAGTTACGCTAAAGGAGAAGGGAGGTGACGACCAGAAAATTCTCGCTCCGACTACCCAAGTTTTTTAATCTTCCAGGGTCGGAAGTGGTAACCGTTCCGATAGCCTTATCGTGGCACGCATCAAAATCCCGCGCGACAACTGTTTATAGTTCTGCCTTCTCGTCTCCAGTTACCAGTGATGGCCTTGCAGCACTGCGCTTCGCACGTCCGATGGGGAGGACAAGGCAAAGGAAGCGTAATGGCTGCATGTAACAATACCTTTATTTTTTAGAAGACAATACCTTCATTTGAATAAAACAATTCTAAAGGCTGTTCACGACAAAGATAGCACTTTTGAAGTCAACCTTAGAAAAATGTCAATGATCCTACCTGCATATATTTTAACGGGCGCGCTGAGTTACATGCACCCAGTAAAGTTGGTAACTATCGATGGAAAGTAGTTCTACACCATAACGTCGAATAAAATGTGTTAGGTAACAATTTGTGATAACTTAAATAATTTCCTTCACTTAATGTGTTTTCAATGCATCAAAGTGTAAAAATGACCATATTTGTAAAATATTTTTCTTTTATAATAATTTCACAATATCACACTACCTATTCACGAAGGAAGTGATGAGGCCTATAGCTATGTTAATTTTACATAACGCGGAAGAATACACAAACATGCACACTAGTAGATCTTAAGCAGAACTTTCAAAAGTGCTGATTTTATCGTGAACAACCAATACCAACTCGAATTTAATCTAATTGCATAAAAAATTGGTCAAGGGAAGTATACAAATATATCAAATCACTTGTTTAGATAACTATTATAAGCTGGGATCCTATCCTCTGTTTTTTATAGTTGTATTAGCAGAAAAGCAGTCCAATGTTGGGATATAGTCTATTCGCGGTTTCTTCGCCCTTTTTGAATCAAACCTTTGAAAAATCTCATGTATGATGTGTTTAGTTATTTCCAAAATATGACATGTATCACAAGCGTTTTGTACTTGTGTTCATAAAAGATACTTTCTTTGTCTGTTAAACTGAAATGTTATTCATATTTTATCTACAAATTATAATGCTTCATTTATAAATAATTTGAATAAAAATCAGTGTGAAAACATGTGTGTTGGTAGCAGCGCCTAGTGAGAAATAGTTCTTATACAAATTACAGTTACACTGAGTTCGCACGAATTCGGTTCGATGTCCTCTGGTGTAATTCCTTAGACTTAGTTAAGATTAGTTTGCACAAGGCGGAGGAACATCCTGGAAGTAGAACTTTAGCAGGGCTTCAGAAAAGTTTGAAGTAACCGTGAATGGATTATACGGAGAGTGATTACTGTGTACCTCGGGCGCACACTCTACATCCACGGTTCTGACATACTGACTGTGAAAGGAGATGCGGAACGGGAGGGGATGGTATAACATCAAGGAAATCAACGGTTTGTAGTGAGAGGTGAAAAATTTCCTATTGACGGTGTACTCTGCCGCCTCCTCCACCTGTGTATTCACACTGCGGAACGATCGCCCCAAGCCGCCACCGGACGACGTGTTTACTACAGTGGTCGCTAGGAGCAGCACTTGTCGCCGCGTAAGGTGCAGCAACAGTGCGCGTGCAAAATAAAAAAATATGACGGCAGTATGCAGACATAAATATTCCCCTTTCCTTTTGCTCCGGTGATGTAAACACGCATTTAACCATAAAGTTTTAGATTTTACGTATGCTTACGCTAAATAAAACAAGTATTTACGTGCCTTGCGAATTCCAAGGTCTCCTTTTTTCTTTTCTTCTTTCCTGTATATTTATGTTGTTGCCGAGACTATTTGCGTAACAAGCTGGACACGGATTCAGTTCTTTAAGCTACGCTTTGACGTATACATTTTATTCAAGGACGTTCATAGAAATTTGTTTTGGAGGAGGCTCCAAGTCAGTCTGGCATAGACACCAAATGGAAACTTTAATTCGCCGTACGTCAAGTAACAATATTATACAGTACATATGTTAACGGAATCGACATTTGATATAGTCCTTTCATGGCAAGTTTTAACGATTATGAAGCTCTCTTAAGTTCTACTTTCACTTCCGTATCTTCTCACTACATGTAAACAAAAATACCCCTCATTGCTACGTTACGTCTATATTTCAACTGTCAAATAATTTGTTTACATTTTTCGGAATATCTTCAAAAACATAACGACTTTTTTAAACACTGTATTAATTATAGTTTTATGGTAATTATTTTACATATTACATATTTGGTATTTTCGAAATAGTAAACTCCGCATGTTACAAATTAATATTTTGCCGCAACTATAGTCTGAGAGAATGTGTGTTGGGTTAGGGGAAGGGGGAGAACTATTTAGAAAATATTGAACCTATTGTTGTTGATGTGTGTTAGGGTATGTTGATTTAAGGACAGCCTCAGTCGGAATAAATATTAAAAAGAAAGGCAGGAAACTCAAGCACGCAACTTGTGTCTTATTTTGTAACCCAACTTCACGTAGAGGCGACAAACTCATATGATGACGAACCTGCACACTAATAGGCTTTCTGAGATGTATATTTAGCTCGTGTTTCTACAGCAAACGATTTGTTAGGTTAACATATTTATTTGCCACTTTCAGATTGGGCTTTAGCATTTGAGCAATCTTTCGGAGATGTGGCCTATAGTCAATAAACAAAACTTCTAAGCACGTTGCATGGGGTTTCAAACTATTAGTGGTGAAATACAAAGTTGTAATATGAACAGAAGTGGCCTTTAAATAATTAATATATTCGTAAAAGTCGTTCACGCTTAAAAACATTTAACCTTCGTTCATCCAATATTCGCTATCAGACACTGAACTAACATATATGCGAAACTCGGCCAATAGCTATTTCATTAATACATAAATTCATACTTCCAACACAAACAACGCATACTAAAATATTTTTATTCCTCTAGTACAAATACAAATTTGTCATGACTTCGCAACTTAGCTAGGTAGATCAACAAATACGCACATCCATTATTCTGTTTATTGAAAGTAGTTTTGCTTGAGAGGAAAATAAACTGTCCAGAATCACGCCATGTTACCAAACTTGCAAACTTCAAAGTTGTGACCATCGTGCCATTATATCTGAAAGGTATTTTAATGTTAGAAAATCTACGTTATATTTTTAATGTGGACCACGAATAATGGAAAACACAACAGTCATCCACCTGTTACAAGCGCTGAGGAACCCGACAAATGTGAAAGACAATGAAGTCAGGGGAAAAAAAAAACAGTACGCATTTACAAGTTGCTTCCTGCCCGAAAATAAAATAACACAAAGAGACTACTAGAGCCGGCATTTTGCGCTAATTTGACCATAGAAAAGTTACTACATGTGACAATTAATAAAGGAATCTGTTTCCACCAGTGTTACCCGAGAATGTAAATATTCCAATGAGAAATATTTTACAAAAGACGTGCCAAAACTCACATTAATGATAATTTACATGTAAACTACTTCTTAATAGTTTTTTCCAGCACCACATTACTTTAATTTTTTTAAATTCATACTGATTATGAAACAAATATCATAATTTATAATCATTATACATGTAAAAGTTTTATTTACTAAAAATTATAATACTTTGATATTAATAAGAGTATTACATATTTGTGGTATATTATTAATATTAAAAAAAACAGGAAAAATGCTACACCCGGCGAGATTTTCAAAAGTTTTTTCCGAAAAGTGTAGAGATATTGTGAATGGACTATGCAAAAAAATGAATACTACATTTACTATACAACAGTAATGTATTCTAGTTCATTTACACGATTTCATTTATACTCTAAACACATGTATGTACCCAGACAGAATTATACCTGCTCATTCGAATACTATCGACAAAATTCGACTGCAGGTTCATCATGACAAAATAAGGTGAAACATTTTCATGTGATAGGTGCTAAAGTTATACTTACTACCAAGGGCGATACACCCCATAGAAGTAAGACCTGTGTCACCATTGCATTTTTAATATTAAGTGAAATATTTAAGATGGAACTTTACGGTCTGCAAACAAATGTGTAACCGAACAATGATACGAACATACCACGAAACTAATAGTCACTAAATTGTTTCCTTGAAATCATACGTTTTTCCACCTTTTCGCACGGAGTTTTTCGATATGGAAGCACAATTTGAATCATAATGACGAATTATTAATTGTCATGTCGAAACTGACAAAACAGGGCGATCTTTTTGGAACTGACAATATTATGAAAATGTCACGAGGAAATGCTTTATTGCTCAACAATAAAGACAAAACTTTTGCCACTTGCCTGTAGCCGTTTGTATAAGCGGGAACTCGTCAATTTTCACAAATCATGACGGCTATATACAGCCCCATCATTGAAAAACTAAAAATAATTGTCGTCGAGTCAGCTATGCTGTGTGTAACCTTGCCACAAATTAACAAATGTGATTTTACAACATTTTAGTGGTGTTTTCCCTAAGTTACGTCAAACAAGGAAGTTCACGTTTGTGGGGCAATCCCTAGCAAAACCTGCACAAGAAAACTATCCCCAAACATACTCGGCGACCTGTAAACTACTGACATGCCCAGTGGTTATGTGTCTGCAACTTGAGGCCGACAGAAACATTCTGTAATATAAATCTAAAACACACAGCTTCATTGACATTAATAAAGCGTTTAATGTCAGCACTGACATGAAATACACTTTTCTGCGGCAAAGGGACCGACCGCACTGCTGCAAACCGCCGTACCTTATGATACATATTCTGACAGCAATGCTTGGCATCCAGGCAGTCAGAGCTACCTGTAACTTACGTGAGCAATTTTCTTTTAAAACACTGCCGAGTGTGTACTGCCGAAGATACATTTTCATGAACTGCGTTATGCTGACGTTCTAACTAACTAATATCAAACATTTGTTGGATAAAATAAATTTAATGAAACTTTAAGGGCATTTACTCGGCTTTTCTAATGACGAGGTTTAATAACAGACATTATTTTTTCAGCTCTAGCGAGAATCAATGCACAAAAACCACGCAAATACAGACAAAAATTCCATGTGCGATTGCATTGCCTCTATTGTCGTAAATTTGATTATTCCTTCGTAAAATTTTCATTGGACATACAGTCCCTATGGAATCACTCTTTCTGATCTGCTGCAGCATATCGTATTGTGTGTCTAGCGTGTTGCTTACTAGTTGGGGATTCCAATTAATCGTTTTACCCCTGATGCTCGAATATATCCTGAACGATGAAGTTTAAACTGGTGACACAAGGCGACCTGTTTTCTTAGTTTTGACATGACAATTAATAATTAGTCATTACAAGCACAATTATGCTTTCGTGTGGAAAATCAGTGCAAAATAGTGGCTGAAAGCCCCATAATTTCCGTGAAATAATTTACTGAAAGTGGCAGGTCTCGGCATTTCACTGTGTTTGTGTATCATTATCCAGTTACACACTATTCAAACATTTAAAGCTCCATTAAAAGTAGTTTATCTAATATGTATAATAGATAGTAATATATTAGTAACGTTGTGTGTATAAGTTACCTTATTTTGTAGTTATGGACATGCAAGAAAAAGTACTTGCTCAGATTCAAATACATGCTTTATGCGTATTTATCACTGATGCTTTGCTAAACATTGTCATACGTAGAAACATTCTTGTCTATTAAGAATCGAGTTACAATTGATTACATAAATATCAATCAAAATTTGTAAATTATAGAGATTTTGATTGTGAACTTTTATAAAAATAAATAACTAATGCCAGTTATTAGACACATTCATTTACATATTTTGCCGTAAATATCAAATCAATGATTGACACAGCCATTCCCCAACCCAAAAGTATTTTGGTAACTTGGTTCCGAAATTTGTATTTTTCCTACCGTCAGTTTATTTTATCCACATCACCATCAAGTGAACGGAAAAAGTATATCACAGTTTTTCTTCGTGAAAAAATAAATTTCTATATATCTGTGAATCTACAGGAAGTTTTCCCTTTTCGCTGATATTGAATATACTCTAATTGTCATCATTCAGAAGGCACATTTTCGAATTTTTAGTCGGTAATAGCGAAACTAGCTTAGTATGAAATATACAAAACAAATGAATTTGGCATTGGTTTTACTAACAAACTTGTTACCACAACGGTTGCATAAACCGACTGAATGTAGGACAAATTAATTTTCTTTCGTTATGCGGTATTTTTAATGTAACGAAAATTGACAAATTACGATTTCCACTAATTCGACATACAAAATCGCAAAGTCACAACCATAGTGAAATAACTTTTAAAATCTAGTTTTCAGCATATAATAGATCTATTTTGAAGTAAATAATAATATTTGATTATCACAGTAAAGAATACGGCCTATTTGTTTTTGTTACTATTATTGTACTTTTATTTTGCAAGAAAACACCACTTGAGGTATTTTGGCCATTATACAAAAAAAAACATTTGTTTTTAAGAAATTTCAGGTACTCAAATATGTGGTTTCCTGTTCTAGCCTTTATAATAATATCAGCGTGATGTTGCGAGTGCTGAAAATGTGACAGCAGACAGTGTGGGAACTGAAACCTACTAAATACAGTTTGCCAAATCAGAAACTGACCAAGTCTAACACGATATTAGTCCGTTCTACTATTTCAAAATACCTATGTGAGATTTTCACGGACAGTCAACGACCGGTTTTTGGCCTTTCCGGGAGTTAGGCATGTACCTGCATTCGACTAGAGAAAATAAAATACTTTTCAGTCCAGCCTCTTGCTTTGGGATAATCTATTAATATGCAGGCATAGTAAATTATTAACTCATTCTTTAGAGGAAAACTACTAAGCAATATACAAAACAGGTACATGCGAGAGCAGATCAAAATGCATTTCGTGTTAATAAACTGGGCTCACATTTCGAATGTCAGGGTGAATAGTATGGTATGAGGGAATTGGGGGGGGGGGGGGGGGGGGGAGGTGGGAATGGACAGTGGCACACTCCCCGGCTGCGTCCCTGTTTAGGGTTATTTCAATTTTCTTATAGATGTCGTCAAGTAATATATATATAACATTTAAATCCCCACATGTTATAAAAATACTCGAACACTCACTATTTTAGAGCATTTCACAGCTTGTTTCAGACCAGATGGCACGTCGTGTGAGGTGATTGTTGGTACAAAATGGGACGAAAAGCAATACGACTTACAACCGAAAGTGATTACTGAGGGAGATACTTACCGTTAATGCAAGATGGCTGGGAACGCTTTTATGAAGAAAAATAAGAAACAACGCAATAATAAACAATAACTTTTGGTATAACGTTTATGTGTACGAATCTGTTAAATGTATCCAATTTTGTTTGGTAATAGGCTAACATTAGTAAAATTAGGCATGAAATTATTTGAATTTTAAAAAATTTGCAACGGCATGAATAATTTTAATCGATAATTTTCGACAGATATGTAACTACAATTTTCCGACGAAAAGAAAAAAAGGCTGACTTGGTAAACGCTCTCAGGCCATCGGTTCTCTTTGAAACTCTATTTTTAAATGCTGATTTATAACACCTTGCAGTTATGCAACCTGTGCACTCAAGCTACACGGTTTATCTACCACGCGAGAGCAACACCAAATTAACTAATCGAGCATTTTGTTGTCGAGCTCGCATATAGGCCCTGTGCGCCATTTCAGTCGCACATGCACCTAGTGACAATTGCAAAATGACAGCATTTACCATTTGTCACACAGTTATGCAGCCTGTATTGACCAGCTTGACTGCTGAGCTTTGGCTGGTGTGTTTGCAGAAAGATAATACTACTATTGTGAGATTAAACCATGTGCTGTACGTGGCTGGTAGTGTGCATTCGTCAGTGTGTCCTGATAGGTGCAATGGAACAGTACACTTCACTAGAGCTCGCCGATGTGCATATAGTGCATGGTGCTGCTAACTGCAACGGTGGAACAGCAGCACGGCTGTACGCAGAGAGGTTTCCTCAACGTCGTCATCCTGGCCACCAAATGTTCCAACGACTTCACCAGCGGCTTCGGGACACTACTCCTATGCTCGCAAGAAGACAGAAAACCGCGTGGGACCGAGGGACACCTGCACTTGAAGACGATGTTCTCGAGGTTGTGTGTAATGTGATTTCGAATAGCACGTGCCAACACAAACGTTGTTACGGTGAGTCATACGACAGTGTTGCACATTCTCCATGACCAGTCGCTGCTGCTCTATGCCATACAACGTGTACAACATTTGTCCCAGAATGATTACCCAAGACGACTTCAGTTTTGAGTGTGGTTTTTGCAACAGTGTGCTATGATACCTCACTTCGAAAATTCGGCATTGTTCACTAACGAGGCAACTTTCACACTGGATGGGATATTTAAAAGCAATTCTTCATACATCTGGGCTCAGGAAAATCCACATGCTACGTCTACAAGCGCATATCAGGTGAGATTCTCAACCAACGTGCGGTGTGGGCGTCATCGACGACCAGCACATAGGATCAAAAGTACTTCATAATCGGTTGACTGGAGCTCTGATCCGTAACTTTTTGCATGAGACATTGTCTGTGATATTGGAAAACATACCACTTGTTGTCACACATGACATGTGGTTTCAGCCCGATGGTACATCAGCACATAGTAGCGCCACTGCAAGGGTAGACATAAATGCAACATTTAACAAATGCATTGGCAAGCGTGGCCCCTGGAATGGCCTGCGCGCTCACCCAACCTAAGTCTGCTTGGTTTTTTCCTGTGAGGCCATTTAAAGAGTCTCGTGAACCAAACCCCTGTGTAACGAGAAGAGGACATATTGACGCGGGTCGCAGACACCTGCAACTTATTCGAAACACACCCGGCATGTTGGGAAGAACCCGGCAATCATTGTTGAGGAGTTGCCATTTGTGTGCTGGCGTCCAAGGTACCCACTTTTAAAATTGTTGTAACACACTCTGTTAAATAAAAACAATACAAGTACGTATAACTTCTGTAAGGCAAGCAATTATATTAAATATCTGTAATGTACTATGTTATTATAGTAGTATGCACTGGTCTGTTCATAACAACGAGCCTTTAAGCAGGGAGCCGGAAGTCAATGGCCGTCTCGGTTTCTGCAATTTCGGAATTTATATCTCAAAATCGCTGGCTTTTACCCACAAATCGCATGCTTTTACCCAAAAATCACTTCAGAAATCTATTATTTTACCCAAAAATCACTTTTCCCCCCAAATAATTCCTGTTTTGCCCAGCTGCGAAAAAGGCCTCCTCCGGAAAATCCTTCACTGGGCTCTGACCGCCATCTTGGATTCCCGACTTCCTGCTCTGTCATTCTGGTTACACGACAGCCATCCGGGATCCAGGTAAGAATCTTGATATCTGACCTTCACCCCGGTGACCAACGACCTTGAAATTAAAAAAAAAATACCAAAATCCCAAAATGAATTCTAAAAAATTAAATAAATACAAAAAATTAGAAATATCAAAAAATTAAGAAATTGAAAAAGAAAAGAAAATTCGAAACAATTCCGTAAATATCCAAAACTCTGCAAAAATTATTATTAAAAATATTGTTTTCAAATTGTTAAAAAATGCTCAAAAAAAATTCTAAAACATCTAAAGAAAAGCAAAAAAAATCACATACAATGTAAAAAATAAATAAAAATCTAAGAACATATCACATTAACCTCACACTTATCCCACCACCATAAAACCAACCCCTATCCTTACCTACCCACCTTCCAATACTACAAAATGAAGAATAATCACAAAAATTGAGAAGAAATAGACCAAAAATCGTAACTCCAGCATGTCTGTCATGACGAAATTACCATCAGACACTAGCCAAATATCATACCACCCATCAAACAGACCACCTGATTATACCAATCATCCACACAAATAAAAATGCTGACCACCACACCTCAGACATACAACCAAACATGAGTTACCCGGCTGACCAGGAGTACATGGTACTATACCAACCATAACCCAGCATACTTCAGTCATGTTACACCGATGGTTGAGTCTTACACCAGAGGTAGTCATACAATGCAACATAACTACTCATTTCATGTCACCCACACCATCCATTAACCACACCAACCATAACATACTACGTGACAACCCTCCAGCAAACCAAACATTAATATAAATCCCTACATTGTAAGGATTTAGCCTTACAGGTGTCTCCATAATATTTTAATTAATTTGATTGTTAAATTTTTTAGTTGCAAGGCTATGTTTGATGAACGTAAATATTATTGTTTATTTTATCCTCTACAATATTATTCTTTTAAAAGTTTGGAATATAAAAAATACGTAATCTTTCTGCTACCGTATTAACCTTGGGGAAAAAGAACTTTATTATGTGGACATATACACTCAGTGTTCGTTCATTATAATTTTATGAACTGTTCTAAAACTCCTTGGTTGCTTGTCCTTGATAACAACTTTATATATGTAGAACTGTATGGCGATTCGTCTTTGCCGAGTGCCGCCAATTTCAAATTTCTACAATGAAGTTCAAAAACTTGGTTTTTGTGTAAGAACTTTCCATTTAGAACCTAAGAGAAGGCTTCGTTCTCGGAGTCTGGTATCGAACACTGAAGAAGGCAACACGTCAGCTAGAGTGCTCGACAATGAGGCCGTGTGACCTCGAGGGTCGGCGCCGGGATGATGTCTACGGGACGTAGCAGAGGAGTGACGACGACGGGGTGGCCCTGTTACATGGATTGGGGTGATCTTTTTCTGCACTGAGGCCGGTATTAATCACCGGATGTCTGTTTGTTCGTCAGCTGCCTCCTCCGCCTGCAGAGGCACGCAAGTAAGGTCGTAGTCTCTTTTAAAAACGATGCTGTCAAGTGCAGGAGAATGTATAACTACGTTGCCTGCCTCAAAATCTGCTAAATTCTTGGGAAAAAAAAAAAAAAAACTTTTCCTTAAGCAAGAATAATGTCCACCTAAATTTGATTAACTTCTACAACTCAGTAATTTGAGTATGATGACGTTATCTCACCCAGAGGCCTAAGATACCAAATGATTGAGTAAAAAAGTGTTTTACCGTAAGCTACCCGAGGAACTGAATAGTAGAAACAAACCGTTTGCAGCATTACAAGTCACATGCTCCTACATAAAGCCTATTTGTGTTAGCCGCAGTGATGCCATTACATAAAAATATGTTTGTTCTGGGCCATATTTCTGATCTACTCCCCTCACTGACAGCGTATTATAGTGTAATTTGAAGGTAAGTAAAATACTGAATTTGAAATTGATCTTGTTCTGTTGTGTTGCATGGTATTGTCTTGTCTTCTTGCGAAATGCTTCATTAAATGTTTAGAGTTTTCTCTTCTTTCTGATTTTCGTGAATGACTATGTCTGCAAATTAAGTTATTACTTCTGAGTGCTATGTGTGGAAATATTCATATTGTAAGGTATTACAATATTGCAAATTGGTACTGCAGATGTGTTCCAGTACAGCAGTCTATTGAACACCATATGATTTCAGATAATTATTCTGAAACTTGATACAGAAAAAATCAGTTATTTTATTAAATCCTCACTCTGATTTGTCTCACTACAAATCACTCTGCACATACACCTACTCTAGCGATGCATTATCACATATTTAAATACTTGTAAACGCATCGTGATGGTTAAGGAAACTATATTTTATGTTGCAAGTTGTAGGAAGCAATATACATAATATATATATATATATATATATATATATATATATAATACTAAACACTGGCGCCCATCTTCCCACTATTTAGTATAATAATCAACCAACTATATTTAAATACCAGGCTATCCTAATGTGTAGGACTGTTGTCTATTACATATCATTATAACTGTGTATCCTTGTATAGTCAGACCAGATTTCTTAGCTACTTAAAGAAAGTGACTGCCCAACGTGCTGGCAGATTTGTTACACGTTGACACATTACACAATATCAACCAACAAACCAGTTAATTATGTTAGCCATCCATACTAATAGCTGCTCTTATAAAACCTAACATCTAACATACCTCCAGCATACTTAACAACCATATCAATAACCCAATGGAACTGAGTATCAAAAACAGATAACACATTTCACCAATAAATTAGCTTGCCTCAGCTATGTGACGCCGAAAGCCATACAACCCAGCATACCAACATACTATACAATCTTAATATATCAACGAACCACCACAGTAGAAAACCATACCAACCAAAACATACAGCCTAAACCATGTTATTCGCTCTAACGAAAGCATATCTCAGACATGCTATTAACAATACAGCCCATATCAACCACCATACCTCAGACTTACTTATCAATCAAAACAGTCAACTATATTGACTACCATTTCAGACCATATAACTTCACCAGTTACACATATAAATAAGCCATACGAGACTCTGCAACTAATGCATGCCATCTGCTCTACCAACCAACACCAGACGAAATATACTCATCGTTCATACCTCTTACTATAACTCAAGCATACCTCAACCATTCAGTTCACACTGACTTGCAAAAAATTTACTTACTGCCCATATTTACTGCTCTACTGGACGACACAAGCCAAATATATACCAGTCACTATACCTCCATACCAACCAACCATCCATTATAACCCTAGTGTACCAAGCATCTATAGAGCTGAGGCCGGCCTTTAAACTAACACACATTCTACTTGTTCTACAAACCAACGTCGCTTATGAGCGTGAGGTTAACATGGCGTGATCTTAGATTTTTTAGAATTTTTTTTAACCTTTTTTTTTTTTTTTTTTTTTTTTTTTGCAATTTTTTGTTTTTAAGAGTTATTAATCTGTCGAATATAATCGATTACAATGCATGGTTGAAAATGTTTGTACATTACAATTATGCCACGCTCAATTTTACTAATGTTAGAGCGATCGTATTACAAAAAAAAAAAAAAAACAACACACACCGTTAACAGCTTAGTTCTCATAAACGCTGTCCCAAAATTTGTTTAAAAATACGTAGTTTTTTATTTTGGTTCATATTGAAGTTCCCAACCCTCTTGTATTAAGAATGCTTAGCTCCGTCAATAACCACATTAGACTGTAAATATTTTCATTCCATTCTGCACAAAGAATCACCTTGAAACGTCTGTTCCACTTATTCTGAAACAACGCGTATAAACAGAAGTATAATAAATATGTACAAATGATCATAATTCGATTCCTGTTACAGAAAACGTGAAAAAACTCAGGTCAGGACTGTCCCTCACATAGAATATGCGGTTCCCTGGTTGGTTTGCCCGATCGAATCAACTAATTTTTCTCTGGGTGTTCTTGTTTCCATCTCACTTTCACTTCATAATGTCTCTGTTGAGGGCCTCGTATTGTTCCATGTTGTATGTCGAATGGCGGCCATCCACTGGAGACACTGTAAGAGTGCTCCATCGAGGAACTTTCATATTTGTCAGTAGGTAGAACAATGCGCAATTTGCATTTTTCACCTTTTTTATTTTGACAGTTCTTAAACGGGAGACGATTTATACGATCGTAGTCGTATCGAAAAAAAAAAAATTACGCTTTCTAACATAGCTGTATGTTGAGACAAGGACAGTGAAGAACGAGTTAAAAGTTTTGTTTGTTAATTTTGTTTTCACAAAACCGTTTTCTCTAATTCAGCTGAATATGGATCTTGATGCACTCTCACTTAAATGATATCACCATCACACTCCCTTTTTCACCCATCCACTTAACGCCGATTAAGGAAATCCTGAGACTGTTCTTTAAACAAGACTTCCACTAAGGAGTCTCAGATGGCCAAGAAAAATAAAGAACACAGGCAATTTCTTGCATGAAATATTGGCTACGTTTTCTCATTTACGCTCTTTAGTTTACTTAGTCGCCATTTTAGTGGTACGTTTTTCATAACAGATTTCACCACCCCCCCCCCCTCGATACCTGGTGTTTATCACGACATGCTCATTTGCGCGTGCCAGATGTTGATCACAGTTTGTACTTCCTCATCTTTACTTTGCCATTGGTGACTGGTCAGTCATTCTTTACAATTTCACGATCTGTCGAAACACCGTTGTTACCAGAAACAGATACAAGTCTACCACTCACCCGCTCGTCGTACACAACTGGAAGAACACTGAACGCCAGTGGAGAAACTTTTGTTTGCTCTCGCATATTTTAACAGTAAACAAAGGCTATGTGGCAATGAATCCCCGTTGCATTTACAATTTATGTGGTAGAAAATGGATAACCGTTTGTAGGCATACTTCACGAATTGGACATGTTGGGAAATGGTTACTCCATATTTGCAAGGAGTGTACCGTATCACCACCACTCTGCCAGTTTTAGCAAAATATGTAAATGAACGTTTTATGCACTCCATAAATCAGTTCGATATAGTTTACTGAGATAAAAGAAAAGGAAATTTACTATTGGAATGGCTCTCGCAATAATTTACACATGCAATAACTTAACTTCAATAACTTCAATTCAATATTCTGTCTGTGCATATTAAATTTTTTCCTGCATTTTATTTTGAAATATGTGAAAATTTTTTTAAGACACACCAACAAAAATGGCATACAAATTACTTACGAATGGTAAATTTTTTTATATTTATTTTCCATGTCAGCGAAATCAAAATGTCGAGAAAAAATAGTATTGAAATTTCTTTAAGATCTGTTAATGACATTTTTGGTTGTGCGAAATTTACAAACAGCGTAGCAGTGTGTTTTATTGCTGAAAAACCTGATAAATGAATTTTTCTTTACTGCATTACTTTTCAGGCGTAGCGCGTGTTTACTTAGTTTTAAAAAACTTAATAGAGTAAGATACTTAAACATTACAATCCTTGTTATCCGGGATTAGCGCAAAGAATAAAACTAGGCTTGTGAAGAGGCATCACGAAATAAATAGGACTATCACGACAGAAACTTCGCCGTTTTCGGGATAAGTCGTCTGTTTAATTTCACAATCCTGACGAAACTGATAGCTGGCAGGTAACATTATAAGAGAAAAGTTTACTTTCTTAGCACTGATTCAACCGTAGGTGCTCCACCGTGTTCTTCTGTTCGATTCTACAATCAATCAGAATAGATACGTTACTACATATCATTTGTTGTGAAACACACATCTAAAGTGAGGCAAAGCATTAAATGACAATTATTGCCTGTACATGCCTAAACAAAACTTTATAGCACTTGTATAGAGGTATACACTCCTTAAACTTTGCTGAAATATTTTGCATAAAATACGAAATTTTTTTTTTTATCTTTATTAAAAATTTGCTTTATACTAATAGCTCATATAAACAACCAAAGAAAATATAACATCGCGCTTTGAGTTGACAGCCAGACACAGATTTCACAATAATGCAATAAAACATAACTACTTACATGAAATGTACTATATGATTGATTGAAACAACTTAATACAATGTGACGTTGCGCCAAATGACTAAATTACAACGAACTGCTCCTTATCAGTTGATCGGGATCCTGGTTTCAAAACAAAGCCCAGTAAACAATAGGCATACGTCTCTAGATATACATGCTCGAATATATTGTACTTGATTTCAGTGAAACTCAGAAATCCGAAAATTGGTAGCTAAGCGTCATTGTAAAAGCGCAGTCATTAAACGCTCCACTAAGGTCCAAATATTTGAGCAAGATCAGCATAATTTGTGCGCGTTTCTGTCAATACCGCTGGAGCATTTCATACATTACTTTATATATTAGCGAATATTCTGCCAGCAATAAATTTCGAACAAGTTTCATGTGTTTTTTTGCGCAAATCCAAGTTAAAAACATAAACGCTGTCATAAATGGGGTCTGGGCGGCTTATGTTCGACTCGGACGAGCTCGGCAAATCTTTGGCTCAACTCAGAGGGAGGTCGGAAGCTGTCGATTCAGGATTGTAGAACGTACCCGAAGGTGCTCGGCAGTCACGCCCACTAATTCTTTAAGCATATGCTTGTTTCTGGTAGTCACATTGGATTTATATGCATAGGGTATGTCAAATCGTAAATCTGTATTTATTATCAGTAGATAGGTTTAGAACGTTCGAAGTCAGTGGGATAGAGGAGTGACGCGTAGTGCCAGGGCGCCGGCCACCATCTTGGATTTCTTAAGTTCCTGATCTGTCATTCCTGTCACGTGACTGTCATATTGGATTCCGCCATGTTTGTAGCCAGTACGCCACCATATTTGTAGTCAGTACGTCACCGTCTTCGACCGCCATTTTAGTAGCCAGTACATATGTCAGTTTTATTATCTATCATTCTGTGTTGTCTCTCATTCCTTGTCGCCTCTCTTGAATTCCAAAAGTTTTCTTCGAGTGCTCCCATTTTTTCTCTCTTGAATTCTTTCTATATCTTTCTTTCCTTCTCTCTCATTTCCTTTATCTCTTACTCTCTTCTCTTCGTCTCTTTATCTCTTCCTTTCTCTCTTTTTCCTTTCTTTACTTTCTCTCTTTCCCTCACTAAACAAAAGAGAATGAGTCAGCGGGCTTCACGAGCAAGTAAAAGCATGCAACATAATGGAACATTGGGTCAGCATTGATGAAGATGGTTTTTTTTTCAACTTTACCATGCTGCTTTATTACCTGCCCAGTGAGAAAATGAACAATTCCTATTTCAATTTTGGGGTACTAGCAAAATTGTATATCAACTCAGGATACCAGACAGCTACAAGATTACTTGGTGGTCCGAGCATTGCAATGGAGAGCATCACACCTCCATTTTGAACCATGGCTGAACAACTTGTGAGACTATGTGCACCCCACTAACCTGTGATGTGTATACTGCATTCGTACTCTGAAAACCAGTATTCATCCAGTCTTCGGCCAACAATCAGACATATTTGGTCCAGAAACATATAGCATGGGGTCGTCAATCCACCCAATCATTAACCAATCCACCCAATCATGATCCAATCCACTCAATCATTATCCAATTCACCCAATAATTCACCAATACACCAATTAATCCATCCAATCATTCACTAATCCACCACCTAATTCTCCAAATCACCCAATCACTCACTAAACCATCAAATCATTCTCCAAGCCACCAACTCATTAACCAACTCACTCACCAATCCATCCAATCATTCACATATCCACCTAATCATTCACCTATCCATCCAATCATTCACCAATCCACTCAATCACCAATCCACCCAATCATTCACCAATGAGCCCAATCATTCAAAAATACACACACCAATCCACCCAATCATTCACAAATACACCCACCATTCCACCCACCAATTTGCCCAAGAATTCTACAATTCACACAATAATCTACCCAATCATTCACCAATATACCCACTAATCCACCCAATCACTCACTAATCCACTCAATCATTCACTAATCCACCCAATCATTCACAATATTTACACCAATCCATGGGTTTGTCGTCTGCCTCTATCTATACATATTAATAAAACTATTCACCTGCTGTCTACAAAATTTGTACATGTCGACGGAATTAACTGTTTTGTGTGCAATCAAGTATTCATGCAATTTTATACTTACATATTCTGTATGTAGATCTGTACTTTTGTAGTTAGTACTCATATAACTACTTTAAAGTTTTGAGGGATAACATGATACCAAACACAAAAATTAAAATAAAAGAAACTATTATTTTATAAAAATTATTTATTATTAGTTTGTAATTACATTTTCAGAAAAAGCAGTTCATCACATCATCGTATGTAGCCCCTTTCCTTAATTTCTGTAACGATGGAACATACCTCTTTCATGTTCGTGTAAGTCCCGTGTTTTGAAGCTCAAGCAAATATCGAGTCTGTCTACAAGTTTATTCGGGTCTTCAGGAAATATGTAGTCAGTATTCTCAGCATCTCCCACCGTTTTCATTTCGCTTGTCGAAGGAAACTCGTTGGAGGTGTGTGTCAGTGCATTGAGAGAATTATCATCGTCTTCAACACTATCACTGTTTTCACTGTCGTATTCTCTTCCGGTTTCATCCTCAATATAATGTTTACTTATCTGTCTTAGGAGTTGCATATTCATCAATATTTAGAGCTGACGTCTTGCAAGAGTACAATCCACACCTACTTATTCTACTGCCCGCTGTAAGTCACTAATTCCGTCTTTAGAATTAACTGTCTTATTGTTATCGTATGCGGAAACAGTACCCATCGATGTAGCAAGAGACATTGCCGGCAACACTTGATGTCTCCCAATAGATGAAACATTGCAGTTCTCGATTTGTTCCTTTATTGTATCGCTTTGCGCAAACTACATGTGGTCAGTCTCGTAATGCTTCATTGCGCGGAAAGGTCTCTTCGTTCAAGTGATTTTCTCATGCCGACGGTCAGTTTGACCGAAGGTGTAAACTCGATCGCAGAATCGACACTGAAGACAACCAGTTAGCGATGATGCAGGGCGCGGCTCCATATTTGTTGATGTCAAAGGCAGGCCTTCGTAGTCGCAATTCAACTTCACTGTATAGCGAGAGAATGCTTCCAAATCTATGTTCCCCTCACGGCGTCAGCATGTCAACTGTCATTTTTTCTATGTAAATATGGCTCTATATATTCTTTCTGCTATCACTCGGAAAACGCTGCCCGATATTCCTCTAATGCCAAGAGAAAATTAATATTGTTTTAATAGTTTCGGGCTTCGAACACAGGCCCTTACGCCATTCCTAACAGTTACGGATTTGCTTAATTATTTGTACGAGTTGCGCATGAATAGTAAACAGTGCACGAACTGTGCTAATAAGCTTAAAAAACTTATGCTATTAATAAAGTTATATATCTTGTATTTCATCCCGACTGCAGGATTGTTGCTTTTTGCCTTCATTATATATTGCTATAATATTCATCGAACAGTGGGGAAAAATCACCACCTTTTTCTAAGTCAAAAAGTGAATTAATGTTTCTATGGTTTCGGGTCTCGAACGCAGGTACCTGCACAATGCTTAACAGGTGGATATTACTTAAACATTTATATTGGGTGTACGTCATCAGCCAGAAGTTCGCGCGCGAAATTCACTGATTAACTTCGAAAACTTGCATCATTAATTGAATGCGAACCACTTATCAAACCCTGATCGCCATATCCGATAGCTACAACCATTGTTTCGCTTTTATTATAAGTTGCGAAAACCGTCTTTCAATTTTTTCTAAGCCCGAAAGTAAATTACTAGTTTTTTTATATTTTTGGATCTCCGCCTAAACGATAGATGTTTCTTATATATATATATATATATATATATATATATATATATATATATATATATATATATATATATTATATATATATATAGAGCACGCAAAGAGGCAGAAAATCCCATACAAAGTTCATGTCTGCAAACAGTGTTTTAAGCATTATTCTGATTACCCACGGAAATCAGGACTCATTGGGAAACAGTGCCATGCAATACACAAAACAAAGTGTTCAAGATAAATTTTACAATGTGTATGTGTTTTCTTCATGTTGTACATTATCTAATAAATGTTGTGTAAAATAAAGTATGTTGCATTTTAGTATTTTTTTAAAGGCTCAACTTTAATTAATTTTATTAAGAAAAATAATTGGCAAAATAGCAAATACTTTATGTATGGAGTCGCCAAAAAATGTTGTGGGGAAAATAATAGTAATGGAAAAAAAAAAAGTTCCATACTTAACAAAATGTGACCACAGAATAATTAGTTAATGAAATTAAGACCGCCGACAAAACCACTCAATCACAGTTAAAATATCCATGACGATCCCGGCGGGAATAGTGCCCGGTACGCAATGGAGAGGAGTCAAGTCGAAGCTGCCAAGGGCTACCTACTGTACGAGACCGATCAAATATATCATTAAAAAAAGAATGCCTCATGTTATTCGGTGACTTCCACCACGGAGAATTAGTGATTGATGCACTTAGCTTCAGCCATAATTATTTTTACACGTCTTCGTTCATACCGTTATCTGCTTGTCAGCTATAAGTCGAACCCCCATCTATCACCTAACCTACTTGGCCAACAAAAACAAGCAAAATTAATTAATTCATTCATTTTTTCTAAATAAAAAAACCCGATTTTTTGCAATTCTTCAATACGTAAGACATCCAAAGATGGTCAAGATCAAGTTAAATGTTTGGGATAAAACAGCAAACATAGGTCGTAATCCAGCACTCTTGCCCCAAACTCACCATAATCATTCTACTAGTCTACATGCAAAAACAACCAAAGTGGCACTTAGTAAAAAAATGCTGGAATAAGTCCCATATAAGTACATGGTATATGAAACTTATATTTCAGGTTGTTAGACAATTTTTGGATGAAGAATAACATTATATAGTGAGATAAAGGGTCCACAGTTCGAATACCGACCCGAGTTTTGGATCATTTTTAACGAATTTTGTACGTGATTTTCTGTCTGTTTACGTGCTTATACGTACCTGATATACAGATTTATGCAATCTGAAAAGTTGTGGTATGGTTGAGGGACCTGAGTTAAATACCTGAAATCATTAAAAAAAAAAAAAATTAATTTTCTATCGGACTCAGAAAAAAAGCGGTATTTTTTCCCAGTGTTCGGTGAAAAATATAGGAATTTATATTAAATACGAGACGGAAGTTATAGCCACTGTATATAGGAATCAGAGTGATATAATAGGATTGCAAATCGATTGATGACCCGAGTTTCTGAAGCCTTTTTGCGAGGTTCGTACATTAATTTCTCACTGTTCAGTGTTCAAGCGCATCTCATATAAGGATTTAAGTAATCTCCAAAGGCAAGGTACGGTGTAGGGATCTGAGTTTGAGACCCGAAACTATAAGAAATATTATTAATTCACTTTCGGGCTTGGGAAAAATTTCAAAGTCTGTTTCACGAATTTATAATAAAGGAGAAACGATTATTTTAGCTATCGGATATATAAATCAGGTTTACAATTAGATTAACAACCCGAGTTTTGGAAACGTATTAGTGATGTTCGTTCATAAATCTTTCACTGTTTAATATTCATTCTTAAGTGATAAAAAAGTTTTAAGCAGTTTACAAAGGTGATGCATGGTTTAGGGCCCTGTGTTGAAAGCATATATATATATATATATATATATATATATATATATATATATATATATATATATATATATATGGAAGAAAGTATAAAAGTATATATAGAACATTGACGCACATTGATATATTAATTTATGTTCGTTGAACATGGAACCGCGACCTGCTTCATCATTGTCTGATTACCGACTGTGCCGATTCTGCGATCGAGTTTTTACCTCCGGTCAAAATGCTCGTCGACATGAAAGAATCGCCTGTACAAATAGTCCTTTTCCCATGAGGAAGAATTGCGACAATGGCCACATGCAGATTATGCAAGGTATACATTGAAGAACCGTACCAATATCTGCAAGGATTCTTATTTTGAGAACCACCAAGTGATGCCGCCAATACCCCCTGCTGCATCATTCGGTACTGATTCGTCAGGCGATAATGACGAGGCAGTTATTGCTAAAGACGGAATTAGTGCAGCAGAGTATATTTGTGTGAATGTGCACTTGCAAGACTTTCGTGTAAAACCGATGAACTTTTAACTAAACATTCGTTGGATGTAAATAATGATGAGAATACAACTCCTACAAAGAAAAGCTAATTACGTATTGAGGATGAAACAGGAGGTGAAGACGATCATGAAGACATCATTAATAATGACTATGAAGACAGTGTTGACAGTGAAGACGATGACGATTTTATCGATGCACTGACACCCGCCTTCACCAAATTTGCTGCAACAAGCGACATGAAGTAAGCCGAAAGCGTCAATAACGCTCGTTACTTACTTTCCGACGACCGCAAATAAACTTTTTGATATACTCAGATATTTGATTGACCGGAACAAACGCTGGGATCTCTTATGCATTCTTGAAATATCTTCAATCATTAGAGAACTGAAGGAGAGGGGTTATATCACATGGTGTGATGAACTACCCTCCTATGAAATTGTAATTACAAAATAATAATAAATTATTATTATAAAATTATTGTTTTGTTCTTTATTTTCGTGTGTCGTACCCTATCTTCCCTCATAGCTTTAAAGTAGCGCTGTGAGCACTCGACTATTAAGGTAAAGATCCACATTCCGAATATTAATGAAAACTTTACTTACAAAAAGGCATGAATAGTGGACTGCGTAAGTCTGTTGCCATGTACAAATTTTGAAGACAGCTGGTAAATTTTTTAAATATATATGGATGGGGGACAGATGAACAACTCGTATTTTGCATATGAATATATTACTGATTGAAAGATTGGACGAAAGATTAAAGGAAATATTTAAAGATTGATGGAAAGATTGTGAAAGATTGGTGAAGAGATTGAGAAAGAAAGAAGGGAAGATTGAAAGATTGATGGAAAGACTGAAAGATTGGTGAGGATTGACGAAGATTGTGGAGATTATTGCGGAGCTGATTATGGTGCGTCCGGTGTTGATTGGTGAAGTTTGCGAAAGATTGATGGTAAGATTGCTGAGGATTGGGGAGGATTGGTTGCAGATTGGCGAAGATTGTGAAAGATTGATGGAAATGTTGGAAGATTAAGGGATTGATCCAAATATCGCTGGAACATTTGGATGATTAACGGATTGATCGTCAAGAAGAGCACGAAAGTTAAACTGTTTATCACCCTCGTACATTCCAAGTCTCCAGGGCCCGGCAGTATTAGAATTTAAATTAATACCAATTAAGTCTATGAGAGTGTTGGTAGATGCTGATCAATACCATTACTATAATATACTCGTGCACGTGTTCGCTATTATTATGGAGGTCTTGGTTTAGTCATATAAACATACATTAAAAAATCTACTTGTCATACGTATACCTACAAAAACAGTCGAGGCAGTGAATAATTTGCAGATTCTGGCATCGTGTATTAATCAGTCTTCAAGAGAGAGGGTTGAAAATATAGTAATTGAATGAGAGACTTTCGCATGTTTCCACATTACCCTATGCGTAATTTCGGCATGATACAAAAATAAATAATATTTAATTAAAATAATTGATTAAAATCGGACAATAAATACAGATTTACGATTTGACATACCCTATGCCTATAAAACCAATATGGTTACCAGAAACAAACATATGCTTGAAGAATTAGTGGGCGTAAATGTCGAACACCTTCGGATACGTTCGACAATCGTGAATCGACAGCTTCCGAGCTACCCGTGAGTCGAGCCGAAGATTGCCGAGCTCGTCCGAGTAGAGCCGAAGCCTCCCAGCTGCCCAGCCGCACAGCCACCTTTAAAAAACATTGTGCCAGACTTCCATTTGCCATACTGCTATTGTCTATTTCGATTTAGAACTTAAGGTGCCATGAGAGGTAACTTGTGCTGAACTTCAATTAAGCTGACATTGTGGTACTATGAAATGTGTACTGATTGAGGAACTTTTAAAGTAGCTACAAAACAGCCAGCCTAGAGAGAGAAACAAATCAAATGCCAACAAATGGATGAGATAGCTTTGGATGCGTTCATATGTTTACTATCATAAAGTGTTTCAGGCTGATATTTCTAGTATGGTTCCATGTATCGTGTCCGTCTAACATTAGTGGTTTTTTTTTTTTTATAATTCTGATTTATTCTTGGTTGCATTTATCTGAGCTATTCTCTATTCCTGGAACGCTCTCTGAACGCGAGAGAATTTTTAAGTCACCCACTTCACGATATTGTTATTTATTTCGTCTCATATTAATTCTATTTTGTAAAGAAAGACCACGGGAAATGTTAAAACAAAATGTATAACTAGAATTACAGTATCCAAAGGTATGTCACATACTTTTGTATATTGTTACCAAAGTCAACAGAAAAAGTTCAACAAAAAGAGCAGCGAAGTCAGCACTGGAGACTACTTAAAAAAGAAGTTTCCAAGGAAATGATGTCAAATGGTACATTATGAAGAAACTTATATGCTCGCAGTCACTAAATCATGTCCTTGGAAGATAAGATTGCAAGTTATAATACCGGATAAGCCATGGACGGGTGTAATGTTTTAAGACGTAAGATTCGGTTACTTTATTGTATAAGCTTCAATTGACAAACATTTTTGCATAAAACGCGAAATAAAATAAAACACTTAAATTTAGATGTATAACGCATCGCTTTGTCAGAGAATTCATATATATCTTCAAAACGAGTAATAACAGCTAACTTTAACTGGTGCTTCAATATTATTTCGTCTGTAGCATTGGTATCGCATTGTGGGATTGTCCGCGGTGGGCGATGTCGCGAGAGAAGCTTGCTTGCCGGGGCGTGGAGGCGATCATGACGTCATTTCCTGCTACGAACATTCGCCTGGTGAAACACGTTTACATACAATATAAAAAATATTCAATAAGCATCTCCAGATGTAATAGAAGTTTTTAACATATAAACAGCATGGAAAATTTACCACACATCAAAGTGAAATTGTAACAACAATGAGCGTCAATAGTATAGACATTTTGGAACATCACTAATTACTTTTAAAGCGACTCTTTTTTAAATAAATGTTATAAAGCGATTGTAGATTTACGGGAAAAAATTCCTTTCGTGATTTCTGAATACGCGAATACACCAATGGATGTGGTAAATTAACATACAGTTCCTTAGAGCGAATACATAATTGCACACCCACGGATACCTACACATTTATACATTCACGACAAAATAATTTTACTGAATTAATTACTACAAACAGATATAACACAATATTTTTTATCTGTATGTAACATTTCTGAAAAATATATTTCTAGATACGTCAGTAAGTATGCATCATTGTTGAAGTTCAAGAATAATCTACAACTTAAACAGAATGTTCGGAAAGTAAACGCCCAAACTACGGAAGGGGATTCCTTATGAAAAATAAAGTCGAAAATAGTCAAGACACCGTATACCTAAACGGAATATTAAAGGAGATAGAATCCTGTGAAAATTGTGTTTTGAAAACATATTTTCGCCAAATGTCCTGTACAACGCCTACAAAGACCGCAGCAGAAAAGTGACTTACTTCCCAAGTTGCAGAGACACATGCGTATTGCTGGCCGTCCTCGGTCTGTGCGCATTGTTTGGCTTGAGGAAGTGATACGTCAGCACATTAACGACATGCCCTCTACTAGTACATGCTCCATAGCGCGCCACATGGGCGTGTCCCATTCGACCGTGTGGGACATAGTGGGTAAATCTCCGCCATCCCTACCGCTGGCAGAGAGTACAAGGCATTCGGCGAAAATACGTTTTCAAAATCCAGTTTTCACAGGCTCTTATTTCCTCTAATATTCCGTTTATGTATACGATGTCTTATATAATTTCGACTTTATTTTTCATAAGTGATAACATCCCGTACTTCGGGCGTTTGATTATCAAACATTCTGTTAATGACTATATGGTTTAAAAAGATATTCTTGAAAATAGTGGAAGATAAAAGTTTTGAACAAGTATGAACTCTAGCTGCTTTCTCATAATTTTATCTATTTTGCGTTGTTTGGCATTACTCATAACCCTAAGATTCTCTGGAAAAAGGAAAACCTTAACTTCGAAAGGAATATCAAATTCGGTTCTACTATTTCTAAAATATATTTAAATCTCACCTTGTTTGATCTGTCGGGAGAAAGGTTTTCTTTCAGAAACATCAGTATTTAGAAACTCATTAAGTTGTTAAAAGTTGAAGGCATATACATGTGTGTGTGAGTGTGTGTTTGTGAAAAATACTGTACAATAAACTTATGTCATTATATATTTTGTGCAAGTTGCTGTAAAATATTTTACGTATCGGAAACCAGATGAAAAAAAAAATTATTTCATTTCAAAGACAGTGAAATAAAAGCTTACTATATTCCGGGTTCGAAAACAGAATATTTATTCAAAAGAAAATATTATTTAGACGAGCAGTAAAACAATTAATTTTTGCGGGCAAGTTTTAAACCCAAATAAAATTGCTGGAAAACATGGCTTTAAGTGGAAAAGAATAAAACATTTTACCATGAAGGCAATTAAATACAAAAATTCAAAAGCAATTATTTTATTGTTGAAATTTAAATATATGGTTTGAATGAAAATCTTCATTGATTGTTATAAAAAATATGATCATGAAAATGATTAAAGAAGGAACGAGTGTGATAAATATAATGAAATTTTTTCAGCTATAAATATAGGTCAGAAACTTATTTTCTAAATAGTGGCTATATAAATATTTTAGCTCAGGATTTTGTCTATACAGAGCCTCATTTCTTTGCCATTTTGAAAGATAGCCCTACAAAAAATATAGAGCATTTTTTATATCTCAAGAAACCCATTCTTACCAAATTTGACGAAGAATTTTGTACTGTGGTAGGCCTTATTAATATGCGTATTCTTTAATTGTGACAGAAATTTTTATTCATAAAGATGGGAATGAAATCATTTTAGCTTAGTAAGCCATATCTACGAAACCATGCCATCGGATTTAACTAACTTTGTATGTTGGCAAGATACAATAATCGAATGTGCTAATTTATAACTTTTTCGTCCTCAATTTATGAAGATCACCACATTAATAATATCGAGGTTTTATGCCATGTCTTGTCGCAAACCAATCGACTGATTACCATCAAATGTTACCACCAAGTGGTGGTAAATTGCCGTAGTACTTTTGTTAATGGTGTTAATGTAAATACATTAGTTTAGTGTGTTTGTATATACGAAACAATTCAACAAATTTTAACCGCATTTTGTACACTAACAGCATTCATTAGAAGCATCTAATAAGCACACAGAGATCCCATTTCCCCAATCTATTAACAAAACAGTGTCAGTTGAAAAACTTGATCATTTTGCCATATTTATGGAACAATTCAACTCATTTCCTCACAATTATGCACATTATAAATGCTACAGAAAGCCATGTAAATTTACACGATTTAAGTGGGTCAGACAACAATGTTCAAATTGGTGGCTTCATACATGCTTAAGATATGTTAGTCACATATTTTTAACAGCTTACCTAATGTGCTGACACTATATATTAGATGCATCGTATAAAAAGCTTTTTTTTTTTGGTATTTTTGTACGGTTGCGCCAAATTTTTTATTTTTTTTTATAAATATCTCAGGGACCAATATACCAATTTATAACAAATTACTCACACAAGTAGCGGGATGGTAGGCAAATTTAACTCACATGTTTTCTAGTCACTTAGTTTCAAAATAACGGCCATGCAAGTAGTGTTAGGTTAGTAAACCCAACGATTCGAAACATTAAACTAATTGAATCCGAAGCTATGCTCCGAATCCGACCTCCGTAATTTAGTTTATGCACGCTAGCTTATGGCATTAAGTTTTCTGGGTTCGAGTTCCGGGTAAGACACGAATGTATTTGTTGAGTTGAGAGATTTGACCGGCCCTTAACGTCGAGGTCTTGAGAACCGAGGAGAGTGAAATGAGGTGAGAAAAGAATAGCACTAGAATACAAGGGTATGGGAACTGGGAAATACCCGAGAAAACCCGCTGACCAGCGACATTGCCCGACACGATTCCCGCTTGCGAAAATCCGGAAGTAACCGAGCCGGAGATTGAACCCGGATCGCCTTCATGCGAGGGAAGCAGTGTAGCCGCTCAGCTACCGCGGCCCCTCGTGTATTTCTAATTGTCTCACTACTGTTGCATATGTCTAGTTACATATCTAATTATATTGCCATCAACGAAACGTCAAATCCTACCTGCCAACTCAGGTTTTAAGAACTTATTAAAAAATAAATTTTGTTTATTTTATATGGTTTTAATAGCCTTTCTTGGTGCTCATATCCCACCATTTGTTCAATCGAATTTGCATAGAACCATGGAGTCTTGTTTATGCAAAAAATAATTATTTGATTATTCAAAGTAGAATACTTATTTTTCATAACATATATCTTTATTGTATATAACTGTTAAGTGGCATTGTATCTTATTTAATTCGTTAGACCCTCTGCATTTATAGTATTCGGTGCGTTACATTAAAACGGTTCGTTGTTTAATTTAGATATTTTCCATAGGTACTTTCTAAACATATTTTCAGAACTAAAATATAAATTTATATTACAAAATATATCTTAAATTTTTCGTAACTTCCGTTTGCAGGATCGTATGCATCAAATTTCTTTCCAATTGTTGACAAAAGCATAAAAAGTTATCATTAAATCTTACCAATTTTTGAAAACTTAAGAAAAATCTAAGATGAATAACAACAATCATCATTCTTATTAATGCTATCGCAAAATGTTTCTGTCAGCACCGTGATTTAAAAAAATACATTTATGAAGTGATCAAAAAGTTTTAATTAATGTAGTGGAATCGATTAGGACTAAAATAATTAAGGTAGCATTACAATTTTCCCAATGCTTTTCCAAATTAATTTTGTAAACAAAGATATTTGCGTAAATGTAAATATTTTACACAAACATATTTTATTGAAATTTAACCCACTTTTATTAATTTAATATTTACCAATAAATTTGTTTCACCGCAATTTCTTGGAACACTGATAACTTATGCAGTATTGCCAGTTAATGCCATCAGTGAATTTTCGCAAAAATCATCATTCTGTAAATCATAGACTAGTTTATTTTAGAATGCTATTCTTAGTAGATTTTTATGGGGCGATTTACATTTAGAGAAAATTCATTTTTCTAAAATAATTTTAGTTTTTCAAATCATTCCGTTTCTTGATTCAAGAAATTCTTATGGAGCCATTATAATATTTATTATTTATTAATTCAATAATTTCAACTGGAAACATAAAATCGGCAGTTTTTTCAATCTCAAGAGTTATATTTCTTACCATAAGCCGAAGCTCTCACAAGTCTCTTGTGTAGTCAGGTTCGTGATAGAATGGAGGTTTTGTTTTCAGTTACTTAACACATTCAATTGAACTTCCTAAGTCATTAAAATTAATAGCACTAATGTATATGATTTTTATGAGAAGTACTTAAATCAATTACAAATACTATTTCAAAATAGAAGTAACTGCTATACTTGTAACAAAAAAAATGAATTAAATTGAACTAGCCCCATTAGTAAAAATTACAGAGTTTATTGAGAAACCCTTCGAAATTCCTCTCAATCACCGAGCACAGCTGTTCAGAGTTAAACGACACGGAGCTGTGATGCGTGGAATTTATAGTTCTGTGAACGGTCTCCAGATTATTCGACACATTCTTCGGCAACTAATTAATGCCAGTGTAGAAATATTTATTAGAAAGTATTAGGGAACATCTCCCACCTATATTTCACTTTCAAGCTAAAGTTTTACGTTACGTATGCCCATTAATAAAGGGACAATTCAGGGACAAAATAATGAAAACGAAATTCCAAATACAGAAGAAAACAGGATAAAGGTGGACAGAACAAGGGGAACAGGAACACAGTGAACGAATGAAGAGGTTTTGGAAAGAGAAAAGGAAGAAGACAAGAAAAACTGAATAATCATGAATAATTTGAGTTTAAACACTGTCCTCAAGGGCAATAATAACTAATAATAATTATATATATATATGGTCAAACCATTGTGTATAAATACACACATTATATATATATAAATATAAAAATATATATATATATATATATATATATATATACACACACAGTGGTCTGACCATCCAAGCAAGTGACTCACCTGTGAGGCAGAATGGGGAAAAGGACCTCTCTATGCTAATCGTTTTGAAAAAAAAAAAAAACTTTTAATATTTAAAAATAGCAATACATATTTATGCAAATTTTAAAAGTCATCAAAACAGAAAATTATGATTGTTTATATTTTTCTCTCTCTTGTAAAGTTTATAATAAGTATTTTCAGCTATTGAAATTTGAGCTTTCGATACTGCTAGCTTTTGGTAGTTTTTTGTAATAAAGATTTTTCGAAATTTAAAAAACAAGGAATAGTTTTATTGCAAAGTCTAATTAAATAATTCAATTATAATACATAATTATTTTGTAATTTAATACTTTCCAAGTATTTTGAACTCTAGATCTGAATAAGTGAGAATTTCACATTTAAATCAGTTAACAGTATCTGAATGATTCAACAGTCACTTCAGTGAATTTAACTGGTGAATCTCAGTTAAACAGCGCATAAAATGGTCGTCAAACAATGTGTAAAAAAAGCCGTTAAACAACGTATATAAAGTGAAATATAGCAATGAATACACTAATAGAACCAATACAATATACTTTCTAAAATGTGTTTCGTCTATCAAAACACAATTTTATCGGGTGATATGAACATTCAGTCTGTCATTCCGTTTTCGTGTCTTTCATTTCGTTTTCATGTAGGGCCTAATCATCACAGCGTTGTGTGAAGAGAGTGCACTCGTATGTACTATTCGTTTTAACAATCCTAACGACACCAATTAAACCAAAAACTAAAACAATGGACGTACAATTTAAAACTACACGCTTTCGACGGGGAAACAAAATAAATATATTTCCCTCTTATATATAAAGTTTACTTGGTAGCTCAGATGGTTAGAAAACGATCTGAAGGCGAATTAAAAAAATGTGTGAGTTCAATCCCAGCCATCTTTGGAGTTTTGTTACTACTTTAAATTACGATAAATTGCGCAATATTGATAGTAAACTATAGTAAATAGGCTTATTTCCAGTATTTTTTTTGCTAAATTCAATTAAGTGATGTTTAATTCGTCGCTGCAGTTAACCGTCACTAATTAAATCAGATAATTTTTTCACTAAAACAATTATAGATTTTACACTAATTCTAAGTGGCGCCATTTTCACTGATTCGGTAGTTTAATTTCACTGCGAATACGTGTTTTTCCACTGATTCGAATTTATAGTGTGCTAAATTTACTTTCTCTTATTTTTTCACTCCAAAACAAAGTGGGTTTTCCGTTTTGTCTGTTTACACTTATAAATGCATTAAATTAAAGTTCTGAAAATTCATTTCTATCATTTTATTCGTTCTGCTAACATATAATTTTTTTTCTTTCTGTACCTTATTTACTTTAAACAATTGTAGGATTTAATAATCCATTTTTAATCTTTTGTTCAGACTGGATTTTTTTAAGTATAAATTAAACAAAATGTAAAATATTATGATAAAGATCTCCCTTTTTTTTTTCTTTCAGTTTCGTGAAATAGTATATGCATTTTATGATCATTTTATTTAAAATTTAGAACATTAAAATGTCTGCTTAAAAATTAATTTCAGTGTTTTTTTTTCCGGAAATTATCGAAATTCATGTATTCTTTACGAAAACTAAAATGATTTGAAAAAATTAAAGAAACATTTTTGGTAATTTTGGTGTGTTTTATATTAAAATCTAAAACTGAATTTATTACACATATATATGTATATATAATACATAAAATATATAATAATGTCGAGATTGTACACTCATACATTAACTAGCGTTTTATAGTACTTACAACACTATATTTGTTATAAAATTTGTGTTTTCACTTTTTTTCCAGATATTTCTAATCCTTTGAAAAGAAACGACTTTTTATATACTATTTTATGTGAATCGAGATGGTGATCTATGACGGTAATTTATTAAGATTTAAGGCAGAGAAGAGAAGAGAAGAGGAACTTCTACAAAACATGGGAAGATGGCATCAAAAGAGCAATAGCTGAGAGGCGCTTTTAGTACGATCATTGCAGAAACGGAAATAATAATAAAACTGGGACATGAGAAACATATAGTTACTAAGCTATATAAAATCAAAATAAAACTTTGAATTTTTAGTAGCTATTCCAGACGCATTTTCTGATAGGACTATTATTCATCAGAATTTCCGTTCATATTCTATTAGCTTTTCGTCAGCGGTTTTGCACGTTTGTACTACACGAAGTATCTACAGTACTAATTTCCTTTACCAAATGACCCATTTGTACACAATATTAGTGGTCCTGCCTTCAAGTGCCAGTTCCCAAGTGAGCTTACTTTGGAGCCGTCCATGCGAGAAGCATTCCTCCCCCAAATCTCTCCTCGTCACCTTTAGCAACTGTCCCTGGACCGTGCGTATAGTAACAGCAAAACAGACATTCAGTAAGAAACAGAAGTCTCTTAAATTTGATAGGGTACTTGGATTTAATGAGTATAGGGTGCGGCAATACGGAAACGTATTCCCCCTATGCACATCTCATTAAGACTGTGTCCTTTATTGCATATTTTGCGAAGCCTTCACCTGGAACATGATATTATTGCAGCTTTTTGACATGTTAAGTTTCGCAGTAACATAAATGGAGCCCCAAACTCGAGAATATGCTTGTGTGGAGACAAGCCAGGGGGGAAGATGCGGTTGATAAACTCCATGGGGTAATTGATGCATCATTCATTTCTACACATGTGCACTCCATTTTTACCCCTTCGAACAACTTAAGCAAACTATGCTAATTTATTATACTTTTAACGTTGCTCAGTCCTCGTAACATGTTCTACTATGGCAATAGTTTGAACTGCTTATGGATTTACTTTAAAAACATAGATTAAATATTGTGTTAACTGATTTATCTGAGCATTTCTTGTATTAATGTTACCGCTATATATTCTAGTTACGTTCAATATTATTTTAGTGAATAAAATGTAAGATATTATGGAAAACCAATTATAAACAAACGACTTTGCCACTGGTATAACGCGTAACTTGGACAATTCTCTAGGTCATTTGCAAGTTCTTCGTTTTGACAGTTCTGTTTCCAAGAAACCAATTAAATGTTGAAACACAAAGCTTGTATGCTATGCAGCTCGAATGGGCTCTATAACTTCAAATCACTATTTATCAGAAATTACGTATGAAATTATTAACCGTGGTATAAAATATGATTTTAATACGTATATAGAAACTCATCAGGACAAAGACATAGCACGATATATTGTACTAACCACGCAATCGACGAAACGGAGCTATTTAATTTCTGATCCTGCTCTGTTCTCAACTTTTTTCAGTGACTGTAAGGGAAATGATTTTTATTTTAAATAAGAAACATTTTTTTTGTATTAATCATTTTTTCGTTTGATAAGCTGTTACTAAATATCTTGGTTATAGGGTACCGGCATGGAAACTATGTAATATACATAATATATAGTCTAAAAAACATTCTAAACATTTTAACCTTCTCAGGGATTTGAATGTAGAACAATTCTTAAATTAGTTTTTAAGTATTTACATAGGCAAACTTTAAAAGTAAATATGAAAACAATGTTTATCGGGTTACAGAGCTGTTACTCCAAAACAGATTTTTACGTCTTTTTGCTTTCTAAGTTATTGAATTTTTTAAAATTCTGAAATTAATTCCTAGGCACATATAAAGGTAGCCTTTTGAAACAAAGAAAGAAATAACTTACTTCAAAATAGCCTACGATAGCACGTTTTACCACTTTTCTCACTCTAGGGGTTGAATAGCAAAAAACACGAAATTACTTTTTAGGTAGGTCTATATGTATAGGCAACCTTTTGAAGGAATGAAAAAAATATCTCGTCAGATTAATGAGGAATTGAGGAGCTCTCAAAAACATGTTTTACTCCGTTTCAACCTCTTAGGGGTTGAATATTGAAAAATTTAAAATGGATCCCAATATATTTGCATAGGCTACCTTTTGAAACTAACAGCTCAGCGATATCTCATAGGCTTGACAAGCTATTGCAGAGTCCCCGGAAACACATAATTCTTTTCACTCTCTCAGGGATTAAATTTTGAAAAATCCTTCAATTAATATTTTACGTATTTGTACAAGCTACCTTCTGAAGCCAAGACCACAACGATATCGCATAGGGTTGATGAGCTTTTGAGGAGTCCTCGAAAACACATTTTACCCCTTTTCACCCTGTAAGGGGTAGAATTTCGTAAAATCCTGCCTTAGTGAGTGCTTGTACCCACGATGGAAGATATCCCTAAATTTTAATGATTTTGCATCCAGTGGTTTGGACTGTGCGTTGATGAGTGTGTTAATCAATCGGAACACTATTTTATACACATACATTTCGTAACACAATATTATTTATTCATAATGAGTATGAACGTTGTGGTCTAATGCATTAAAAAAATTGTTTTTAACCTAATGCAGATTTTGATTTGCATTAGAACTGGACTTTCCAGTTAATTTTTTTTTTTGCTCTAATTTGTGTTCTTGTACTATTAAGAAGGTTGCTGTTTCTCAGACACATGAAATATCAAATCGCTGAAAAGTTTCTACTTGAGTTATGTTTTGGAGTGTTTTTGCCTCGTTTGAGATAAACAAGTTACTGCTATAACCAATGAGCCTACGTTCTTATACATTACTTCGAATAAATTTTAATGCAATTCTTAAAAGCTTGGATTATACAACAGTAGTGAGACGATTACATATACGCACGTGCCTTGCAACCAACTGCATTATAGAGGTGGGATTCGCAAAATAAACTTCGGATTTTATCAGTCCAATAATTTGGTAGACTAACCTGGAATATTTACGGGGCCATCATTTTGAAAATGAATGTCTGAGTCACTTAAATCGCGTGAGTTTTCATTACATACTGCGTAAAAATTTTTGTGGAAATAGATTGATTAGTTCCCGAGTTATGGTATAAAAATCATATTTACTCGTCTGACGATATCGTCACAAAACCCTAAAGAGGGGTTTTGTATACAATGGTTCTAAAATATACTATTAACGCCAAAAATTAGTTGAATTTAATATATTTGTTTAATAACAATGACAAACATTCATAAATTACTTATAAGGGCGCCATTTTAAATAACCGTGACTGACTCACTTAAATTTGTGAGATCAGTTGAATGGTTTCCGACAAGAGGTAAAATTGTTTTATTTTCTCACCTGGCAATATCTCACAGAAAGGCCGCCAAAACAGAATATCTGTATGCATAATTATTTATTCCAATGAATACAGTTGGCTTAACAAAGTTGGTTGAATAGATATAACATACGGATCTAAATTGTTCATATAAATGCAATTAAAGAAACACCTAAAACGTGTATATTTTCATGATCTACCGTTGTACTTGCATGTAAAGTTTGATGGATATTGGTTTATTGGTCCTCGAGATATGGCATAAAACACATATTTTTTCATGTGACGATCTTTATAAATTGTAGACATAAGGGTTATATATTAGCATTAATAATTGTCATAGATACTGCCAGCATACAAAGTTCGGAATGAGGCATACTAAACAAATGTATTTACATCGCTGTTATTATGAAAATATGTGACTAGCCCCTTAAATCAAACAAATTTAGATGAACTGCAAAAGTATATTTTGCCGCGAAAATTCGGTGTGAATTTTATAGACCTAATTGTTTGTGGAGATAGGACATAAAAGTTTGTTTTTGCATCTGGTGCTAGCGTATAAAATGACGGAGAAAAAGTTTATATATAAGCTCATTTGTTGTTTGCATCGACACTGCCAGTATACAAAGACAAGTCGAAATTGGTTACAGGGTTTTGCAGATATAGCATTTTAAGCTAAAATGTTTATATGACCACCATTTTAAAAATAAGCGTCTGATCTACTTAAAATACACTCATTCACATCGCCTGCACCTGCCATAATACTACTGGTTTACCATATTTGGTAGGAATCGGTTTTTTTCCAGAGACAAGACATGTATTATCTTACAAAATGGCGTACAAAAGATGCTCCGTGTAGACAAATTTTATGGTTGTAATAGATACTGCCTGTATACAAAGTAACGCTGAAATTGGTTTAATGGTTTCGTATATTTGGCATATTAAGGTAAAATATTTATATGACCAATATTTTGAAAATAAGTGTTGACCCAATCAAAATATACAAATGTGCCTGCAATATATATTTTCACCAAACAAAGTTTGGTAGAAATTGACAGAATGATATGGTAGACATAACTATTAAACATAAATTATATCTATACCCGCCATTTTGAAAGTAAGTGCTTTATAAATTTAAATTGTATATAATTTTTAGTTGCCTATGCGTCGAACTAGGCCAGAATCGGTTCAGTAGTTTCCGAGAGATAACAAAAATTATAATTTTTTTCGTTTAATGCTATCTTCCAAAATATGAACCAACAACTATATCCATTCCTAAATTCAGTCATTTCTTGAGGCACTGCCAACATACAAAATTTGGTTTAAATCGGTCAAATGGTTCGCGAGTTATAGTACATCACCCTCAGTTTTAAAATGGCAGCCATTTTGAAAATAAGCACACAGTGTGGTCAGAAATTATTTAAGTCCGATGTACTTTCTAAGACCTATATGTGTACCGAGCTTAGCGAAATTCGGTTCACACGTTCAAATGTTTTTAGAGGGGACACACATACAGACATCTGCATGCACATACAGGCACACATGCAAGCATTCACAAACAGACGCATAGACAAGAAAGTGATCTCATAAGCATATATTTTCTTCGAAAAACATGCAAAAAAGGGAGACGTATAGATAACCATCAACGTAGTTGACTAGTATTTATGTAAGGTGCTGAGCTTCCTGCTTTTCTGTAAACAATTAATTATCATACAAACACCTAACTACTTCTCTTTTCATAATACTGTAAAAATCCTTAATTTTAATTGTCATCAAAATTGGATACATAAAACAAATTTAACTTTGAAATAATATGAGTTTCTTCGTGTAACATAACAATAACTTCATAATGCATAAAAGTTTACAACGAATATTTTTGGAAATGAAATTAACATTAATATTTTTTTGTACGATTAGGTACCCAATTTATGGGATGTCAAAAATTAAAAAATAATTACTTATAGAGACCCTTGTATTTTCCAAAGCAGAAGTAAAATTTCAAAAATAATTCATAATATTTTATTTTAAACTTTGAATATCAAACATTTTAGAACAATTTGCATGTTTCTTGTGATCAATAAATGCTTGTAAATATGGTCGAAAAAAACGGACTTAAGTTTCTACGTTTACTTTTAATACACGCGCTTAAAAAATGTTATGGATAATTTATTGTATGAGCGAATTTTATGGTGCCTGTTCTATTAGTTTAGAACAAATTCAAATTCCCTGCACAGAGTTTTATTAAACCGCAAAGTATTAAATTGACTCAGATCTATTTTGGTATAAAAAGTCATTAAGATTGTTTACGTATCTGCGTTCCAACCTTCTCTCAAAAAAACGAAGACTATTTTTTTCTTCAAAGGTGGTAAGGAATGTGTTAAAATTAGTAACCCGAAGACATAATATATGTCACATTTAATAACAAGTAACATTAAACTACACCAAACGATTGCATTGATTCGATATGTACTTTAAACGTAATCTAAACGACTATGTTAAATTAGCAAACTGGAAGTTTTCATTCTCGATAAAAAAAAATGCCATCTCACGCACGCCACGTTTAGTTGCTTGAAGCATGATGGTAATCTCAAATTCGCGTAGTTAATGTTTGTGCTTAAACAAGAGACGAACACATTCTCTACGTTCGAAAGTAGTAATGTCTGGTGTTTACATACACAATCTAAAATATTGTGAAATTTACTCACCCTTTAAAGTACTGTGTGCGCTTGACCTACAAGTCAAGGCCTCCAATATTCTCACATTATACGGCTGATATGTAAACATTAGAATACGATTCTCACACAGCCAGAGCATGTTTTGTAATTCCCTAGTCGTGTAAAACAAGCTAGATTTTTGTTTGTCGTGTTACTCGCAACTAATGTAAAAAGTAGCCTTGACTGCAAATGAGGGGGAAGGGGAGAAAGAAAGAGAGAGAGAGAGAGAGAGCCACAGACTAGCAACCATGAGTTGTCACGTAATCTAGCGCTGGTGAATTATCTGTGTTGTATTCCATACATTTCTCCTGATACCCGGGTACCTTCATAGCGATTCTCCGTAAATTTCCATTCTACAAATGGTTAGAAGGTGAAACAAGCCTTATTCAGCCTGCGGTAAGGTGCCGGCAGCGGCGTGTGTGCGCTGTGAGTGTATAACTTCTGAAACTCTACCCGTCATGACCCCTCACCGCCCACCCCTATTAGTCCACACCCCTTGTCGGTTTCTCTCTTAAAAACGCCGACAATTTCGAAATTTATGGACTTGGCTTGGCGCTTTCCTAACAGCGCCATACAGAAAGAGAGAGAACGAGATAGGTCAGAGGTAACGATAAGCCGACTAGAATTATAATGCCCTTGCGAGAGGTCGCCAAGGTGGGTTTATACCCTCCACCTGTCGAGGACGACGCTCAAGGGCCCGGTGTCTGCAACAAGAGCGTCGTCGAGATGTAGCTCCGGCCAGGGCTTTTGAAACTCAACACGGCGATATAGAAAAACCAATAAAAGGGCAAGCCTACACCACGGATCCTGCGAACTTTCTGAGCAAACGTTTCGCCTCAGAGATGTATTTCTTTAGTACAGTATTCTGCACTGCAACTAGGCGTTCAAGACTTTGGCACATCAGAAATAGCTCATCAGAAGTACATCGCCGTGGCATAATAATTACTCACCAATATGGTGAAAGCTGTTATGAACAATTGCCCTTTCTTAATATAGACTTCTTTAACGACAACGTAAGAAGAGACGTAGGTCGCCCAAATTATACGTGTGCTACAAAATATTAAAACTGCCATGTTTAAATCTCCAAAAATAATTCTGTTTTGAGTGTAGTAAAATCACTGAATTTAAAGTGACACTGTTTAGAATTTGATGAGTTTTCTAACCCAGCTCATCCAGCCTCTTACCATAATATATGCAGGCTGCACTCACTAGTACACTGGATCTTGTCGTGCAGAGAGTAGATCAGAAATAGACCTACACAAACACACAAGAAAAACGATCGGAAATACTACACCCTACTAAATGGTAACTCAGCGGAGAAGTATGTAAAAATGGGATATTTAAATATAAGAATAATTCAGCAGAAATTTGTAAATAAAGATTGAAAATGGTCTTTAGAAGAGTAAATATTAATTCAGAAATGTTGTGACTCAAAATTATAATCAAAACACATGAAAAAAATTCTATGTGAGTTAGCGACATTTGTAACACAAGCCTCCCTCATGACATATGCCTGGGAAAAGTATTAGTTGAAACTTCAAAATAATTCAAACCTGTATCTTTACCCTATAACCAAACTAGCTCGCTGTATTTCATGATCATCCACTCAGGTTTAATGTGGAGAAAAGCCAGTTCAATAAACCGAAATACTGATGACGTCTCGTCTTAAGAACGTTTCTATGAGGTTTGAAGTTCTGGAAGCGCTGAATCTCGGCAAGGGAATTCTCACGAATGCTGCAGAAACGTAGGAAGTGAGCTCCGTGCCACAAGTGCTCGGGCCTATAGTCCTATTATACAGTCCAGAGTACACTTGAGCCGGTCGCGGTAGGTCGAAATAATTCTCACCTGAATAAAAACGCGGCCAGTGACTATATATGCCCTATTTCTCCTAACACACATCTCGCGTCTTCGTCTCCATGAGACAGCCTGTATTCAAGGGCGAACTTGGCAAAAGGATTACGCTCCAGCCCACATGGGCTAGCGTTCTGCCGTTCCAGAAAAAATGATCGCCCCTCCTTCAAAAAGCTTAAATTAAGATGCTTCCGGTAAAGGGACCAATCATGAGAGATCTAGATGTAAATATATTAATCATGCCACTCATAATCTAGGCCTTATAAGGAAACAAAAAGTAGTAGCATGAAAATCTTATAAATATGCTGCCAAATAAAATTAAATCGAAAAATATCCAGGCAGTTAAATTAATGTCACAAATAAAATAATTACTGTTTGCCATCAATAATAATACACATGAAAAATAATATGACATATGAAACCACATAAATCAAAATATCGTTAAATATTTGCTTGGCTCAAAATTACGACGTTACACTTATATTTAATGTAGACTTAGATTATCCTTTGCGTTGTCAACTTTTGTCCAACGCCCTCTTTACACGTAACCGGGAGAACTAGTTTGCAAACTAGTGCATCCTAATAAGTGTGAGTTTGCTACTCCTGCCACTTACCAGCAACCTGTATAACCTTGAATTTAGGTAGTTGCCAATGGATACGGCGATGAGATTCTTCGTGTGCATACCTAATATTTCCTGAAACTTGAAAAAGTGCGTGACTTTTTGATTGTCTTTCAATTAATTTCTTCCGGAAAATAAATTCTATGGAAGACCTTGTCAAGTGGCGGTACCTCAACACCAATCCTATCGTCAGAGATCAAAAGGTTTGTGAGATATAAAATTAATATTGTTGAAAACATACAGTTTTAAATGGCCTTAACAAAAAATGTTCACACTAATGGCTGAAACTACCGAAATTGCCAACTATGCCCGTCTGCGAATTCTTCCACAAATGTCGCTGAAGTGCTTCATAAATAAATCTGATTAGCAGTGTCCCTATACTGTGGTATCTGACATCAAGAACATTATTTACCAAAACAACGGTGTTAACTTGTGCTTCCACGGCAATGCCACGTTGATCAGATGCGCAGAATTTTTAATCAGGTGTTGAGAGGCGACAGCAAATCGTGTTACCGACGCCCAAACCCGATGTCGTTGGACTGGTAACAACTGCTCATGGAACATGTTTAGTCTTTCAAGTTATTAACATTTTTTTATCCCTCCAAACACTGATAAAATCACTTAAATTGCATATCAGCTGTCATCTTACAGATGCGCGAGTGCCTATCGATTTTAATTAGCTGTCAACTCTGCCAGAGATTTTCTATAGAACCAGCTCCATAAAAACTAATGATCACGAAATAAGCAGGTCTATAGAACAGGAGATAATTGTATCTTGGCTGAGATCGGCGTCATGCAAATCAGCTTGTGTGCTATCCCTTACTCAGCACTATTTGAACAGTAAATGATCAGTGAAAAGAAAATAAATAATACAAGACAACCCACGTTTGGCCAAGAAAAGAATTCGGGGACTTAAAACGTAGTTCCCTAAAAATTAAGTTTGATTACTCATACATAAAAAAGGAAGAAACAAAGATTAAGTGTTTTGGATTTCCCCACAATAGTTCTTGAAGTATTCCCGGGTGAGTTACGGTTATACTGTTATTTGCACTAGGCATAATACAATAAATAATAACATATAACGCGCGCCATGGAAAACGAACTCATAAATTCGCATTCTCCTGTACTTTATAATTGCGTCATTGCTGCTAGCTCACCTGAAAAATGGAATAAAATGCATTTGTATCTTACAAATATTGCATTGAATTAATGAAACACTTTTTTTTTTTTTTTTTTAAGGGCAGGAGCTGATCACATATATCAGAAAAAATTTAGAAAACATCTTCAGTCAAGTGTAACGCATCAAAACTGCTGCATTTGTCTGTCACAGTCATTTAAGATTATTTTTCACCGTTTGTAACCACGTTACTTGTAATTATTTATTTCTGGTATTTGTGGCTGCTACACTTTATTTAATTCTAATTTTATATATTTATTTTTATTGCAAGAGTTTATTTACGTTTAATTGTGTTTGTAGGTCTTTGAGAATTTCTACCACGAGGTTATTGTACGTGGGTTACATACACGAAGAAATACGTTATTTGGTTGCCATAGTAATGCATGGCGTAATGCGTGATAAATGATGTAACCATCTCGTGATTACTGCGACGTTTGAAGGCGTTGATAATTATGTAGTTTGGAGGCGTCTAGCCATCTTGTTTCTGCCAGGCAGGTCGAGACCTAGTGGGTCATCGGCCTGGTAGGAATTTTAATGAGTTAAAGTAATATGGTCAAGTGCGATCTCATAAAGCTGACTGCCCGTTTAGGGCAAAAACGCGCTATCAATTTAAGCAAGACGTAGTTGCTCGTGCTACTTACGCAGTTTTATTAATAAATGCATGTTCGCACAACTGCGACATTAGGACCTACGTGTGGTACGATATGAACTTCGGTAGGGTACCCCATGCCCGTGAGCCATGTGAGGGAAAACTCTGCATGTCCAGGAATTAAGGAGAAGAACCAGCGACGAGGATCTACGAGATGATCCTGCATAATATATTAGTCAGCTAAGTTATTTAGTTTTTTAAGTACGGCAAAATAAATTTTAATTACTAATTTTGGAAATTTCTTTTGGCAAACGTTACGCCATCTTGGATCACAAGATACCAAAGTTTGCCTAGGAGCCCTGCCATGTTTTCAGTGTTCTCTCCAACTGAGTTGGTTTGGAAAAATACATTTTTTATTTAATTAAATTTTATTTTTCAAGAATTAATAGAATGTTCAAAGTTATAAAAAATATTTTTGATTTTTTTTAAACATAGAGATACATTCACTAGGGCTGCTTCCATTAAAATTACGGCCACACAAAACAAAGCTAATTTTAAAATTTACACTTATATTCCAAATGATGTTTGCACAGATCCTATTCTATTTTATGGTGTAAGAATGTAAGCTTTTACTACATATTAAATTATCAATCATATTTATCATGTCTCTGCAAGTATTTTATTTTCTGTAGCTAGTAGAATCTTTCGTTTTTATATTTCCAGTCTTTTATGTAGGTAATTTTTAGACCACTGAGAATGGCTGCAATTGTTGTTCCAGAAAATTTCATTATTGGTAAGACTGGTTTAAATTGAGCCACGTTGCTGCTAAAATCATTACTGTCCTGGAAGCCGGGAAAGTTCAAACTCCAGATCAGACATTCAATGTTAGTGTGATTATTAATTTGGTCCAAGATAAAACAATATTCTCATCAACCTTCTACTATTGTACTCCCTTCCACACTGTACACACTGAAAAACACGATTAACAGACAGCTTGTGTACGAGACGAGTACACCACATTACACAATATAAATATTAAAATTTTTACCTCAGATATTATTAGGATAAAGGATTAAACGATTCAAAATATTAAAATTGATAGTTAAATATTGTATTTATTAATTTTTTTAAGTTTGCGTTTCAAATATTAAAACATTAAATTGTGACTCTTTCTAAATGCAGGCAATTAAAAGCAGTAAAATGTTGTTAAGGTAATGTTAAATTATACATTGCAAAATTAAAGCATACAGCTTTTCTCAAATGTAATCAATAATATTATATATTTTGAAGTAAACTAAAACATGTTTTATTTAAAACCAATATCAACACGCATTAACGAATCTTATTAACGGATAAATTATTAACTAAACGTATTCGAACATAGAATAATCATTAGTAACAGTCTTGTACCTTAAAGTGTGTCTTGGAACAATAATTTTTAATTATGATACGGACTTAATAAACAACTATGTAAAAACATCCAAAACATTTCTTTGTTTACATGCTTGTATAGAGGTCAATTTAGGTAATGGTAATATAATCTCACTGTGGTATTTCAACCGTACAAATGCATCATCTACGAAAAAAAAAAAAAAAAACTATATGAAATATTATAAGCGAGTAAAATATACCTACACGTATCCTTCAAAAGCAGCTTTAAAATCTTGTAAAGTGTTATAATGTGGCTCGCTAGTTACATTAACATGGGTGATGGCTTGTAATGGAGCTGGCGGTATTTTCATTAGGCGGCTGTCTGCATGTTGGTTTCAATGTCAATTACCTTGCTCCCCTCATCCGAGAGGAATAAAGTATAACTAAACGCGGGCGTGGTGGGCAGCATAAAGTAGCGAGACAATTTGCTTGTCATAACACTGCGTAAACCTCTTTCGCGAGACACAAGGAATGAAAGCAACAAAATTATAATCTAAGTTGCAAGAGAATATCAATGTGTACGATATTAAAACTATTTCTTAGTTCGTATTCAACCAAGTGAACTGATCCACTTGTAAATAAAGAATACGTGTGTTTGCTTGACTTTGGTTTGCGGTGTTTGGAACGTAGCTTTTTTCTGAAATAGTTATTTTGACAAAGTTTGAGTAGTCGTAAACGGAAAAAAAAAAAAATAATAATAATAATTCCCAACTTACGTATAATTCTCTATAACTACGTAACTATTTTTTAAGTGTGAGTATAGTCTTAAATCATTACCTAAAAAGTTCGAAAAAGGTATTTACAACATCCGTAATTTACAAACACACGTCTTTTTGCTCTATAGCGGAATTTTCTCTGAACATAAATGGATTAGTTATTGTTATAAAGCGAAGTCGCGTAATGAATTCGAGGTATCGTTTCAGATTATACTCAACATCAACAAGAATATGAAATACTATAAAAGACCCAAGCGGGTATTGAACCGTATAAAAATTTTCTGTCTATAATTTAATTTTCTTGAAAGCCTTTAATCATCTTTTATTACAATGTTAACAATTATTTAAACGGGCAAATTAAATACTAAAATGTTTTCGTAAAGGCAGAAGTAACAAACGTGTTGTTTAGACTCGCATGCATTATACAAAATGAATGTACATATTACAGCTTCCCACAGCGGCAACAAACATGAGAACAAATGCGTGTTTTTTTTTTTTTTTTTTTTTTTTTTAATATTACAGTCCAGATCAGAAGATCCAAACAGGAACTTAATACGCCTATTACAACAGAATAAGAGGTTCATGCTGGTAGCACATGGCAGCCAACCCCACGAAGCTGCATTCCGAGATCTTATGGCAATTTAGCAAGCCAGCTGAAATTACAACACCGGGTGAAAAGAAATCGGCAGTCGTGTTATAGGGCTGCTGTACGCGAAACAGAATCACAACAATGGTCTCATCGTTCCTGGGTAAAGAAATTGAGCAAATGCCTGTGGGTAGTCTACATAGAGACAATATTTACGATTCTAACGTGACGTGAAATTATCTCTATGTGCTACGAAAATAGTAAAGGATCTAATACTGAGCTCTGAAGGACCCCAGTTTCAACACTACTGTAGTACGCTGCTGTCGTCCTCTTGTAAGATGTCATTCGTGATTGGGCATTGTAAGAAAAATTTAATACTTTAATGCTTTTGTCATAACTATTTCATGGTAATCTTGCAAAAAGTCTAAATGTATGAGGAAGGTGACCTGACGTTTGTCCATAGCAAGACGAATATATTTGTGACAGTCACTATGATACCTCCAAAAATGGAATGAAGTTTTTTGACGTATGCATAAACTTGCTAATTTGACATATGAACTATTAAAGTTCAGAATACTAGTAACATAAGCTAGCAGCAACCAACTGCATTACGGAGGTAGTATAGTTTCCGGAGCATCAACTTCGGATGTAAATCAGTATAATGTTAAAAATGATATGGTTTACTAATCTGACGTATTGAAGGGGCTATTATTTTGAAAATAAATGTATGTGACACTTGTGTGAAGAATTTGGTATGAGTAAATCCCGATAATCGAGATATGGCATTGAGAGGCCTTTCGACCCCCGTGGGAGCGAGGGGTGGGGGGAGGTGTAATAAAATGTGCCTCACTCCATCACCCAGGCAACAGCAATCCCCACCCCGCCCTTGGATAAGTTAGACGTGCTCAACATTAAACACCCATCTGAGCCATGCCCCGTCCACGATATTGTATGAGCTTATAAATAAATTACTGGTAAAATACACCTAACAGTGATAGAGGTCCATTTCAGTGATGCATGAAATAATGCTTTCCAAGTTAGACTTTTGATGGCAACTAATTTTATTATTTAAATTACAATCCATTAATTCCCGTGGCACTGCAAAAATCTCTGGCCAACACACTAAAAATACTGCATTAAAAAATACTCATACACCAGTTCGAAAAGTTCATTCTCACACTACGTAATATTATGTACAAATACACTTACACTAGTTCCAAAAATTCATAATTGAAAGCCACCGCAGGGAAGTCATTGAGTTTGCCCGCTGGTGAGTCTTAACTACGGCGTTACGTGTCACGCTCCGGTATGAAGAAATAGCAATATTACAATATCAGTACCTTGGCAGCAGCCCTACCATGGGCCTGACGAAGTAAAGGAAACAGCCCGACCATTCGGGCCACGACGCAATGCAGTTGTCGGTTCGCCTCTGCCCGCGACGCCGTCGTGTCGTACTTTTCAGGTCTCGGAAATCTGCTCAGCAATTGTCACCCCAGAGACGCGGTCTTCATTTCCCTCGGCACTACACTTAAATTACACCGCTCTTTCGCGATACACTCGCTTTCACGACAAGTTTACCGTGGCAACAATGACGGGCACGTACATACCTGACGAAAGTTTTGGCTAGCGGAACAGTCAAGGTTTTATCCCCTCCCAAAATGACTTCCATCATTCAGCCCGACAATTTTACCAGCCGACCGTCCAGTAGCACAAGTCGCAATTTCTAACACGTCCGCCGTTATTACAAAGTCAGGGTTCACCTCGACAAGTTTTACACCAATGTCCAATAATTATTTCAACGACTTTCGTGGTTGAAAAAATAGAGCTACGGACATTTGCCGACTCTAAATAGTGTTCGAAAACTCGGCACAAACTTTTTCTAACAACGAACAGTTAATTCCTCTCCAACTCCGTGCCCTTGCTGACGTTATACAACCAGTCTATCTTTCTCGTCACTTTTGCACACGTTTCCCAGGGAGTGATTGTGTTTTGCGCAATTTTAAACGCCAGCTCGAGGCTAGTCCAGTACTGCCCCATTTCACCATGTAAATTCTCGTTCCACGCCTCGCTCGATCACGGGACTATTTCGTCGCAACCCGACGGTGACTGTCGCCTCACTATCATACAGTGCCGGCACAATCCAAATTTAAACAATGGCAGCGGTGGAAATACCGTCGCAGTCTGACATTGCGTACACGCCGTCCATTCTCTCTAAGCCGAAACTGGCTAGTATCACACATAATCGTCCCTTCGGTGAGTTAGCTCCCGCGACGACCAACAGACACTTTTCGGCTGCGCAATCATAATTAAGTCCCATAACATTACACTGCTATAGCACACAGCTGACTCTCTGGACCGCCCGCCGAAGTCACACAACATCAGCATGTCTCTTACTCCTGGCTGCCGTGGCTCGCGCGCGCTGACCAACTACCCTCCCCCGTGACGTCACGCGGGACACGCGAGACGCAACACTCGGTGGCCACTCTTTACATTGACAGAGGGACAAGGAACTGCCACTGCTATAATCGACTCATAGCCTATATCACAAACGTTACCCAGCAATATCACTCATTGATAATTATCACGCAGTAAATAATGATAAATACGATTAAATATTGGATAAAATAATTACAAAGTATATACAAATGTTTAAATGATAGGGATAAATACATGACCAGTCATAATACAATTATTAACATACATACTAAAACCTACCAGCGCGGTAATACCAACTGCTATAAAAATTACCCTAAAAATATTTACTAAAAATACTTTAAAACTGTGGCGATTCCCAAATCATCACAGCATTAGAAATTTTTTTCTTATTTAATTATGTTTTGTGTGTAATATATATATATATATATATATATATTATATATATAATATATATATATATATCGGCATTGAGAGATATATATATATACATATATAACTCAATGAGTTTGATATATATATATGTATATATATGTCATTGAGTTTTATATATATAACTCAATAACGAAATAGAATTTAGCTATTTTTAAAGCCGCCATTTTTGAAACCAACATATAGCCCCACTTAAAATATATAAGTTTACATGAGTTTCTTTAGTACTACTGGTGAGCGAAATTTGGTGGAATTAAGTATAATGGTTCCGGAAATATGGCAAACTGTTCCATATTTTTACCTGGCACTATTTCACAAAAAGAACACAAGAAGAGGAGGTCTGGACACATAGTTGATGTTTGTAATGAATACGTTTAGCGTACAAAATTATGTTAAATTTTTTTAAAATTATTTCATAGATATAACATACTAATCGAAATGATTCATATTAAGGTCATATAAAAATAAACACCTGCTTCAACTAAAACACGCAGATCTACAATACCTACTGTAGCACTACTTACGAGAAAAATTTGGTGGGAATCGGTTGATTGCTCCTTGAGATCTCTCATTAAACCTCCATTTTGTCATGTGACAATCTCCATAAATTGAGCTAAAATAGGTTAGCTGTAAGTATTAGAAATTTCAATAATTGTCTTATATACAGCGAGTATACAATGTTAAGTTAAAATTAATAACGCAGTTTCGTAGATACATATTAACTAAGATCAGCAGATAGATATAGTCGATCGTAGGACAAGGGCTAGGAGCAGAGGAGCCGAGTTATCATACGCCATCTTGGATTTCCGCCATTTCGCGATGTTCATGACATTGAGCTGTAGGCTATCTTGCTTCCTGTTGTCTTGTTTCTACCCATTATTTTATTTTTTCGTCTGCCAGCTTAGTGTTTCCTTTTTCCTATAAAATTTCCTGACTACCCCACAAAATTTCTTACTTTTCCCATACAATGTCCTGTTTTACTCTCGAAAAGTCTGGACTTTTCCCTCTATAGTATAATACTGTATTCTCGTAAATTTATTTTTCATTATTCCGCCACTGCAGCCCTCCGTCCGCCATATTGGTAGCTCCAAAAATAAACATTTCTACAGTTTTGAGGTGATACCGTGATAGTACTGATCCTCAATTTACTTCAGTAATTCAAGGACCTAACGAGCCAGGAGAGGAGCCATGTTGAATTCGATAGGCTATAAAATGTTATACATTCAATTAAATATATATTTAACTAAATATACATGTAACTAATATTTTATCAAAGTACTTATATATATGAATCAATTGTCCTGTCTACAGACTCCTATTTTCAAGGATAATTAGATTATGATGCCGCAACCGCCTATTATGAAAAGCATTATTTTATAAATGAAAGTAATGCATTTAATATATATTTTTATTTAACTTATAAAATTTACAGTCATAATGCATCGTGCCACATGTCTACGAACATATATTTTCAATTAGAATTGGATTATGGGATCACAACAACCAAATATACAAAGCACGATATTATAAAATAAAAGTTATGTACTTCATTTTATATATGTGTATATAAGTTTTACAAACAAGTATATCGAGTGACATCTACAGATTCGCATTTTTTAGACAAGGGAGAATATGTCATTAAAAAGTATGAATACATGACTATGAAAGTGCCATTTTGGCTTTTATAAGCATATAAATATATTAGTAAATATACCAAGTGTTATATATTTTCGAAATTATGTTTTCATTGCGAATGCTAAAGTAACATTATGAACTTTGATTATTCGCATTTTTTGACGCCATATTGAATTTAGTAGGCATCGGAGCGATTTATTTGTTTTTCAAATTAATTATATAACCAGTCTGAGCCTCGAGTACAATGCAGTGGCGGCCTTACCACAGGTCATATTTTAAGTACAGTATGCCTATATCTTATTTCCACGAACTTATACGCATAGTTGGCTATAATTTCTGATCCATTTAAGTTATATTCACCAAATTTGGACTGTAGGTACTGCTTCTAGCACTTATCAATGTAGTATTGTTGAACATAGCCACCAAATTTATATAATTTGTATCGCCCTAGACCTCGATGAGGGAGGTAGGGCCAATTTTGCCTTAAGCCCTCATTTAAGCATAGTTAGTCATTATTTACGATCCACTGAAGCTTTAGTCATCAAATTCATATCATATGCATCGCCCACAATGCCAATCTGGGTGGTAGGGTCAAGTACAACCCAAGCCCTCTTATAAGCATAGTTGAATGCAATTACTGAACTGTTTAAGATACAGCCACCAAATTCTTAATACCACACCTAATGACAAAAAAGACTGTAGGGTCAATTAAGTCTTAACCCTTTCAGTACCACTTCAATTTACTGTTTCAGGTCTTGCAAACAAAAAAATTATGATCCATGTTGTACTTAATTCGACAAAAGACATGTTTCGTTGTCACAGCCAGTGAGCTGTAAGCTATATGTTCGGCTACAGTTATATGAACCAACTGTGACTTAGACCAATAAGATGGTTTGCGAATAATTTACTCACAGGTAAGATCATTGGTCAGTGAGATTCGTAGTGTGCAGTACAGACCAAAAATTACTTATAGACTGTTCACGGTAAAATGAGCACTTTTTAATGCCTTGCTTAAGATCTACTTGTATGCACGTCGTGCATTCTTCCGCATTCTGTAAAATTAACATTGTCATGGGCCTCACCACTTTATTCATGTGCTGATCAAGTGAAACTGTGCAATTATTAGAAAAAGTTACTATTTTATAAATCTGCTAATTTTTACACGGGTGCATTAAAAAAACAGAAGGCGAAAGAAATAATCTATACTATCACAAATGATTACCTAACACTTTTTATTTGACGTAAAGATATGGAACTACTTACCATATATCGTTACCAACTTTACCGGACGCATTTCACTCAGTGTGTCCTTTGAAGTATATTCAGGTAAGGGCAGTGTTTTTTTTCTAAGGTTGTTTTCAAAAAGTGCTCACTTTATCTTGAACAGCCTTCACATTTGCATAATGTACACAATTGTGTACACTGGGTAAACCCATTAATTTAAACATAGTTAGCTATAAATTCTGAAAAGTTTGAGATGTCACCAAATTCATATCACAGGCTTCGTTCCCAACATCGAACATGGCGACAGGGGCAAGTATGTCTTAAAACCTCCTATAAACATACATGGATACCAGCTTCCAAATTAATTTCAAAGGCATCACCCACAACATCAAATGGGGCTATGAGGACAATTATGCCTTAAGCCATCTTATAAGCATAGATGTCTGTCAGCTCCTTTCTGCTAAAGCAACATTCTTCAAATTCATATCGCAGACATCACTTCCGACTGCAATAAAGGCGATGATGACAAGTAGGCATTAAGCCCTGTTATAAACATAGTTGGTCGACATTTCCAAACATTTGAATTTCGGGAACACATGACAACCGCCCACATGTGTAAAGAAAATAATGTTACATATACATACAAGTGCATTGCAAAGTTACCAATGCATGTAGGAGTGTAGGGCCTGAAACACCACACGTATGTATTGGTGCATTGGTCCACATGCACTCGACAACCACCCATCGCTAACCTCATCGTCTGCTACCACAGGTGTCTACCAACTCGGATCCCCTCATTGACAGCTAGCCTCCCTTCACCAACAAACATTCAGGTTGTATATATAAAGGTGAAAATATATGCATAAATAAATTGAGGCAACTGCAAGAAAAGCTATGCGATTTTGTTTTCTCTGCCTGACTTGTTCATCTAAGACAATGTACGAACTCTGTTACTCACAGTTACAGTGGACCTCTTGGTCATGTATTTCGTATTTTTATGCAGTACTCTTAATATTACGGCCTTACCGTGCTTTGGCCTCCCAATAGGCAGGGAAGAGGAATCACGTCCTCTCGCCACAAAGAGACCAGTATTAATGCGACCGTCGGCGACAATATTGAGGAACATTCTTATTTTACTTATAATCTATATAATATACATTATTGCCTACATATGTGCTGCTCGCTGGTGCTGTTGTGGTCCGGCACGGCAGTAAAATTAAACTTTTCACGGCACAAGGACAAGAAAATTTCGTACGCTCGTCGTTTGGCACAGCAAGTGGCATTATGGCGGTCATAGTTTGCACACCTGCTGCCAGCAGAGCTGAGCGCTGTGATCGCCTTTCCCCTCAAGGCGGGGGCGTGTTGTCATCTAAGCAGAAGGTCGGCGCTCCGTTCAAATTACAGATGGTGTGACATAGTGTTGTCCTTATTTGGACATGTTTGCAGATAAGAACTTTGATTCACCGATCATTATTGATATCCCTTAGGGCATATTGTATTCTGATGTTTCCCACTACGAGGTATAATGATGGTAGCTCCTAATATGGTCAAAAAAGATTCTATTGGCTCCTGTATTTTAAGAGTCTAACATTATATGTTCATTGGGGATTGAAATATGCGCATCCCCTAGTAATTAATTGAAATGTGACAGTTTATATACTATGTGCTTCTGCTCTTTCGCGGTCAGACGATTTTGGCCTCAAGGGAGCATCCAACATCAGAAGTTATGTAATTTACAATTTATATTTCTATCATATGACAGGCTCTTCAAGCAGTAGATCATGACGTCAATTTGACGCAAGGCTAGATGCCCTAAACCAGCTTAAATTTTTCTGCGTTCTAATCGACTTGCACATAATATTTCTGATGAAACTGTTAGAAAAGACGATTTTAAGTAATTTAATATTTGGTTTTAGCAGTCGTCTGGGTGTAAAAATTCGAAGTTCTAACAGTTGTAATTTCTCCTCGAAAGTTAGGGCTCTCTACTTGCGAGCAGTTGCTTTGGTCAGTGGTCGAGGGGAGAAAATTAATATATTTTTGCAAAGTATGTAATTAAATGGTAGGCAAGTCAAAATCATCCCAGGAGTTTTTAAAAGGTTTTTAATATGCTTCTCTTGTGCCATATTTTTATAAAATTGCAAACAATGGCAAGTTGGTTAAAATCATTTATGACCTTAATTAGGAAAATTAATGCAGGTTTTTAATTAGAGATTTTCCAAGCAAGACCCATGAAAACTTCAGTCTATGGGAATGAACTTGAATTCCAGTCATAAATTTTGTATTGGTCTTGAGTTGGTCAAATAGCCAAAGAATTATTTGTCACGCCAAAATGAAATTATACATTTTCTGTTGGAAATTTTTCCGATAGTTACAAAAGGCATTATTGTAGTGTGTCTTTCTATGATGTTTTATTGAGAGTTAAAAATAAGCTGGGATTTTTACCCAAATATTTTACATATGGGTAGGGTTATTTTTCTCTATGTACCTGTAGTCCAGTAAGTGGACAGTATTATGAAAAAAGGAAGATTCAGCATTGTAACAGAAAATGTTTTTAACATCATAGTTTTTCCTAGAACATGTATTTTGAGATTATAAATTTTCCTAATAATATGTGTAATGACAGAAAATTTTTTGAAAATATAGTTTTTGAAAGAATATGGAAACTATACATATTAAAATCCAATCTATGTTTTTCATGTAAAAGAAAATTGAATAAAATAACATTTACTACACTTTATGTTTTTGAACATTTCGCAGACTAATTATATTTCCTGGCCTATTTGGAAAAACCTATTTGTTAGATTTTGCCATTTGTTCTTACTTGTTCAGATCAATTTTGGGATTTGTGGTCGTATTCGCCTTGCTATTTCTTTGGGCCAAGAAAGCAGCAAGTTACTGAAAATGTTAGCATGGGTAACATGCAACAACCAACTATATGCGATAAAAACAAGGTATATACAAATGCTCTGCGAACAAGATTTACATAGTCGCGGGTAGCGGTATAATACATATATAGTAATATAAATAAACATTGTCAGCCGAACACAAGGGCTGGCAGCCCAAAGCATCGTTAGCTAGAGTAATCCTTATCAACCACCCATAGATTGAAAAAATAAAGGGGTATAAAATTCTACCGACAAGATATTTGTAGTCACAGACTTCATTAAAACACGTATGTATTAATGCAAATAAATACCATCAGCCTTGAACCAGCCAAGTAATGCCATGATTTTATGTCATGATGTCCGTGAAAGACAGTGTGCACGAAAATATAGTCTGAAGAGAAATCATGTACTCTGTGGAAGTGTACAAAAGTGGAGCGAGTGTGATATGATACATCACCACACATCATTCTAATGTGACAAGTGTCAGAAGCCGTTCAGTCGACGATATGTTATGTAGAAGGATTAGAAAATATGTACTTTATCAATTTCTCTTCAGGAAAAACCGCTTAATACTATAAAATCTATATCTGAATCTGCCACCTCCAAATACACCTCCACTTCCACCTTCTATACCTCCACCACCTATACCACTAACTATCACACCTACACCTCCTCTACCTAAACCTCCTCCACCTACGAGGGACCGCAGTGGTTGAGCGGTTAGCCTGCTCACCTCCCACCACGGCGAATCGGGGTCACTCTCGGATTTTCGCATGTGGGAATCGTGCCGGACGATATCGCTGGTCGGCGGGGTTTTTCAGGGATCTCCAATTTCCCCACCCATTCATTATGATGCTGCTCCATTCTCACCTCGATCACCCATATCGGCTCTTAAGACCTCGCTGTTAAGAGCCGCCCAAATCTCTTCACTCACTCCACCTACGATTCCTCCACCTACACCTCTACCACCTATACCTCCTTTCCCTCCACCTCAATCTCCACCACCCCGACCCAATCGTCAAGAAATACTGCCGCCTGATGCCTATTAGCTGGCACAATAATGGTTGATAATCCAGGTAATTTATGTAGAACAGAAGAGGTTTGTGTTAAAATAACGAATGATTGGCAAACAAGTGCTGGCTACATCTGAAGTTTTATCTATATAACCTTTTACAACTGAGCATGGTGAATATAACCAAAATTAAAATGATTTTGTACCAGTGAAGTCTGAGGTTGATTGTGGTGGAGCAGTGAAAAATTCAAAAAATGGAAATGGATAAATATGAATTTTAATAACGAAGAAGTGATATCAGCAAACCGATGAAGGTAATGGCTACAAACATTTGAAGTTGGAGCAGAAGATTTGATTTCAGTGGCATGAACTCAAACTTACTACCCTTGCCCAGCAATACCTCACAACCTACTCATTGCGGAATATCAATGAAACCAGCGCATATAAGAGTGGTGGTAATAGGTTTCACGGAACAACGGAAATTAAGATTTTACCTGGTAAAATCATATGGGTAGAGGTTTACATAACATATGCAATCGAGAGCTAGTACGAAATGTTATTTTGAGAGAGGCCTAAATATATGCGGAAGAATATTTTCAAATTACAAGAAATTATTCCAATTCATTTATTTCCAAGACAGCTAATATGAAAGCAGTAGAGTGATGAAAGTGATCCTGAGAGTAGTCTTGCGTGTCATGATGAAGAGCGAAAAGAAATAAACCTACACGCAGATATGTCTTCTGGGTCTAAAGTGAAACCCGGAGAAATGATAAAAAAAAGTTGAGGACGATGAGAACTTTGGCTACCATTTTGTGACTGACTGATGGACTGTGACTGGTGGACAGACTGATTTTATGCTTGTAACATGAAGCATTGGAAATAATTCTGTCAATGAAGAAGCGCAGTCAATAATCAAAGAACTCAAGCAAATAAGCTATATTTGCTTAATGTATTATGTACTGTAAAACGAAGAAGTAAAAAATATATGATTTCTTTTTCTATTCTATCCTACGCATAATGCTACTACTGTGGTGGGCAGAACTATGTTAAAGTTGGTATGTCAGTGTACGATTTATGATTTTGTTTTTAAAAAAATTGTATTTAAAAATAATTCTTTTCGCCAAGCACGTTGTTCGTAAGATTTCTTTATGCTAACAGCATAATTAATCTCGAGGTAGCTGGAGTGGTTTGAGTGTATGTGTGGTATGCAAATAAAATGACTAGCTTGCGTGAGATTGAATTATTTACGCTACATAAGAAATTACAAGCTAGTAGTATACATATATTTTTTCATTTAAAGCAAATGAGTTCTGCTCCTTAACTGTACTATATAGAACTTTGGGAACCTATTCGTGGAATGAAGAAAAATAATTTGCCATGGGTCAGTCTGTGAAAATAGAAATGCGACCACACAAAGTTGAGAACTTCGCTAGGCATTCTTCATGGAAAGCTACAATCGGGGTAGAGAGTAAAAATAAACTTTAGCATCTTCATTTTTTCTCACTCTGAATATACATCGATATATAAGGAAAGCTGTATGAGTGATGGCGAGACCCTCCTAGTGCTTGTAGAGGGAGTTTCCCCCTCTTGATCAAAGTTTAGGGAAACTATGGCTTATTTTTTCGGTCGCTGTCGTGTAGTGATTTCACTGCTGATGTAATACACATATGGGAATTCTTTTTAGGTTGCTTATATTTTAAATTATACAGAATTAAAACTTAAAATATTGGCAATTACATTTTTAATCAATTGTATTTATTAGCTAGTGCTATTCTATACATGCCTCAACCTTCGCCATAGGAGGTCTCATTATTTCATGTATATGTTTTTTATTTTACCTCGAGAATTATTTTTCCTTGATTTACGATCAAGATCATGGATGCATTTCACTTACGATAAAGTGACATCTGAATATGCTTTTCGCATTCGCAGTCTCCACACCTACTTTCTAGAACTTGAAGCACTTTTCTAGTAAAATACTTTTTGTATACATAACTTAAATTAATGATGGGCGTAGGGGAATGCACCTTGCTAGAGCAACATCAGTTCTAGGGCCTCTGAGCTTTTTAAGCCATGGGATAAAATGTCGTCTGTGTGCATGTTGTGCTTTGCTATGGTAGCAATGGAAATTATTCTCGCTTGATATTTCTGTTTCGCGAGGAGTTACAGGGGGTAATGCAATGAAGGTAGGAAGAACTTAAAATCTCAGACATACATCTTCGGAGTTTGAAATGATGCCTACATAGTGAATTTAAGAAGCCCGACTTTAATGTTTTGTAATTTATGATCACCTGTTGACAAATTATGTTTATAAGTGCGCGAAAGAACACTATACTAGCAGACACGTGCAAACCTGAAACCTCTCAGAACAATTACTTTGGCATCGGGGAAACTGTCGAAAGAGTTAGGCTCATAAACACTGCTGTCGAAAGTGCATTTTCTTATAACCACTAGTAGTAGGGGAGTACCGATCCTAGATCAAAGGGGATGCAGTCTTTTTTGATATACGTAACTAATTTGAAATCAAAGCAGTAATTAATTCAATTGAAAGGGTTAATCAAAATGGGTTAAATTTATTGAAAGCGTTAATTTTTAATTGGATAATTTTTTCTTTATATTGTTGTTGTGTATAGTTGTACTGCTTTGTTTCTTTCTTTTTGTGGGGAACACGAGCTCTCGTACGTCCTCACCCTGTGAGCTCCGGCACACGACTGAGGTGCGGCGTGTTGGGGATGGGGTGTATATATATGTATATATATATATATGGGGTGAGTTTTGTGCAAGAGTGGCATAAGTTTATTTATTATTGTTTTGGTAGTGATCTTGCTCGTAGACAGTGTTAGTAGATAGGCGACTTTGAAAGACAGTATTATTCGGAATGCAATTAAAGATTAGAGAATTTCATAGTGTTCTACATATGAATAAATAACACACATCGAATCGCAAATTTCAAACTACATGAATAATAAGTGCAAATACGCCAGTGTCCAGTGTGAAATTATTACATAGTGAAAATCAATTAAACATAAAGAGGTGAAATAGTCTACCTCGAGCTGTATAATTCGGTCATTCTGATTTCAGTTTTCTATGATTTTTTTTAAGATAACTCCGTACAAACACCATAATTGTTCCATACAAATGGCCATGTCTGATTCCTCCCAACAGTTACCTTGGAAAGTATTTGTGTATGTCTCCACATCTAATGCCCCCGATGTTGGCGAGGTGACTGCGGCCGAAGCGGTGATGCAGAACACTGCAATGCAACAATTTTCCAATCCGTAATGAAACCAAAAACTTTTATTTTGTTTATTTATTATACTATTAATTGTATCATTTTACATTATTTTTAATTTTTCATAAAATGTCAGCGACTTTTGCCTCAGAAATACACAATGCTTCATTTTTATATGTAAAAGAAATAGACAATATTTTTAATATGTAAAAATTTCGTTAATAAAATGCTTACAATAATTGTTGGGTAAAAAATAGGAATAAAAAATCTTAAGTCAAATCACACAATCTTTACTACCAGAACATCAACATTGGTTAAATTTGAGTTCGATGGTCAATGAGATATTAAATAACTTATTAATGTATTGACATGATCACCAACCTGAAAATGAATATCCGAGATACCAAAAGTTCCATAATTTAGGGTGAAATACGATACCAGCATAGTCGCATATCATACTAAATTCGCTAGTAATTGTTTGCAAAACACAATATAAGAAAAAGTAGGGTATGTAGGAATTATAAGATCTTGTTGGTTATCAGAGGTAATGATGGAAAATTTAGTTCTCCGTTTTATCTTTTTAAAAAGCCCTGCAATGATGGGTCTGAGAGACTTCATTCCAGTAAAGGAAGCGTGGGTTCAAACGACACCTTAACAATATTTGTTGTAACATCGTTAGGTGCAAGGTAGGTTAGATAAATTGTTGAGTAGAAATCTTGATAATAGCGCCCACCTACCTGAAAATATTTTGCATGTTAGAGGCATGGAAGCAGTGAAATGACAAGAGCGACAATGGCACGCGCTTCAAGTGCCCACTCGCATCTTCACGCAAGACATAGAACTGGCGGGCAGTCTTTTCGTTGTGTCGCATATAACTATATGAGACTTTCAGAGGTGTCCCTAGCATTTCATTGGTGGAAAGTTTAAAGTAAGGTCCAATGCAGGATCCTATCGTAGTTTCGCATGAATCCGGTTAATAGTTTTCAACTATAGCAGGGTGAAAAAGCCATTTTTAGTCATTTTGAGAAACTACAAAATTATGTTTCTAGTAAAACAATTGAAACTAAAGTACATACATCGTCCGAAGGGTGTGTTTGTATCATAGATAGCCACAAAAAACACGCATTTAGCAGTTTCGTATAAAAACGTGTTTTCCTAACATGCTGCAATGTATTTCATGATGCAGGTAGTCGGGCGGCTTTACTAAATATGCACAAATACTGTAAATAAAAATTAGAAGGAATCTCTTGTCAAACTTCGGTATTTCGAAACAAGACAAAACAAGTTACAAATAGAGCCACATTTTCTCATTGCAGATATATATGTTTAGTTATGTTTAGAGTAAACAAATACATTATGCATGTCGATGCTGTTTCTAAACCCCTCCACTATTATGTCGGCTTACATGGCAGTAGACGATTTGTTCCACTGCTTCTACCACACATGGGAAATTGTTGATTCACCTTTAGATGATGCCCAATTACAAATGCAACAGTAAGTGTTTCTTGTATTTGCAAATAAAACCTTGGTTTTGCACCAATGACACATGCCTGTAAACAAGAGAAACGAAATAGTACTAATGAAATACAACTATACAAATAATACAGCAATGCACATTTTAAAAGTGTCTAATTACCAGCCCAGATAAGACGTTATAGTTGGTTCCGTATGATCTTCTGCTCCAGGCACCATCGGTTACCACTGCTTGAGAGGGATTCCATCAACGTATACATCTCCTGCTTGAATAGCTAGAACTGCCTCTTCTTCTCCTGCTGCTTGCATTTCTTGCCAGGAAACTTCCTTTATAACAGCGGACAAATTCTTGCAAGAGTTTTGTTATGTCTCCTTAGCCATACATAACATTTCCAAACTGGTGGTAATGTTTATGAGCTGGGAGTAACTTTGGCCTGTAAGTAACGTACTATTTACCCAAGTATCATTTTTTCCATAGATTCTCTGATTGTATTAGGAGTTTTTGGTAAAAAAAAAATATCTTTTAAACCCACACATAGAACATTCAAAGAAGAATTTACTTGCCATTCCTTTTCTATGCTGTTTAATTAACTTTATATGGCTAAAGTCACCTTTAAAAAATTTTTATCATGGCTACATAATCTTCTTATTTCCGTAAATAGGCGATTCCTATAAGAAGTTAGACATCCCTCTATAGATTTGCCATGTAGCCTGTAGTTTTACTGTTGGGTTTCGTAATATCTTGATTAGAAGGTGGTTCATCCATGCATAACAGATATGAACAATCGGCCATTGTGTACACATTACTATCTCTGACATAATCCCCTGTACTTGAAAAATCAATCTCATTATTTATGTTTCCTTGTGCCAGTTACCTCTTTTACATCTTGCCAGAAAGAACTGACTGGTTGGGAGTTTTCCATTGCTGCTTTCAGTGGCATGGAAGCTGCCTCAGGTAACCTGCAAAAAATTTCATTGCTGTATTGTGTTCCTTGTCATTCTACTTAAGTTACATGAAGAAATTAGCGAATTAATTTGATATCAAGCTAGACTTCAAAGACATTAATGTACTCTAATCTACAAATAATGACAATGTTGTAAATTTTGACTTAAAATTTTGATTTGAAATTGAGTTACTTGAATCAGTGGAACAATGCAGATTGTTTCAGTGATTGAATGCCACTAATTTAAATGTGATATACAGATTTAAATTGAATATTACTGGTCTGATATCTGGTTTGTTGTAAATTATTCTGATTCGTCGGTAACAGCTTGTTAACAGGATTTTCGGTGATCGGCATTTCTTCGATTGTAAACACTGATTCTGATTTAGTAGTCTATGTTTGTGTCACATCGAAACTGAGTTATGACTTAAGAGAGTTTGACATGTACATACACGTTATATGCATTTTGTGCAGCATGTAGTATTGTAAAATCTAGTGTGTAAAATTTAGAAATGGCAATCTAAAGAAACATATTTCTCAATCTCTGAAAATGTTGGTATAACGTGTGGAAGGATGAACTAAATCTTCAAGATTGCAGTTTGCTGTTCGGCAGAAGAAATTCTTCGGAAGTATAGTTGTTGAGAACTAAGCAACTATAACTGAAGTCTTTATAATAATGTTCTACAGGATTGCTCCCTGGTATATTTTCCCAAAACGCCTGTCATTTAGCATCAACTCCCTCAAACACGCTGATTCCACCAAAACGTGTTTCATTGCTTCTTAAGTGGACATGCCCTTCATCACGTGGGTTGCCACTCGTCTTGAAAAAGATAAAACCTATAATTGTCAATAAATTTGAAATCTGATCGGGGAAATGGCAGGTAATTTGGAATCAATATTAAAATGTCTGGAAGTGCTCTTATATGCTCATCTGTGAAGACCTATGTTATACACGATACATGAAATTGCAATATTTCCTCCTCCCCTGAGATTTGTGTATGTTTGCGAATGCGAAATAAATAATTGTGTAGCTTTTTTTTAAAATCAGAGTTACATGCAGTGTAGCGAAAACATTTTGTTTCTAGTCGATAGACCAAGCAACAAATGTAAAGCCCAACCACAGGTAACCAATTTAATTTCAAAATTTTTGTGCCAGCAACCAATAAACCAATGATAATTTCTCGAGTACACAAACTACTCTGAAGTCTAGCTAGTGTACACACAGAAAAATTTCTATGTTGTGCCAACAGTATTAATGTTTCTACAACATTAATTATTTGTCCTCTGTGAGCTTTTAGTAACTAATGTTGATGTTAATGTAATGTATTGTTAAGCAATTAATGTTACTGTAACATTAAGTACTTTTGTGATATTACCTCCTTACTGTACTGGCAAAACTAAGGTGATGTTTATGTAGTGGCAAAACAAATTCTGTGTTGTGTTCAAGTTACCATTTGCGTAAAATTTTTCTTGTAACATATATACTTTTTTACTTTAAGTAAAAATTGTAGAGCAAAAAAATTAAGTACAATTATTCCGCCACAAAAAAAAATATTACTAACAAAAAATTTACAGCAAACAGGATAATCGAACTCATGTCTTGAGTGCTCGACGCACTCGCCCGCATGGAACTCGCGGCCTTACCAACTGCTCTACCTTAACTTATCTGTTCATGTTTCATATTGTTGGTATTGAAGGCAACAGAACGACTAATTGCAGTACTCTTTCGGTATGTGGAAATACCTTAGTATCTAGAAATATATGAATATTTGTCACACATAAACTGCTTTGCAAGACTCGAGGCCTAGTCTATGCGACATCTAGTTGTCATATTATGCTTTAAAATTTACATATGGTGGTTTCATTTCACGATGTTATAATTGTTCACTTCTACACAGGAAGAAATCAGCAGATGGAATTTAACTAAACAGTTCTGTAATGGCATTTTATGGTAGCGACAACTAAACTTTTGTACCAAATTCAGAATGTTCTGTAATACTTTACAAATCAAAAGAGCGATAAATTACTTTCGAAGAGAAGAACACTGGATACAAAGATGCAAAGTAGTCATAAAACAATAAAATTAAAATATTGTGAGGTTATAGATACTAACTACACATGAATAGTTTGCTAATTATTCCATTATTAAACTAAATTGTATATTTTTAGTTATGAAATTGGGCAATACAAAATTGGCGTTGTTGTTTTCTTTCTATACGGTTGATCTGTATCTGCTGATTTGCATACAAATAATTTAACTGAAAAACGACGTGCAGTTACTGCAGTTATTTCTACCTGTTGGTTTACTGAGTAAATGGGGACTAACCAGGTTGACTGTGCGTGGGCGTTTCTTCTAAAGACCACAATTCCATGGTTATCTTCATGCGTTTGCGAAGATTAACCTGCTAGAGTCAACTATTTTCTGTAAGTTATGAGACAAGGTAAACTTAGGTTTAACAGGTATTTTACGATAGCTTTATCGTTGTTTGATGACGATTATGACGAATATCAACACAGAATTTATAGTGGTGTACAATTTTAAAGTGTAGGCAGAGTTAAACTTTTAACTCCATAGTGAGTGTTCGTAAATGCTGTAGTCCTGTACGTTAGATGTTTTCTAGGAAACAATCACTATCCTGCCCGCGTGGGCGCCTATTTATGCAGCTAGTGGCTACGTATAAAGTAATGCTTGACAAACACAGGGCGATGGAAATGATGCTTTATGCTTGTTATTATAATTTAGTCGGCTTTACATCTCGTCAACATCGGGATCATTACAAACTGATACATACAACATTAACTAAAATATCGGAGTAAGGAATCGACGATGGCCTCTAGCAATAAACCATTCCGGCATTTTCCTCGAGTGATTTCGAAAATTCATGAAAACCGTACTCAGTATGTCCGTACCGGGATTCGAACCCTGGTATTGCCGAATATGAGTCTAGTATTTTGCTACTGCGCCAAGTCTTTGAAGATGTTGCTAGTCTCGAAGCAGTCCTGTTTCCCTCCACAAATTGCATTTTGTCATTTTGTCATGAACTTAGCTTGATAACTGCATCCTTCCAGGTTCCGGTTGCTCCAATGGATGCACATTGTCAGATGCTATTTTATTATTTAGGTACATTGATAGGTTATCAAAGGTGAGTTTTTTACTTAGTAATTACGTACTGTACATGTGTGGTTATGGAGATGTTGCAAGATTCAGGAGTAGACGAACTTGAACAATCGATGTGCAACAGTAACTCAGTTGAGGTTTTCTTAAAATTTTCCATTTTCAGACACTTGTCACGTGTTACATAACATATTCTGGAAACCGAACTTTATTATTTAAAAAATAGCTTGGCCCATATTTAAGTAATTCGATGTTTCAGTTGTACAAAAATAGTTTCCATATTCATTCCATGGCATGGAGTATCAGTAATAAAAATAAATGATTTTAAAAATATTTCTTAATTAATTTAGAGAATATTAAATTTGACATGAATATTATTAATCTGGTGCTTTATGCTATGAAGATAATAATTCCTTTGAGAAAGGAAAATAATTTTAATTGTGGCACTCGATATTATATTGCTTTGAGAAATATTTCATTTTATATACAAAAGTGAGAAAAAAATCGCCCTGCATATACAAAAGTATGTCATTTAACTAAATTATTACCTTGTACTGTCGAAATATCTTACTCTTCCTTTGCTCCATTTGTTTTTAATTCGGTTTGCAGACAGTCTCGATATTTTATTATTTCCTCTTCTCCTTGTATCATTGTCGAAAATGTTCATATTCCAATGACTTAGAAAAAAAAATTCTAATATGTACATGTGATTGTTCCTGTATCCACCAACAGTGGTGGTGGTGCTTGATCCTAGTGGTTGTGTTGTCATTTACGAAGCATCCTGGGCACTGTGGGTGGCTAAAGGTCCCAGTGCTCCGCACCACCGGGACACCGGCCTGCCAGGCTACTTGCAAAGATGGCAGTACACTACAGAAGCGAGAGAAGTGCGAAACATAGTTTCGAAGATTATTCGCCTTTAAAAATTCAAAGCGGTGACCCTATAATTTTAATCGAGAAAAGTCTGAGGCAAAGTTAAATGTGTGTTTATCTGGTAGTTTCACATGTGCCTAGTTCATATCTTTTCAGTTACAGCACATTGAAAAAGCCATTTTTAGCCATTTTGAGAGGTTCCGAAATCATATTTGTAGTAAAGGTGATAACTTGAATCGACCACAAAAACAACATCTGAAGTGTGTGTTCTTTTCGTAGCTAGTAACAATGGGCGCATGTTTAATACTTTAGTAGAAAAACACATTCTTTTAAAATGCTGTAAAACAGTTCATGAGTCGAGTAAGCAGGCTCCTTAACCCAGGAGTTGTGTACTTTTGAGAAGCCACTCCATCGAACCAAGGACATATCTTTCTTCCTTTTAATGATTTTGTCAACCAAATATTCATTTGAAGATCTCACTTTTTGCAGTTCATGCTTGTAAAATCCACCTTGTATTGGTTCTCCATCATAGGTTTCTTGGTAATGTACTCTAGGATGTGTTTGTCTAATTGAAATAATTTTAAATATTTAAAAAAATTAATTCACCATTTTTTTTTTCTCATAGATGCCTTTCTGTTTCAAGATACGTATAAATTCCACAACTTTAAACTTTGGGTTTCGTTCGTCGGTGATTTTAATGTTATTATAAATAGCTTTCATTAAATTATTATCTGTAACTTCTTTGGGATCCATATTGATAGTTCTATGATAATTATAATTATAAAATTTAACTATTTCAGGCAAAACATCAACCCATTTGTAAGTTCCCCTCGATGTGAAATTTTTATTAACTGCTTAATCGATTTGTTGCAACATCCCACAACACTGGCTTTAAGCTCCGAATATGTTGCGTAGTGATTAATACCTTATTCAGTCATTAGTTTCCGGAATGGTGGAGAAAAAAAATCGATTCCTATGTCAGTTTGGAGCGAATTTGTTTTTATCTCTTTCAAAACGATCTTCATTGCATCAGTAACCTGTGTCCCAGTTTTGTTTTTCAAATGTATACTCCAGCCATATTTCGAATAAACGTATATTACATTTAAAATGTACTTGTATACCTTATTGTATTTTGAGGGCAGTGTCATTTCACACAAATCGGCTTGAAAAATATAATTTAAACCATTAGTTAAAACTCTTCTTCCAGGATATCTTATCCTTTCAGGGGCATGAAGTTCTTGAGAAATCTTACTAACCTTCATTGGTAATATAACTGTCTTCTTTCAACTCTTCAATAATAGAAACATTTTGTTCGTATGTGAATTATTCCCTGACTCTTTAAGAAGCTATGAGAAGTTTTAATCTATCGACCAATTCATCAGGATTGTTCCAATATACAGGAGAAAAACGATCACCAACTTCATCTTTATATAATCCGCTTCCAACATAATCGGATATTAAATGTATTTTCGGGTGGTTTTCATCTCCTGAACGAATGTTAGCATTCGTTCGACAAACAAGTTCTTTATATTTCTGAAAATCAGTATCGGAATGTCCGTTTAAAAAGTTTTAAACAATAATTCAAACAATCCTTGACTCACATCAGTTACATAATCATCAATTTTAATTATATTGTCAGGCAGAAACATTATTACAAAATCTCCCAAGAACCAGATGTTGTCATGACGATAAACAGTACAGGTCGTATCGCACATAGACGAAGATTGTTTTAAAGCTAAATAATGCCGTGTTAAATGAGAAAGAGGTTGCTTTTTGTTCTTCTTTATTAAAGGTTCTTCAGTTTTAATTTCCAAAACTGTTTCATTAGGTTTATTCAACACAGAATGTAATGTATCCATTCTACTCATAACAGGTTTAAATATTTCTTATTCTAAAATATCCCATTTGTTTTGTAAATATTTTTCTTCCACAGCAGATACGAACTTGTGTAATTTTAAAGCAGAGGCAGGCATGTTTAATTATATTACATTAATTTCAATCTATTTATATATGAATTTTTTCTAACTGATGTTCTAGGTCGAATAATTTGTGCTTTATCAATCTTATCTACTTTACTTAAAACAACATCTAATTTTGTTATAGTTTTAGCTTTCAAATCATTAATAAAATAATTTATTTGTCTTACTAAATCATTATTTTGTTTTCTCAAATTTATTGGCGTAATTAAATCAAATTTTTTTCTAATGAATTCATCTCTTATATATTGAGTTATTTGTTCCATTCGTGTTTCAAGCTGTTTTGTAATATTATCGTTTACCACTTCATTAATTACAACTCTTAAATTTTCTTGCATTTCTGTAAGTTTTGCTGTAAAAACTATGTTTAATCGTTAAAATCGTTACTAAATCCATTTAAATGTTCTTCTATTCTAAATCCATTGCTCTGCAAATCATTGCTAGTAGTGCTTAAAATGTTTGCAATTATACTCGTGTTTTTATAAAAATTATCATTCAAATCCAATAACTTTATTAATTTCTCTTGAATATCGTTTGATTGCGATTTAAATAAGTTTAACATAATAGTTTTTAAGTGTTTCACGTAACATAGCATCGCTATCTTTCACAGCCGTACCCATATTACGTAATATACGTCAGATCAAATAACAATTCCCATCGCGATTTTTGGTTAAACAGCTATTGTTATGATTGCATTTTATACAGCTATGTCCAAACTTTGAAATACTCATTGTTCTTCGCCAGGAAGTAAAAACCTGTCCATACCAGACCTATAATTGCCTTTATATACGGAAAGTGTTGGTATAAACACAAAAAAAAACAATATTTTTCTTTCCAACAGTAAAAACACTTATCTTTAAGCTTTGTAAATGTCACATCGCCTAAAACATGACCATTTTAAATATGTTACAGATTTGTATTATCCATTTTAAATTCAATTACCATATTAGCATTATAGCATAAATTATGTTTCGGTATACGTGGGTAAATTTGCGATAGATAAAAACAATCAACGTTTGAATGTCGACCAAAACTGAAATATTGCTGTATTTTACCCTGCAGTTCACACCAAACATCGTCAAAAATAAATACGGAATTGGGTAATGGTTCATTTGGAAGCACTATAGCTTCTTTATTTATAAAATGCTCACTAATCGTTGATATTTCTCTTGTTGTATTGTATTAGAAAACACATATACATTTTCAAATGTAAGTCTGTTTGGATTCTCCAACAGCGTCATAAAGATTTTCCATGTGAAGAAGGACCGCTTCTTATACAACGTATATTTGATGGTAATGCAATACCATGTTTCTGTTCAATAACGTTTTCTTTCATATTACTGGTAGATGTACATTTTGTTTTATAACATTCATTTCTACACAATTACACATTATAATGTAATGTACTAACATAAAACTATAAATGTAAATATACATGTAGGTTCACGTACAGTTGAAAACAATGGCTCATACTAAATGTATCAAAAAAGGACATGGTGTATTGAATATATTGATTAATAAATTACCATTTGAATTGCATTTACCAAAGTACAATTATTGCAGACCAAGTTCTAAACTTGCAAAATGTTTGGCACGGAACAATCAAGAAATAAACTCTTTAGACAATGCATTAACACAATATAGTTTACAATCGAACAAACAATCTGAAAGAAAGACATATAGCGAATACAATTCTAGCCGATAAAGCAGCAAATATAAAGAAGAATCCCTCTACATCTACAGGTGAAAAGCTTGGAGCTTGGGTTGTTGATAAAGGCATGCTCGCGTAGGTGAAGAGAGTCATGGGATTAAAACCTGAAACGAAATGAAAAACAAAGAAAGGAATAATCATTCTGTTCCTATTTACAGCATTAACAGCTCTTGGACCAATCCTCGGAGGGGTTTCGGCAATTAGTAGAGCAGTTAAATCATAAAGTAACGGCATGTATTTGAAAACCTATAAAAATGGACAAGGACGAAAAACCCCAAACGTGGAAAAAAATGCAGAACGTCCTAAATAGTCTTCCAAGATATGCATTAACAAACAAAGATATTAATGTATTTGTAATGAAACTGGATAGGCATGTATATGAGAGACCATTTTCCAAAGATAACAAATCTTCATGAATGTATGATTGTTAATTTAGATTCGAAACAAAATGATGGAAGGCATTGGGTTTGCATTTATTAAAAACATAAATCAATAATTGTATTATAACAGTTTCGGCGATTTACATAATCCAATTGAAAACATGACTATTTTAAAAACATGCAATTAAGGTATAATTACAAAACATAGCAATTACCAAATACAATCAATTGCGGACATTTATGTTTAAGCTTTTTGATTATTAATAGGGTATATATAGGTAATTGTAATAGTAAAACATATTAGTAATACAAGGTGCACATAAATTATCTTACAAATTTAAACGTTAATAACTGGAAAACTAGACTAGATAATAACGAACGGATTTCAACATGTGACAAGATAACCCATAAAGTTTTGTTCCCTCATTCATACACTTCAATGTGAGCATCCCTAGTGGCATGGACAACACCCAGTTGATATTCAATTTCTTGACATGTACGCCCCAGCACCTCCATGGTGACACGTTCAAATGCACTGCGAATGAGTGTCTTTAACTCCTGTAGGTCTGTGACCTTAGTTCGGTACACATGGTCCTTGACAAAACTCCATAAGAAGTCGAGTGGTGTTATGTCAGGTGATCGTGATGGCAACCGAATAAGACCATCGTATCCAATCCACCTATCTGGAAATACTTCATCCATAAATTGATGGACAATTAAGGACCAGTGAGGTGGTGCCCCATACTACTGGAAGATGACATCAGGTTGTGGGTGTTCCAATTGTGGCATGGCAAACTCCTGTAACATGTCCAGGTAAACACCATTGTTGATGGTAGACTCCATGAGAAAGAATGGACCAATAATGCAATTGTGCATAAGCCCGCACCACACATTGGCTTTGGGACTGTCTCTTTTCATTTCATGTGTCACATGAGGATGCTCTAATCCCCAAATACGAACTTTATGTCGATTCAGTTTGCCTGATATATGAAATATTGACTCATCAGAGAAACTAATCATTTTCAGGAAGTTATTGTTTGCTTCGATCTTGGTGAGCATATCCACTGTAAACTGTTTGCACTGAGGTTTGTCCGTAGGCTGTAGTGTCTGAAGCAGCTGAACGTTGTAGGCATAAATTCGTAACCTTGTATGCAAGACCTCATGCACTGTTAATCGTGGCATTTCCAACTGTCTGGCTGTTGTAAGCACTGATTTTGTCCGACTCCTCGCAAACGCCTCCCTTACCTTGTCCACTGAGGCATCTGAAACAGATGGGCGACTTGCCCCCTGTTTATGGAGAACACTTCATGTTTCAATAAATGACGTATGCCAAGCCTGAATACTTGGTCGGGATGGAAGTTCCTTTCCATTCTCTGTCCAGAAGTTTCTTTGCACTTGGGTATCGGACTTGGTCTCTATGAACCAGGCTACAGTCTGAGATTTCTCCTGGGGCATCCACATTTGTCGTCCAATCTGCGTCACCTGGAACAGGACAAAACTTTATGAGTTATCTTGTCACATGTTGAAAATCATTTGTTATTATCTAGTCTAGTTTTCACATTATTAGCGTCTTAAGTTGTAAAGATAATGTATGGACACCAAGTATGTCAACTACATTGATATTAAGTGGAAATTCGTCACAATTGTGTATGGTTTATTCCCTGCATTGGAGTTAGATGGAGATTGGCAAATAAGTCTAATCGAATTCGTTGCTTACAACAGCATACCAAGCATTGATATGCATAACCAATCATTTATGGCTAATATTTGTAAAAAAACATACAAGATTGTAATACTGGTAGGATCTTATCAGTTGGATGACCTTGAAACATTCATTAAAGTGGCATTACCTGAGGTTGCATGTTTCTAATTACATGTTAATAATTCTAAATATATTATCAGTAAATGTATGTCGCATTATTTTTATTTTGTAGGCGGTTCATATTTGAACGGAAAACCGACAATTACAATACATGAATCCACATGTGCTGTGGCTTCAGGATATAAAATAATTGAAAAATCTAATACATTGATATATCTTCGAGTAATAGTGAATCATGTTGAAGAAATAGTTGTTACAATTGTCGATCAAGAAAGTAAACATATTAATTTTTGAAACAAAGGAATTACCATTTGTTTCCATTTAAAAAAAAGCTGTGTAAACAGTCGCATTCTGTTGCACATTACAATAAAAATGGGTATTGCGTATAACACCCAATACGGACATAAACTAGGTGATTCTTTTAAGAAGTATCTCTCTAAGGAATGTATTTCGAAGAGAGAAAGTATAAAAAGATGTAAACATGAACATAAAATGCTCACTTCAAATAGTTACCCATGAAGTTAACACGATGCAACGAATTGTGTTTAAAATAATTAGGATATACTATTAATAGAAATGGAATACATACTTAATGTTGAAGAACTAATCAGCTATGAAAATGTATTAACAAATACATGTGTATGAACCATTCTGAGCAAGTCTGTACATTTTTTCCGTTGGAAATAAGGATTTCGATACAAAATCACGATATGTATATGTTATCATCGAAATAAAGTTTAAGGTTTATAGGAACAATTAAAACGACAGCCGATGCAAGTAATCAGCCACTACAAAAATAGTAAGAAATTGAATTGTTTATTTAATAGACAGAATTACATATCTACTAAATGGCGTGGAAATTGATAAAACAGGAGTGTCGGAATTACTTACACTATAAATAACTATATCTTGGGAACTGTAAACGATCTCTATACAGCGCTTATGGCTGGGTGGAGCAATGCTAGTAATTACTCATTACAAATATACCCAGGTGGAAAATACCTAAGTTGTTATACTGGTAGGTATGGTTTTGGGATTTGCTGAAGACTAAAAACATGTCATATTAAATCCTAAACAAGAATTAGTTATTCTATTTGGCAATATACATGTGAATGCCATATACGATACAGCTAATAATGAGGAAGGCGTAAAATTTGCATTAAGCAGTGTGGAATGGTTGAGGCCACATTTTGAAATTAACACTCGTGAACATGTAACATTGTTAAAATTAATCGAAAAAGGGAAGAATTTAGACATTACATTCAGATCGTGGGGATTAGAAGTTTTTTCCAACTCTACCATTATCTCGAAAAATAGTGTGGAGTGTGAAATCAAGTTTTTCATTGGAAAAATTAAAATATTTTATTTGTTTTCAAACAAATCGATAAAACAATTTAAAAGTCGATAGATCAGTATTCGATATTGTGATATGAAAAATATTTAACTGTATCTAAGCAGTCAAGCTTACCTGTATGTGGATTTAAAAATGAACTTTGTCAATGGGAAATTCCTTATTTCATATTTATATGTTTACAGTTTTTCAGGAAACATATTATAACAAAAGCAGTTAGCCGGTCCTAGAACCTGAAACATTCAATAGTAGAGGAGCATTATTTGTGTTTTATGTAAGCAAGCAGTATGACACAATTACAAATAGCATGATTGATTCACAAATTTAAATTATTGCAAATACACCAATTCCAGCAAATACACAAGCTTATGCTCTTATAATTCATGATAAATGAGAGAGTTACAATGTAAGAGATAAGCTGGTGAAAATAATTAATTGAATCAGTAGATGATGAATCACAGTTACAACAAGATGTTTTGCAATGTACAAGGATTTCAATCTGCAGAAAGAAAATTAGCATTAAATAATTGGCTATTACTAATATGGAAGAACACACAGCTGTACTCAGCTTCAAATCGCCATTTGACTGGAAATATCTCTCTCCCAAATACAAGAAATAAAATAGATGGGTTACTAAACATCACCACGGTTTAAAAATGGAAGAGTGGGTGTATGTAGTATGAGAATATTGAAGATATTTGCAAACATTACCTAAATAATTGTGAAATATACATAGCTGGAATTGATCAAAAATGTATTTTCGAAAGTGTGTATAACAGGGAAGAAGTAGGTATGGAAAAGGATAGACAATTGCCCCTCATTGAAACAATTGTGTGTAACATATGGCTCTAATTCGTCATTGTTATCTGCAAAGGAAAACTTTGGGCAATAGTGTCCAACTGGAGTGAAACGGACTATGATGATTCGCCTCCCGAATCTCATGTACATATTATTCGAGTAATGTGACACTATTTAGGATGATTGAAATTTAATATAAAAATAATTGATTGTATGGTATACACTCGTTTGTAAAGATGGATCAAGAGAACAAAATCACATGCTCGTGCATACAGAAATCCCAAAGTATAGTGAATATCAGCAAGTTATTAGCACGTTGGAGCAAATCCATTTAGACTTTGTTTTGGAAATAAATAATTATGACATCCTGTAGCTGGTTATCTATTTTGAATCATCCTATAAGTGATTGTTTGATGCTGTGTTTTTGGGAGTTCTGTAGTTACTTGCATAGATTTCGAAACATGGTATATTAAAATTTGTTGAAATAATAATATGTTTGTATACATTCTTTTATTAATTAATGTTTTAAAATTAATTCATTTCGTGCTCTTATTTAACCTATCTTTATTAAAAGTGAACTAGTTTTCCTAATAAAAATATTTTCTTGTCAGAGATAGGGAAATGTTCTGGAAGGAGCACTCTAACCACTTTTATATAACCAAATAAGTAATGTACAATATCGGGCAAGACATGGCTGATATAAACTGGGTTTCAACCGTATTTAGATCATGTACAACTGTAATCTAGTTTCTGACTTTCAGTCTTGGGTAGCTATGATTTTAATACATTTATTCTGGGTTCAAGTCTCGAGTTAGGTAGGAATGTAACCTTGTAAAAGAAATAACGAACGTAACACTGCTAATTAAAATAATATAAATCTGTTTGTGTATGTGAAAAAGGTAGATATGCTCTATTTTATATATTTTTAACCTTAAATGATTTGCATCGAAAATTTACAATAACAAATTACTACCTGACTAATTTATACTAGCTTCGAATGGGTATACTTATAGTTTTTGCCTGTTTCTCAAGACATGAAAAAAGTTATGATTAGAGATCTGAGGTCTTAGCAGTGTGACTGCTCCCTGTCCAGAGTCATATAACTTCAAGGTTAAATTTCAACATTTTTCCATTAGTACCAACTACAAAACCCGAGATTTCAGACGTTGCCAGCCTGAGTCCAACAAACTCCCACAGAATGCATTTCTGTCTATAATACCCTAGCGAAAGTCTCTCTTTTCACAAAGCAAACTGTCAAGGTCTGTCCTGGTCGGGATGATACTTCAGGTCAACAATTTTAACTGCGAAGGATAGCAAGGTCAAAACATCTTCCTAGCTGTTTGAAAATTTTCGAGAGTAAAAATTTTGTGTCTCATTCTTGACAAAATTTAATATTCACTTCACAAGTTCCATTATGTAGGAAAATATACATAAATTAAAAAATATATATATACAAGATGTATATTAAAATAAACTAATATTTATGAAACAACTTTTAATTCCCCTCACACACTAACCTTTACCAACAAACTTAAAAAAAAATCTCATAAAATATAATTTTAATCATATTGAAATAATGTTTGGGCACATTAACAGACAAAAATAACAGTATATGTTGAGCATAGATATGATTATTAATATACAGAATAACCAAATGTGAACATACATACTAAAAATAAATCATAAAGTGTAACACATTTCTGAATTAAGATATGACATATTTTGAATAAAAAAAATTTTGATGATAATTGAAGGTTTGCAGAAATATTGGGTGATGTCATAATATTGTGAACCATAATACTTAATTCTATTAAAAAGTAATTACATTTAAAGTTTAGAAAAAAATAAATTAATAATACATTTAAAAGATTAGAGTTATCTTATATAAGTTTATAGAGTTATAATAGCAACCATGAATGGTAATTATGTATTACAATACTTTGATTTTTCCATAAATTATATTTATCACTTTATTTACTTCATTTATCTCTATTACATAGCTTATCCTGTATTTGCTTACTAAACAGAATTTATTAGATATGAAGCAGAAGTTATTTTGCTGATAAATAAATGTTGTTTATTTCTTCGAGGAAGAAACTTAACAGAGAGGTTTGTCTCAGAGGTTGGGGTGTCGGCATGAGGATATTTGAAAGTCGGAGTTGTCGGAAGGGAGGGTGCTGGGTGTTTGAACTTCCAGTTGGAGGGGAGAAATCAGACTTCTAGAATATTTGCCTGGGAATTTGAAATTTTTATAGGGCTTTAGCATCTATACCCATTCCACTATTTCCAGTCGTTTGTCAGTTTGGTTCACTTTAGCGTGTCATACTCATATGAAGATTATTTTCTTGGGTTCTCTACCCAAGATTTTAAAATGAACTCATGGATTTTAACTGGGATTATTTTAATGATCTATTGAATGGACCAGATGCCTTAGCAAAAGTGAACCTACTCTACAACCATTTCTCTTGTCACACCTTCAATGTTAAGAAAAGTTACAGTGACGAATCCAACAGTGACGCCTTCGACGTCGAAACCAAGTATATTGAAAGCTGCATTAAGCAGACCACATCGAGGTCTGCAACAACATCGAGGGCTACAGCTGCGCCTGCGATGCCGAGGGCTTAGCAACGCCTTCGACGTCGACCTCAACACCTTCGACATTGAGATTGGAACCTCTAGATTTATCATAATTTAGCAAATCAGGTGAGATATGTATACAAAAATTAACCAATGTGTTCCTGCTACAATCCACTAGATTTAACCTCAAATAATGCACGGGAAGATATGTCAAAAAACAAGTAATACCAATATTTGGAAGAGTTTTTAGAGTTCAATTTTGTGATTTCACCCTAGTCAAGTTTACCATCTCCTGAATTATTATCACCCGAATCGCTGCAGCATAAATTAATTTCCCCACCCCCTCCTCCCTCCACCTTTCATACCTTCACTACAGAAAATTATTTATACTCCTATATCATCACCAAAATCACCACCAACACCTGTTGTTCCGGTAAAGAAACACAAATTCAGCTTATCTCATAGTTCTAAATGGAAATTTTAATGAAAAAATTCTAACTTACAGTGATGCTTTCTGATGCAACATGTTTGATTTATCTTTTTTCAGTTTTACAATTTTAAGTATATTCTAATATGATTTGGTGATATAGTTTTCAGGTGCAATATTATGTGAAATTTTTATAAATGTAATGATTTTTCACTGGTAATAAGCTGAGGAATTTTTACAGTTATGATTGAAAGTATAAAGTTGGAACGATTTTAAAGAAAGATCATTCATTCAGTTTGTTAAAAAGTTTAATCGATTTTTAGAAAAATTCTTTCAAGTTTTAACGATTGACTAGAATGTTTATAAAATTACTTTCAATTTCTAAAGACTTGTTTAACAATTTTAAAGAAAGATCATTCTATTTGATAAAAAGGTTAACGATTCTAAAGACTTGTTTTACAATTTCAAATACCCATAACTCTATTTGATAAAAAGTTTAACAATTCTAAATACTTGTTTTACAATTTCAATTACTTGTTTTACAATTTGAAAGACCCATCTTTCAATTTGATAAACAGTTTTGCTATTTTAAAGACTTGTTCTACAATTTCAAATACCCATAATTCAATTTGATAAATAGTTTAATGGTTCTAAAGTCTTGTTTTACAATTTTAAAGACACATCATTCAATTTTATAAAAAGTGTAACTATTCTAAAGACTTTTTTTATGATTTCAAAGATCCATAATTTAGTTTGATAAAAAGTTTTATGATTTCAAATACTTCTTTTACATTTTCAAAGACCCATAATGTAATTTTATTAAAAGTTTAATGATTCTAAAGACTTGTTTTACAATGCGAAAGACCTATAACTCAGTTTGATGAAAAGTTTAATGATTCTAAAGACTTGTTTTACAATTTCAAAGATCCATAATTCAATTTGATAGAAAATTTTATTATTTTAAAGACAAATGTCTAAAAAACCGGTAATTTAATAATGCTTTGCTAAGAAAGATAATGATTTCTGAAGGAAAATGTTGGCAAGTTTTTAATGAAATTTATTATTTCAATCATAAAATTTTGGAGAGTTTTTTTCAGTCCTAACATACTCTGTTGTGGTTATTTTTTACAGTTTTATGGCGTGGTAGGGTGTTCTGGTTAAAAAAGCCAGAATGGCTTACACATGTAATGATAAATATATTTAATGATTTTAAGTTATAACATACTCTGTTGTGATTTTTTTTTTCCTTTTTTTTAACGTAAGATGGTGTTTCGGTGTAAAAAAAAGCCACAATGGATAACAGCCCTAACATGTTGATATATGTTAGTAATTAATTATATTATTTGTGATGTAACATGGAGTAGCGATATCATTAAAACTTGTAAGGTTTTCAATACTACCATATTTCATGTGAATATGTAAATAAATAGTTTTACGAATGTTAACTAAGCAATGTGCTATGATTTTTTTTGATAAAAAAAGAATTTTTTTCTATATTAAATTTGAATACTGTGAGTTGTTTTTATTAGTATGAACAATTTTCCTTGTCATTGTATAATATATTGTGTGTATTACTTAACCAAAATAAAAATAATTCTTGGTAATAATTAAGAGAGTTGGAGAGCATCAGTGTTGCATTGAATTCGAAGTCTGCTAACTGGAAAATAATAATTTTACAAATTGTTTGATGTCAAGTTGATGAGAGAGAAAAAAACTAACATTTCAATTAAAACACAGTATGAAGAGCTGAGGAGAACTTACTTAAAATGCTGGAGAGAAACGAACATGTCTGAAAGAATGAATTTCTAAACAAAAGGAACAGGCTTGGATATCTCGAGAAAAATTTACTGGCCTGTTGGCCAAGAACTCAAGGGAATTTAACAAAACCAAGAATCTATTCACACAGAAACCTTTTCAGGGCCAAATATAATGAGCCCTTCGCATCACACCACAATGCTTCTCTGCTGTCCTTGAATTGGGAATGTTCAACCGACTTTTAAATTAAAGAAATATTTTTCTTTCACATCAACAAGATTACAACTACTGCAGAATCAACACACAGATGTCTGGTGGTGAAAAACACAGTCATTTTTTACACAATATCAAAAAATGTAATTGAAAAATTCTTTTAAAAATTCATTTATCCCTCCTTATATAGTAAATGGATACAAAATGGCTGTTATTTTCCTTTGAATTTATGTTAAATATTACATACTCTTTCAGGAAAATCAGTTGAAATATCTTGAAATTTAATAGATTTCAGCTCCGATAGCAGTCATTTCAAGCTGGATATTTATTATTTCAGTAATATCACATCTGTATTTATTTTCTAGGGACAAGAATTTGTAAATATATACTCATTTTACGGTAGAAATTCAAAAGTGGGACAACTACATGTAAATTTTATTTAGAAAACCGATTGAAAGTATAAGATTTATTGAACAAGTTTGTTTAACATACGTTTTAAATGTTTGAAAAATAGAGTTTAACTTGAGTATTTGTTTACATCGTAATGGTTAAAAAAATTGAATAGAGATGTGTGTTTGTCATTACATACAAAAATGTCTTATAGCTGTGTTGGTATAAAAATACGGGCTGAAAATACACGCACATTGTTTGTGCGGAATACCACGCCTCTCATTACGATGTCTCTTTGTATTGCGCCTGCTGTCACAGCGAACATCCTTCATGAGCACCCAAATTACAGGTGAGGCAAAACTTTTTTTTTTGTGGTGTGTATTTACTCATGCGTCATATGGTGAAGATCTGTTTTATTATTTGATCTTTGGAAATTAAAACAAAACTGTTCGAGCTGGCTCTTATGAACTCGTATTATGGTTGTATACTAGTACCCTATGTATAAAGAAACTTTTCATAATAAGACATTTCTGTAATAATTTTTAATACCATTCATTACTGATTTTCGTTTGCAGTCGCGTTTATTTCGACTTTTACTGATATATAGGTTAAAATATCTTTGACTTCTTCTCAGAAATCGATGTAAATAAATTAATATGTGTAAACCTTGTACGATAGTAAGAGGTGAATTTTTTGTTTTGTTTAAGTGGGGTAACCTACTTGGTTTTAAGTTTATTATCTGTATATAAAATTATTTACATATACACATTTATAGTTTACTATACATTATGGTTTATACTATATATTTAATACATTATATATACGTATATTATATATAAGCTGCGCCCTTCTTTTACAAGTGGAAGGAATTTTAAATCTATTGTTGACATATTATTGTACAATGTTGCCTCATTGTATTTCCAGTATAACTCACAAATCAGTAACTGAAAACTTGTCAAAATAATCATATGAATTCATAATCAAACCTGCACTAGACTGTGTTCCTTTAAACTTTGTAAAAACTTTTACGCTGAGTGACACAGGAATGATCGCTTATCTTAGTTTTAAAAAAATGAGATCCCTACTTCTGGTTACGAGACTGATAATTCTGATGGCCTCCAGTTTGTATGTTTTCAAGACAAAGCTTCCCATGTGGATATTAGATACAGTGTTTCTCTTAGTGCTCCTTGTTCCTTTTGAATAATTATTTAGAACCTCACTACTTCCTTCTAATTCGCTAGTTAGCTCAGGCAAGCTCAGGACAACCAGTTACATTTACATATTCACTTATATTATTTAATGTTACTGCCACGATTGGTGGGGAATATATGTGTTGTTTCTCGTTGATTAAATCCGAGTATTTCACATCCCATAGCCTTAAAAAAATCCAATTTTATTTTTTGTATAACTATACTTTTCTAATCAGTTTAATAGTAAAAACTCAACTCGTTTAAAATTTAATTCTCACAGCTCACAACATTTTTTACACGAAAGTAAATGTAGTTATTTGATGATGGTAATTTTACTTAAATAACGAAACTAGATGTAACAATAATGTCAATGCATTTATGTACTACTGTCAGAAGTAAAATAACAAATTGTAAAACATCTTTCAAACATTAAGAAATATATTTTTTAAAGTATTTTTGGCGTGACAACTGAGTGACACATTTACAGATTCGCTTCTATTTCTACCATTGATTACCTGTGAGACGCGCCGTATTATAGCACGAGTGGTCCTGGGGTATTATTCGTGGCAAAGCATAGCAGTGTGTTTATTGTTATGTGTAAATTTATATCTAGTTTATATTGTATTCCACTCACTAATATGCTGCTGGTATACAATGGGGAAGTCAGTAAACAGCAGTTACAAAAATAACATTCACACGATCTCTTTTCATTGCTCACAAAAGCAATAGGGATAAATGAGTGTTCTCTGTGGAAACAGAGGTGGCCATTAATGTCTGTCTTCACAATGTGTTGTAGTTGATAAAGAGAGTACTTCGCAAATCACTTGCAGTACCTGCTCCCACGAGACCGCGGTTGAGGCTGCATGTATTCAAATGTCTTTAATATCACCAAATTAAAGCTATCAAGTTTATCAAAGATTCCCGACCTGCTAGCTTACTGAGCAGCTGGGCTGCACCGTTCAAGAAGCTGTGGGCAGGAGATGAGATCCCCGGCCACAGCGGAGCTTCGAACCCACGCGTACTTGTCGGCGTGGGCTGTCTTAAGGAGGGCTGTGCCAACATGGTGTAAATTCTGTGGTTAACTACCTCCGTGTAAGCTCTGGCTACACCCTGGCGTGTGTTGTACCTCCGTACCTATTCGCCTTACCCGTTAACAGGATGCCGTTACACTTTACATTTCTTTTATGCGAGTGTTAGCAGCAGAATTATTATATGTGCAGTGTCTTAACTGAAAACTAAGTTTGTGATACCAACTTTTTGTTTTCGGCTGATGTATACAAATATGGAATCTTAATCGATATGAGTACTTATGACTGTTATCGTGTGGGGACAGTAACTTATTTAAAAGAATATGACTAGAGAATCTACGCAGAGAATAAAAATACTGTTATCGAAATCTGACTAAGCGGATGTTTCAAACAAGTCGTCAAATGCTACTGTGTGTAACGTTTCTTTCCTCTGAAAACAAATATTTTTTTATGCGTTTGAAGTTCTTTTTGTAAAAAAATAGGAACAATTATATAATTTTTTACCCATTAATTTATAAAGTACCGTATTTATACACTGTTTTCTTTTCCTAATTCTTTAGTAAATAATGTAACTACACATATGCCTAAATAATAATTTAGATTACATCGACATTTCTTCTAATTTTTGTTTAGTAATAATATACGCAAAAATTTTCATGGAATATAATACCAATTCTTTTCCCTACATTTAGTTCACTTACGTATTTTAAAATAGAAGTTTGCTTTTTCATCACATTTTTATTGGGAGTTTATTTGCATATAACTGATTCTCCTTTTCTTTTGCTAATTACATTTTTACACTTTATTTTACAATATGCGTACTAGTTTATTTTTACAATATCCGTTAGCAAAAACGTAATGACTATGGTTAATACATTTTATCGCATAAAATTGTATGTGACAAGACATACATTTTTTTAAAACCAAAACAAAACATTTTTAAACTGTAAAATTAATTCATGTTATTATAAGCATTAATTTTAAAATACATGTTTTAAAATGATCTACGACATTTAAGATTTTGCTACTTGATTGTCTTTGCAACCAACTTCGTGTTCTTTTGGTTTTTCACTCAATAATGAGCTGGAAAATTTTTTATGAACAATAGTGAATATTTTCCGTGTTTTTAAAATAACAGAAATCTGTATACTTTAATATATTATGTTGGCATTTTTTAAGAAATTAAAATTGAATTCTTCAATAAATATAGTTTTAAAAAAATTGTTTTTAATTTTGGAATATCGTTGGTTTTTATTGGCGTTTCGAAATTATTCAATTTCTTATTATTTTATTTTTATTTTTGAACCAAGACCTGAGTCGCGAAGGTTCTGCGATAAATTAAATTGTTGCCTGTCTTTTCACGCATCCGCGCTGGGCGAGGTGTTAAAGTTGGCGCCTAGCGTTCTGTGCATATGCTGCCATCGTAATCTAAGCAAATTAGTAATCGGATTTGGCCGAAATTGGGACAACGGCGTTTGGCACCGCCATCTTGGAAGTCATTTACCTTTTACCCTTGATTCATAACCTTTGAACTTGACCTTTGAGCCCAACGGCCCCCCTCTAAAAACACCCAAAAATACCCAAAAAATTCAAGAAAATAAAAAATCTAAAAAAATCCAGAAAATTATGATTAGCAAATTATTAAAAAATTAATTTATAAAATTAAAAAAAGATCCCCAGAAATTTTCTATTTTTCTAGGAGTAGGCGAGGTGCCTCAATGACCCAGATGACCTTGGGTCAGGGCAAACGGACCAATCAGGAACTTTGACAATTGACCTTGAAAAAATTCTTAAGAAATTAAAAAAAAAAGTCTAAAAAATCCCTGACAAATCTGTTATTAAAAGTTATTTTAAAAATTCTTAAATGTTTATTATTATAAATTAATTATTAAACCTAAACTTTCCCGAGGTTTCCTTCACCACCCTTCACTAAACAAATTAGTCGGCAGGCCTCCACCCTCTCTACCATACCAAGTCAGCCATCTTGGTAGGCGACCATCAACATGGTTGGCGACCACCATCATGGTAGACATTACTTATCTCCCATATTGGAAGCCGATCTCCATAACCTTGAATGACTTTGAAAACAAAAACTCTATTAACACCATTAACTTCGCGACTAATTATACGTTTGAAATAAATGTTAACTCGTTCGATCGGGCACATCACTACGATGCGAGCATGACATTAGATTGGTGCCACACTTGCACGAGACTCGGGTGGGGACCGGCGACATCCGGTGGCAATCTTGGGCTTGGGCGAACATTTCCAGGCAGTGTATCTCGCCAATCCGATGTGCTAGCGCGATGATATTGGTGCTAAATGTAAAATTTCGTCTAGATATGTCGATTTAAGCAATAAAAGCAAAGTAACCATTTCGTTATCTTTGTTTGATTTCCATATCGCAAAGAAAATATTACCCACCAACACTGGCGTTTTGGGGTAAAACCGACGTGACGGTCGTATCCCCGAGACAACATCACCCCGATTTTTTTCTGTTTATCAGGAGCCCAATTATGTAAGCATCACTAGCTGGGCGTTACCGCGTTTACGATACTCTGATAAAGGCTGTTCACGATAAAGTGAGCACTTTTGAAATCCACCTTTGAAAAATATCACTGGTCCTACATGCATATATTTTAACGAGCGCATTGGTGGTATGCACCCAGTAAAGTTGGTAACGATGGAAGTAAAGTAGTTCCATGTATTAGCGTTGAATAAGAAGTATTACTTTAACATTTGTGAAAACTGAGATTTTTTTATTTTGCTTTCTGTTTTTCTACTACATTAATGTGTAAGAATGAACAGATTTTTAAGATATTTACTTTTCTAATAATTTCACAGATTCATTTGACCGATGCATGAATGAAGCGATCAGGCTTGTGAGAATGTCAATTTTGCACATGGCGGAAGAACACACAATGTTCATACAAGTATATCTGAAGCAGGGCTTTCATAAGTGCCCAGTTTACCGTGAACAGCCTACAAGGAGGTGACTGCTTCTTAACATCTTAACTTTTTATCTGTAGGTACTTCGTGCCATTGTAATCTCCATCATGTTTATTATTTTCACGACGTCAATGGGGTCCCGATAAAGCGGTAAAGTGAATTAGAATCGCACCCCAGGTTGTGATTTCTTTCGTCAAAATTTTTTATTGACCGTTGAGGTAGTGACGTCTGTTTTGATGTCACTTCTCGTAAAAAAAAAAAAAAAAGGAAATCGAAAAAATATTATTAATTAATTAATTTGCCTTATTTTTTGTGGTAAGAGTGCCTTTTCTTCCACAAAACTACGCTGCAATTAAATCTCGACAACTGTAAACCAATTCAGCCATAAAAAGAGGGAAAACACCAGAAACAAACTACAAAATGGTTTACATTTTATACTTACATACACACACGCACACACACGTACACAGCAAACACACAGGTGTGTGGGGAATGAGAGGGGAGTACGGTTAGGTTACTAGTACTATGTAATTACTGGTGACCATTATTGTGAGCATGCGTGCGTAGACATGGCCGTTTTTTTTTATTGAAATTGTCTACATTGTAAATAAGGATGAAAATTAACCACGTTTACAAGTCTCACCACGTTTATTTATAGGCAAAGTGGTTGTGATTGAGGCGCGCGGAAAGCAAATGGATTTTAATAAAACATTGGGGCTGTACGCCATACGCCACTCGAAGTGTTTCTGTTCCCAGAGTGAGTGAGTGAGTGAAGAGATTTGGGTGGCTTTGGACATCGAGGTCTTGATAGTCGATGAGGGTAAAGCGAGGTGAGTATGGAGCAGCGCTGGAATGAAGGGACGTGGGAACAGGGAGATACCCGAGAACACCCGCCAACCAGCTGTATCGTCCAGCACGATTTCCACATGTGAAAATTCGGTTTGCATGGGTGGGGGCGAGTAGTCTAACCACTATACCACCGCGGCCCCTCGGCTCCCAGTGCTTAGCCAAGATGGTTATAGGGTAAGTGTTTGAGTTAACTATTTTGATCAGATGGTCATAACGCTAAAGGCTAGGCAAGTAAGACTGTATTGTCCAAACATAAAATATTTTCGTTATAGACCTATATTTTATTTTTTTTTTTTAGTTTAGGAAATTTATGAGGAAAATAATGCAAAATAGTGGAAGAAGCAATTTTCGCGCTCTTTGTGATTTTATAACATTAAAGAAACTGAGAATTTGCTCTTTAAAATAATTTTATAGATAAATATGATAAATTATAGGATCATGAAATTTGTTATCCTACCCCAAGGTGAACAACGACGTGTAGCATTGTGTGCATTCATTCTTGAAAATGATATGGAAGATGGCACTGTTATTCCGCGCTTGGTGCTCAGTGAAGAGGCCATGTTTCATCTCAATGTTACAGTCAACAGCCACAACGTAAGGATGTGGAAATCGCAGCAGCCACACGCTGTAGTCTAGCACGAGAGAAACTCCCCTAAAATGAATGTATTCTAGGCCGTTTCCCGAGAAAATATTTACGGTGCGTTCTTTTTTCCGGACAATAGAGTTACGGGATTCTCATGCCTACCAATGTCGCAGAACTGGCTTTTCCATCAATTAGCGGCAGATTCAGCTGATTTAATTTTCCAATAGGATGACGCACCAACGCACTGGCACTTGCCAAGCTCGAACACTCCTGAACAACGAGCTTCCGCACCGATGGCTCGGTAGTCAGGGGACTTGCTTAATTGGCATTACACAACTGTCCAACAAGGTCGCCCGATATCACTGCCCATTGCGTTTTTTTTCTTGTGGTGCGATGTGAAGGATTCATGCTATGTGCCACCCCGTCCTACAACAATAAACGAATTAAAATGTAATTTTTTTTTGTTTTAGTGAATTAGTACAATCATTAGTAATCAATATGTGACTTAAAAACAACAAATTCATTCTGTAAAGTCTCGTTGCGTTGTAAAATTGCGGTTACTAGTCAATAGCGGCAACATCGTTATTTGAATCCACTAAAACAATTTAACATTTAAAACATAGAATCTGAACATAATGTAACTTTGATTAGCTTCAAACCTTGCAGAGACTTTTAAGTGTGCAGAATATGCATGCATTTCGAAAGCATAAAATATTTTCACTTTACGAAACTTTACTGCCAGTTGTCAGTGTATGTTTGGATGTAGTACATATAATACGACAGAGTCCTGCTAAGTGGCGAGGTGGGGTAGTTGACAAGACGGCATACGAGGGGGAACGGTGTATGTTTTACATTCCAGGCTGAGGCTCGATACTGACCACATCCATGGATTTTTGTATAAGCAATGTTTTTGTTCTGCAACTAAGCAACTGCACTTAATTTATTTTGCATCGCGATGCACTGTCTTTTCCCCGGTATTTATTTATTTATTAGTCAACTGTAAATACGTGATTTTTTTTTCTGTCTGAATTAGTCAATTTTTTCGGAAGTGATTGGCTGTTTAATTTTTCAACATATTCCGGTTAGAGCAGTTCTAACTGGCAATCAGTAAATAATAACTCGACTCTGATTTAGTGCGCAGGAGTGACCTTTCTTCGTGTTTCCCTATTGACTTCCATAAAATTGTAAAATAAATACATGCCCCACGCCACCTTCTACGGAACAATCGTTGAGAACTGCGCAGCAAGATCACGGCCGGAAATACTCCTTACCGGCGCATGCACGGTTGTTGTCCTCCCCCCCCCCTCCAGTACTCCATGTTCCCACCTGGCTAGTGGGTTGTCGAAGGAGCAGAGGAATGTCCGCGTACAACCTGTAACTTGGTGGCAAGCTACGGGTCGGCCGGCCACCGCTGACACATCACATGCAAATAGGTCACTACGCCTACGCCACCGTGCTGGAAGGTACAGTGTCCCACGAGGAGAGGTGGGGGGAGGGGGACAAAATACTGGCGCGTGCAGCAAGGCCTCTCTGTAAGGCGCGCTGACTGATTGCTCACGCACGCCCGCGACCTGGGTACAGTCGCACCCACCACCGCGGCCTTGTCCCAGGCGAACCCTTCCCTGCCTTCTGGCCACTACCGTCAACCTACTTGTAAGATTAGAAAAAAAATGTACAAAATACAAGTTAGTCAATTAGAGAAAAATTCAAGTCAGCTTATCGAGTGTCGTGAAGGTTTGGTAACATTTTAGGCTATGTTAAATGTTGACATTACGGAACTTACATATGTCTTTTTATCAAGCACTCTTCTTCTTCTTGTATGTTTTTAAATCATGGCACCCACAGAGGTCGGAAAACCGCTAAGAACGAAGGAAATTTAAAAGTGTGTGTGGAGTGAAGTCGCCTAATTTGGTGATAATCTGTCTGCACGTTTCATCGAATTTCCATGCCCTGAAACACTGTCTGTAAATGTTTATATCTTGTTATTTACTTTTAAAAGCTGTATAAAACTGTTATAAGTAATTTTTATTATATGTTTTGTTTTACAAAATAGTGAGGTAAATGCAAAACCCTTGCTATTGCTACTTAATTTGGATAAGGGACCTATTTTGGAGATATTCTTAAATAAATGGCTTACACTAACAATGCATTAGACATTAGTGTACTATAAACATGACTTAATTTCCACAGCTCTTAAAATGACACATTACAAACAAAACCATTAAATGTATATAAAACTAAAACCTTAAAAAATGCAAAAGAATAAAAAAAATTAAAATTTCACAATATTCGTGAACTAATATCTACACCACTATTAAAACAACACATTGCTTAGAGAAAACTAATTCTATATAAAACATCAAAAACATCAAAAGCATGATAAAATTCACATTTCACAATATCCGTTAACTAGTTTCTATGCAATAAGTACATTAAAAAATTAAAAAGATAGAAAACTACAAAAACATGAATTGATTTACATCTGACAATATCTATTAACACATTTCTCCAACACTCTTAAAATAACACATTGCAAAGAGAAATATTAAATAGGCTACATAAAACAATTAAAAACATCAAAAGCAGTAAAAAAATTCACATTTCACAATATCCATGAACAAATTTTTACACCACTCTTAAAATAACACATTGCAAAGAGAAATGTTAAAGGCTTAAAAAAATATTAAAAACATCAAAAACATGAAAGCATTTCACAATAATAACCAGATAGGGAATACTTTTAAAACGTATGAACGAAGAACGAAAATAAATTTGTTCCATAATAAATTGTTATAAATTCTTATGTAAAATAAAAATATTATAGCCCCAACATTTAAAGAGATTCTTTCATTATAAAGTCTTTTCATATTAATCATTACAATTGGTGCGCAAGTTACGAATGTAAACAAGGTCAGTTACTTGTTCGCTTTGGCAAAGTTCGTGATAAGTAATAAGACAAAATGAGCACTGCACCCGCTTACTTCCATTTTCCTTGGTCGTGTCTGAAGAAAAGGCCTTCCTACACGATCTTGCAGTTCCAGATGGTCCAGCTGATGAATCAGCAAGAGTTTTTTTTTTGTGTTTATGGAGTTTTCCTGGATACTGCTGAGGTTTTTCACAGTTGTATCAGAAGTACTAATGATAAGAGTGGATATGTAATGATCCTTCGGGCACACGGAGATCAGTGTGAGGTTCGGAGGCTCGAGAAACTAGCAGGCAATATCAAGCTGGTGGCTTGGCCATTTCCCACCCCCCCCCCTACGTTTTTTCCCTCAAAATCGTATGTTATAGCACAAAAATGCCTTAAAATTTCCTTTTTTCCTTAAAAAATATCCCGTTTTTTCCCTAAAAATGTCATTATTTTCCCTCAAAAATTGCCATGCCCTAGAATGTGCATTAGGTAGCCCCTGATAAATAATTATCGAGCTATTTATAAGATTTGTGGGGCTTCCTTAATGCTTCTAGCCTACGTAATGAGGAATCGATAATGTAAAATTCATTTAATAAATTATTTTATATTATTTAATATAATTTTTAATTAGAAAATTTAAAGACAAAAATATGAAGTGTTAAATATTACCAGACTAATCTTTTCAGGGCACATACGATCATGATGTCTTAATAAAATTATTAGAAAAATTATTATTTTTGAATACATTTTTATAATTAAAAAATTTAAAGACATAACTATCAATGGTTATATACGACCGGACTCGTCTTTTCAAGGAGCATACGATCCTGATGTCATGCCACCTTACTGCTTTGTTTTTTCATGATTTATTATTCCGTGTTTTCTCTTTTTTTCTCTCATGTCTCTCTCATTCCATCTATTTCTCTTTTTCCGTTTTCTTTCTCTCCTCTCGTGTATCTCTTTCTCTTTCACTCTCTCATTCCATCTCTTTCTCTCTTGTCTCTCACTTTCGTTTTCTTTCTTTCCTTTCTCTCTTGTCTCTCTCTCTCTTTCTATCTTGTCTCTCCCATTCCATATATTTCTCTCTTTCCTTTCTTTTCCTCTCCCTCTCTCGTATATCTCTTTCTTTCTCTCTATTTTGTTTCCCTTTCACTCTCTCATTCCATCTCTTCCTCTTTTGTCTCTCACATTCACTTTCTCTCTTTCTTTTGTCTCTTGTCTCTCTCATTCGTTCGACCAATTATTCACACTTGTTCGATTAGTCACGTTTGCTCCACTCCACCGTCATCATAGTTCCTTCATCGCCTGATAAAGTGCGCGAATCGTCAGTGTGTATAATTATTTACGAATTTAAAGATTAAATTTTCCATACACGAGAATGTATATAAAAAATTATCTTAAAGCACATTCCAGGCAGGACTTTTTAAAACATATTCGAATTTTAATACTTTATTTTTTTGAAAATCAGTAGCTTTTCTTAATGTTTTACTTTATTCAATTAGTTTTTACTTTGTACAAAAATTAAGTCGCCTAGCCTTGTAACCACACACGCATGCATGTACGCACGCATCAACAGGTCTGCGAGCCAGCTGTGACAGGCCACGAATGCAGTGACGTCATCAGTGGGCACCGTGCAGGAGGAAGGGGCCGAGTGTAAATGACTATGAGGCACTCGGCTGACCGGCCCTGCCAATGAGACATCTATGAATCGATGCGTTTATAAATAAGTATAGAATTATGTAAATTTATTTTATTTATCATTTGAAAAATACTGAAAAAAAATCTTTCAAAATACAATAAAATGTATAAAAATGCATTTTTAATGCAACATCAGTTTAATTAATTTAAATTTGGTAAATTTCACACTTTATACCATTGAAAAAGAAGAAAAATAATAATGCTCAGACAGGATTTTAACTTAGGGCATTTAGGTCACAAGTCACACATGCTAACCACGTAGCCACTCAACCCACAATATACGATTCCAAGCGAAAGTAAAGAATTCCGTTATACAATTACGGAAATATTTTTAATTTTTTGGTATGCGAATATAATTTGCCCATAGATGGTTTAATAATACTATATTTTAGATAATATTATATTTTTATTTAAGGGCAAGCGATGTGCTGTATTAAAACCATTTCATTATTTTCATTCGGGGCCTGAATGCTTAAGCTTACATCTAATTATTTTTTATTTATTCTTTTTAAGTTATTATGTAGCAAGACGGGTTCTTAAGCACGCGAATATTTATAGTCACAGGTGAATATAACTTGCTATATCTTAGGGCCAGGTTCACGAAATTTTAAGTTTACAAGTAATATTTATAGCTCCAGGAAAGTATGTTTAAGCCTCAAATAACTACTGAAGCCTTGCTTCATATTTGACATGCGTGTCAACTCATCAACTTCAAGAAAATTATGTGTGTGTGTACTCCATTCTCCAGTTAAAAATTGTCCTGCCAGCCCGAAGAGCGTAATTACTGTTCCCGTTTATGGTGCAATAAACTGTGAAAATATACGTCAATATATTTTGTAATTACTATGTGAAGTATATCTGAACTGGTTTAAAATCATTTTAACACTACTCACTCTGTGGACTAGTATGAACGACGTAGTACGCCTAGTGAATTGCGCCGAGCGAGTATTGAACACTGTCGCGGTAAATAAACTTTACAAGTGACTCCAATATAGGCAAAGTTCCTAAAATTGAATTTGATTGCTACTTGCCTACACGCATGTATTCACTAAACCACGCATGTAAAAACATGTTTTGTTCACGTTAAAGTTACACTCAAGATACGTGAAAATAGTAGCCCACATTTTTGAAACACTGCTTACAGATGATAAAAAAGCTGTTAGTACAAGAATGTAGGCCTAATGTTAGTGAAGAATTAACTCTGCAGTGCTGCGGAGAATGCCTTGCTCAAGTTGACTTATCCGCTTCAAGCAGACCAGCCACGCACGTCTATCCTCAACCAGACACTTGGCTAATGCTGGCGAGCGGCGCGCAGCGATCGCGAGGCCGTCAGACGACCCCTCGCGGCAAGTCCCGGAACTAAGAATACGTCTGGCACGTTCAATAAAATCCTTTTACTCTCTTACCCCCTCCGTGATATTTTGAGCCGCATTTTGGTGTGTGATGATGATATTCGGTGAAGTGCTACTTCGCCTTCAATATTATAAATATCACAAAATTGGCATCCTTATAGGTTTTTGTAAGAGGTGGATTTTCTTTGCTATGAATCACGTCTGGTCTGCTGAATATCTATTTTCTATAGCAATACATATTGGTAAAAGCTTTAAAGAGTGGTAGCTATCTCAGTAATGAATTATCTACCAATTTTAGAAGGAATTTTAGTAATTTAATTTTTATATGAATTTATAGTGAAGCTTTGCTTATTGTGGTTCTGCCTCTTTGCCTGTCATGGTTAAGTTTTTTAGAGTTGCGTAATCTTTGGTGTGACAATACTTTTTTTTTTAATGGTGCAGTATATCCACTTGGAGTGAGTGAAGTGAGTGAAGAGATTTGGGCAGCTCTTAACAGCGAGGTCTTGATAGCCGATGAGGGTGAAGCGAGGTGAATATGGATCAGCGCCGGAATGAAAGGGCGGGGAAACGAGAGATCCCCGAGAAAACCCGCCAACCAACGGCATCGTCCAGCACAATTCCCGCATGCGAAAATCCGCAAGTGGCCGGGCCGGGGATTGAGCCCGGATCGCCTTGGTGGGAGGCGAGCAGGCTAACCGCACATCCACCGTGCCCTCCCCCCCTCCCATCCACTTGGGGTAACAACATGAATGTAAATTGTTCTTTGGGAGGCACGTTACAGATTTGACTATGTTGTTATTTCTAATAAAAGTGTTAATTTTTTATAGAACTTAAATCTATTGCATTAATCTTTCCTAATATAGTTAATTGGTAATTATCTAAAAGTGTTCTCTGAAGGAGGTAAGTTTATATAGTTATTCAAGTGATCTGTCTTATAAGAGATTTTAGAATGGTTGTCGCATTGAAATTGTTATTTCCCTAAAATTAGAATAAATATTACCGATTGTATTGTTCACATAAGTACTCCTATTGATGAAACAATGTTTCATAGCCAAAATTCTTGATACTTAATACTTAGGATTACTAGTGCCTCACATGCTCTGTCGTATTTATTCAGTTCTACGATGATTCAGAGATCGACCTACATTAAATTATACGCCTACCCTAGTTTTTCTTATCCCGCCCCCTCCAGAGTACATTTATATGAAACAAGTTAACTGCCAAAATTCGTTTTAAATATTTTATTCAGCTGCACTAATAACCCAAAGGAATTCACAACTTTTATCAAAGCAGGATTATAAATAGATATCGTTACATTTTTGTTTATGGTTGTCTTCCTTGTTTTTGGAGCAGTGACATTTGAATTGTGTAAAATGCAATGTATATATTCTTAGAATCCATGTCAGTTCCATAGAGCCGCGAAGCCAGTTTCGAAACATGGGCGACGACTTAGAAAGCGGACGCGGAGTTTGGTCGATGTAATTGTTGTGTCGCCGGTGCGTTGGACGGGTGCAGGGAGATGACGGAAACACGTCCACGGTCCTGGCTTGAAGAGACGCGGCGTGACGCGCCGGGCCTCGCTGACAGCTGTGAAAGGTCAAGTGAGGGGAACAGATTTGGACACGAGTGCAGAACCTGTTCGTGTCGCCATGTTACTGACCCTACACCGGGCCTCACCACCACTCCGCTTACACGCCGTTCTCTTACATATAACAAATTCGGCCATACATTTCGAATTCCGTAAACGAATCACTTATCAATATATAATTTTTGAGAATATAAATATGAAACTAATTTCATACCTATTGCAGTTCACGGTGAACTGAACAGATTAAAGTCCTAATATGCCTAAGTTTTGTTCATTGAATATACTTCCGTCAACGTAAATATAAAAAAAATGCCATGCATCAAGTTATTGGTATCCACACACACACAGACAAACAAATAATGATGTATAATTAATCACATAAATGTTATTATTTAATATCTTATTAATGCCACAGAAACAATAATAAACATATTTTTAAGTATTATAATTTTGGAAACACTTAGAGATATGAAATGCATATTGCTATAAATATGTCAAGTCAATTAAAAAAATTGTGTAATTTTAAGAAGGAATTTTAGACAAAGGTAGATTTTTAAGTGTTCAGATAACAGCGAAGCTTCTATGAACATTTTTATTCCCTTTTACTCGTTCTGGAATTTGAAAACTAACTGGAAAACCAAGAAAGAACGGGTCTACATACAACTTATTATAATCTCTATAAGCAACGCTTTAATAAACATTGAGCAATTTCTGGCAAAGAAATTTCATTTCCAGTTTCTTGAGAAAAAATATTAAAATGATTATGTGCATTAAAATTGCATATAAATACATATGATTATCTATTTGTTGAATTTCCATAATTCTTTGAACTAGCAACAACCTATGGGTTAGTGTTGACTGCATCAACATATGTATAATAACCTCTTAATTATTTATTTGAGGTTTTATACAGCATTTAAGTAGTCTATTAATTATTATGGCCACTCACTTTGAACTATTTTGGCCAACCAAATTAAGTGACGCAATGGCTACGCATACAAAGGTGAAAGAAAATGGGAGCTCGGAATCACAATTTTTGCAACCTTTCTTCTTTCATTTTTACGATAGTATGCGAAATAAATACGAAAACACTTTTCTCCTTAGAAGTGTGGGGTAACATAGAAAATGTGTAACATAAAACAGGAAAAATAAATAATAATTTGCACTAAGATATTCAATATTTGTCTATCGTTCGTGTGTGCAGGCGCGCGTGCGCGAACGTGAGTTTGCTTACAAAGTTCGATATTTAGAGCGTCATTTATATGCGCCGAAGAAACGCGTTCAATGTATAGCAAAAATGTTGCTTCGAAAACTAAAAAGAACATCGGCAATACATTTGTTAGATAGCTGTTTGAGACATTCTGTAAATACTAGTGTTGCATGGGCGAATAGTAAACTACAGAACTGAACTTCTAACGTTTACACATTTACACAATGGCCGCAGAAAGCGAAGACGCTTGCAAAACACTACCAAACGTCAGTACATTTGTTTTAGACTCCAGATTTTTATAGGTTTCTAAATAGTGGATAAAACCACTTCTCTACTTATCACGAAATAGCCAACAATACGAAATATTTTCAAATCACCTTTTAATATTGAACGTTAAATATTCGATAAGGACTACATTTTAAAGCTGATTTACTACAGTAAAAATAGTAGTTACTTGTTACGGCTTGAAGAGCTGAAATTCGTCTTGTGTCATATGTTGTAGTCCGTATTGACCGTGAGGGCTGGCACTTGCAGCAACGGCTCCCAGCTACTGTGTTTCCGTTAATTGTTTCTCTGAATTACATTTTTAATACTTTACTGGTGCTTATTTATATTACACTAACTTTCAGTCCACGGCTTCGCCTGCGTGTACTAAACGAAGCAGTTACTAATTTACTTTAACGAAGGACGTCTTGTATGTATAATCTCAGGTTCTAAGATTATCAAGCTGCTAGCTGAGCTAACTCTGAAGTAGACCACGTAGAGTTGTTCATGTGAGAAGCAGTTCTCCGTCGAATATCTCACGGCCTGCTTTAGCGAACTTTAGCGACACTTATAGTCATAACAAAACATATGTTGAGGGGGAATTACATTAATTTTATTTCGAAGGATACTAGGATGGAATGAGCTGGTATACGCGTTATGAAAACTTTTCCCCCCGTGCACATCCAGGGAAGACTGCGGCCTCAATGACATCTTTTTACCAAGCTTTCACTTGGAGCCTGGTGCTATTGCAGCTTTCTGGCAGGTTAAGGTTTCACAGTAACATTAATGCGTCTTCAATCTCGAGAAGGGCAGATAGTGTTTTGCAACACGTTAATATTACATACATTGAGCTTATCACAACTCGAGTTTAAATTGTGGACGATTCTGCTAAACCATTTTCTCGCCTGCGCTCGGCCATCACCACACACATGTTTCTCGGACGAAGACAGCTGTACGACTCCTCTACTTGCCTCGCACCGCCACCTCACCAAGTGGCCAGCGCTGGCATCGGGCACGCTCAGCCGGTTTTTCACAAGATAAAAACTACACAATACCTAATATAAAAACATATATTAATAAAATATATAATACAACTATTCACCAAGAATAAATATAAAAATAATTACTATGGCTGGAATACATAAGAGAATATTTAATATGGCTGGCCAGCCTATAGAAATACCTATACGAACAGCCAATCAAAAAAGTTCCACAAAATTTAAATGAGACGATGTAACCGTCTCACAGTTATGTTTGCAATAAATAAATACTGCAACTCAAAGTTTTGTTACTATGCAGCTTGCACATGAACAATATCCCAATTCACATCCCGTCTAAAATTATATATGAAATTATTAACCGCTGCATAAAATGTGAATTAAATACGTACATTTGGCTGTGTGTTGGCGAGTGGGCCAGTTAGGCACTTCATTTTATACAGAGATTGCTCTGCGAATAATATTAGATAGGAAAAGCACAGATGATGCACGGAAATATTAAAGCGCCAGTCAACAGTCTGAAGATACTACAAAAGAGATGCTACGTTAAAGGCCATGACCTAGACTACATACCACCGCAACAAAAAATAAGAGATTAAAAATAATATTTACCACGAATAATAAACTATAACATTGCAATTTATGTTAATGTGACTTATAAACAACTACAGAAGGAGGAAATGTGATGAATTCAAGAAGTAACAAGTAAACAAGTATTGCCTTGGTGAGGCTAGGCTGGCGTAATACAGTCAGCCATTAAACATGTGTAGTTTTGAGATAAAGGTACAAGAAAATATTAAATGAATCGAAACGATTAGTATAACAGCATTGTTAAAATATTTTATAGGCCAAAGAACTAAGAATGTTTTGCATAAAGTTCCATTATTCGGCCAGATTTGTGACGAGAGAATTAAACACTCAGTATCACAACATGGAAAACATAACGGATTGGGTGAGAAAAAGAACGGGTCACATATTTCATAAATGGTCGATAACAGGATGGTAGAGCAACTAGATATAAGAAACCAGTGCGAAGGAGAAGAATGGGTTTAGACCAAAGAAAAGATGGAAAGAGAATATCATTTAGAAACAAGTGAAATATTTTAAAATAGAAGAAGTCAGTGTCAGGTATTATTTTTTATAGCTGGGAATTTTCAATGACAGTGACTTTCGAACTTGTTTGCTTTCAATGACTAAAAATCTATTTTGGAACGTAACGTGTCTAGGACTAACACCATCTTATTTTAATGATGTGCATTGCGTTTTACTAATATTAAATTACAATTAAAGGTTAAAGCGTTAATAATATTTTACATAATTAATTTTTTAAAACTTTAATCTGAAGATCTTCAAAAGTTTGCAGTATGTTCCCGTGATCAAATTCCACACAACGGTGCAGTATATCAATTTGTATCAGAATAAGTTTGAGCAGAAAGAAATAAGGAGTTAATCATTTAAAGAGAGTCAAATAATACATAAAACAAAACCTAATGTGTAAGACACACTGGTAAGTAAATTACCTATACGATCATATTATTGTAATTTAATATTCAGTAACAGTCCCAAATTATGGACGTAATTTAAATGTTATGATCACGTGGTGTTTATGTGATAATCAAGAATCATGCGATTTTTTAAAGTTAAAATTATTATTTGCAAGTTTCGAAAAAATTGAGGTGCAAAATATAATTTCTAGAATACTCACTCCTGAGAGCATTAATATTCGACTAAATTTTAAGACAACGAATTTAGTAAGAATTACTTTAGCTTTAAACCATCAGTATACTGTAGGGCCAAGCAGATGAGTATTTTAAGGTCTGCATGACATCGCTTATGAAAATGTTCTGTTTATATTAAGCACCATAATAATACGTACGGAGGGTGCTTGCTGGGGCGGAAAAAGACAACAAAGAGTGGCGGAAGCGGGAGAACCCCGAGAAAATCCAAAGATCAACGGCCAGGTGACACGAATTAATACTTTTCCGGGTCATGACGTGGCGTTTGGTGTAGCTCTCTGCTCTCGGCAGGTCGCCCGCAATGACGGATGCGATATATAACTGCGGCCGGGACCAGTTCTCCCCTCGAGGGTTTGTTATTGATGACGCTGGCCGGATCGCGCTGGCGGAGATGAAGGTCAGGCGATAGAGGGGGACCCGCGCGCGAAACAGTAGCCGGCGCGGAACACAAACACGCTTGTCGGGACGCGGGCGATAGGTTGGTCACCCTGGATGAGCAGGCAGCCCGCACCACCTTGCCGCTCTGCTGTTGGTATAGCCACGTGGGCGTCCCCGCACGACGTGCCAACCCCAGCATGCGGTGAGCGTTGCAAGTACACGGGACACTAATTAAAACTTAACGCGTTATCTATATAGTCCATTAATGGTTACTTTGTATGCACATTGTGTATTCTTCTGCCTTATGCGAAATTAATGTTGCCATGGTCTTCTCGTCACTTTATTCAGGCGTCGGTCAAGTGCAACTGTGGAATTATTACAAACGAAAATGATTTGAAAATCTGTTAATTTTTACACTCTGATGCATTGAAAAAACATTAAGTGAAATAAATAATTTAAGTTATCACAAATGGTTTATGGCGTGGTTTATTCGACGTTAAGATATGGAACTACTTTCCATCCATCGTTACCAACTTTACTGGGCGAATGTCACTCAGTGCGCCCATTAAAATACATGCACTCAGTGGTAGTGACTTTTTTCTAAGGTTAATTTCTAAAATGCTCACTTTATCGTGAACAACCTTTACTACACATTACTGATACACCTATTTCCCCCCTTTTTTATGCATATTTAATATTATAACTTATAAGTAAAATATAAGTAACTTTTCTGTTTAACTAGCAATAAGATATTCTTACGTTAAAAGAATTATAAACGAGTATGATAAAATACATATTTAGGAAAGACCTAACATGTTATACGTGGTGTGATTTTTAAAAGCTCTGATTGAAAAAGTGTGCAGAAACTGCGAATAGACTATAGTTGTCGGTTTGGGAACACGCACTGAAAAACCAAGAAATGCGAGATAGTTTCTCCTTCGCCAGTTTCGCAAGCAAATATTTTTCCATAAATGCATTTCTGTAATGCTATTAGTTTCTCTATAAATTTGCACATTTCATTGCGTCACAAGATATTATTCTTGAGAAATGTACATGAGCAAACCTCTCCATAAAAAATGCAGTACATGTCTTTGTTAGTAACAGTTAACAACAATAATGTGCTATCTGCGTTAACACATGTACCGAGGACTAAAAGATCCGTTCTTTTAAGAGCAGCTGTCGAAAGTTTCCTTCATAAAACTAAGAAGTTTCTAATAGTGAAATAATTAATCCTCAAATTGTACAGACTTTTTGGTGAGTGGTATTTGTGTCGTAGTTAGGTTAACCGGGCGTTTTTTTTTTTTTTTTTTGCCCTGCTAACTTTCTCCTTTCTCCCATTTCGCATTTTCCGTTGCGAGTAAAATTAAACATTTTCATATACTCAAGTAAAAATTTAGGTCGAAACACCACCCAAATAAACTTTTGATGAGATGTTACAACTAAGAATTTATTATCTACCTACTTCACCTACTTCACTGCTGAAATTATTTATTAACGTTTTAATATAGTTGTAAATTTTGAGAGCTCCGTTAATTTACTTTTGTTACTCTTTGCACTTCCGTCACGTGTACAAATTAATATCTTCATTGATCCAATGGCTTGTGACCAAGTTTCAAATCAAGTGGCCAGTTTCAGTGATCACCGACTCTCCTTGCAATAGAAGGGTTGTTGGGGTTTAACGTCGTATCGACAGCGAGGTGGTTACAGTATAAACTAATGGCTCGAACAATCAGAATAGGGGAAGTAACCCTCCCAACTTTCCCTGGAGCGATAACTGGATTACATGGAAAATCGATATCAAGATGGTCGGGCCGAGAATAGAACACGAGTCCTCTAGAATTCAAGTCACTTCTGCATCACTTGATGAATAAAACTTAAATAGAATTGCGATCTTTTATTTTTTACTTTTACAGTAGGTTATGGACGATAACATAAATAAATGTTATTATATACAGGATCGTCTGACTAACATGGACACCATCAAAATTTCCGGAACGGTGACAGATAGCGAAATGCGTTTTCCCCTAAAAGAAATTACGTACGAAGGCAAGTGATTTGCCGCAAAGTGACTAATCGTAATACATGTTTGGACAGAAATAATTAAACCACATATGATTTTTCCCCTGGAGACATACATTTATTTAAACGGCATCTTAAAGTACGTGCAAAGAGGAATTCAGTGATATAGCATATGCAATGTAAAGTAACACAGAAACGCCAAGCAATAGTGTACAACTATTATTAAGTTAGGTGGGCCGGCAGCATGGGGCAGTGGACCTGCACTCGCAGCGGTAAGCAAGCAACACGTGCCGTGACTCATCCTAGCGGAACCGCTTCCTAATAGCAGCTCAAAACCAGTCCCCGTAATCTGCTATGGTGAGTGGTATTGCTGTGTGTGACTGTACGTACGCAGTGAAGATCACTGATGAAGAAATCTGGGTGCTCTATTTACGGCGAGTGTAGCAGAAATGCCAAGCAAGCAATCCAAATGTATGGTGACAGGTATCCTATTCGGACGCCCATCACATGGCAAACGATACGAAGAATTTGCACACGTCTTTTGTCACGAGGGGATTGGAATCCCACAACACGAGTGCGACGAAAGACTGCTACGAGCGAGATGCATCAACACGATGTGTTGGCACGTGTTGATGCAAACACCAACATGGGTACGCGAGAACTTTCCAGGTTCATATAGGAACAAAAAAAATATGTTTCGGATACTGTACAAACAGAAATTTGATCAATTTACTATACAAGAACTTACTGGTAGCCTCAAACAGGAATGGTGCAATGATTTCCTTTGTTTCCAGTTTCCATCTTATCTAATCTTAAATTGGAAACAAACATTTACTTGTAGGTGATTTCCAGCAGCGTGTTCAGTTTTGTAGGTTTGCTCTGATGTCTGTAAGGGATGACAGCAATTGTCTGAAGAACATACTATTTAGCAACGAAGCGACCTTCACAAACCATGGACGCGTAAATGTACGAAAAATGCATTACTGGGCGACGGAGAATCCGCTTTGCGTCTGGCACTTGGAGCACCAGCGACAGTGGAACGTGAACTTGTGTGGAATCGTCGGAGACTACGTCATAGGGCAATACTTTAATCACGGTAGAATGATCAGCTGTACGTAAGCCCATTTAGTCAGAGAAACCTTATCGGCACTTCCGGAAGACATACCGCTCGACATACGTCGTGATATGTGGTTTCAACATAATGGTGGTCGTTCGCATTTTGTTTTGGCGGCGAGGCAAGTGTTAAATTAAATGTTTCCAAACCAGTGGTTAGGGCGTGGTGGTGTTGTAAGATGGCCATCTCGCTCCCCAACCACACACCTGTCGATTTTTTCCTGTGGGGAATACTGAAAGATAGGGTGTAAAACACGGTTCCTACGACGTCAGAAGACATGCAGGAACGCATTGTGGCAGCTTGCAGAGGCGTTACGCCCAAAACACTTCAGGCTGCTTATCGCTCGCTACATGTGCGTTCACAGATGTCTATGGCAAACACATCGAGCACAAGCTGTGAAAAGACCTAATGCGCAGCGTTTAAACCATAACTGTGCTTCTTGTACTATGCATGCAGATGCGATTGCATTTCTCCTTAGGTTTGTTTGTTCTATTTCTCTTGTGCAGTTGTACGCACTCATTACTCAGTACAGTTAATGACTAGGAAACAGATCTCCTGAAATACGTTGGTATCCGAATATTGTGTAATGTATTAATATAGGCCGTTCACGGTAAAGTGAGCACTTTTTAAGGCCCTTCCAACATCTTTTAACCACTAATAAATATATCTTATTGCAGCATCAGGCATTAAACTGTGAAGGTAGTGAAATGTATACACTCCATTTATTCGTCACAAAGCAATGTTTATATTAAAATGCAGAAGGAGGATGGAGAAAGGACGAAAGGAATAATTCATAAGGGCCTTTAAAAGTGCTTACTTTACTGTGAACAGCCTATATCAGACTTGCACTCACATTGCCCGTCTTTACTCCCTGCGGTGCCTTCCTTCGTCCAATATCGTATTCCATGCTCCTTGGTCCATTAAGGTAAGCGCTACGCTGCTATAAGGAAGCGGTCCGCCAGGATGTGTCACGGAGCGTGTTGCTTGCTTACAGCCGTGAGTACCTACAAGTCCACTGCCCCAAGTTACCGGTCCACTTAACATTTCTTGGCGTTTATGTGCTACTTTCTATTGCATATACTTTTGCACGTACTTTCAGATGCCGTCGAAATAGATGTATGTTTCTCAGAAAAAAAAAAGTTGTTTAATTATTTCTGTCCATACACGTGTTACAAATAGTCAATAGGTGGCAAAATTCTTGCCCCCGTACGCAATTTCATGTAGCGGAAGCAACATTTGGTTATCTGCAACCGTTCCGGGAATTTGGGATGTCTCCACGTTAGACGCACCATTCTGTATAACACTACTTTAAATAAAATTATATTTTGGTTACATTTGATTGATTAATTAAAATATATCTTGGTATAAAACTTGTGAAATAACTTCAATATCTAATAGTTGATGATTTTGTATCAAACCGGTGACTTGGTAAACGATACCAGTGATTTTATAGCCTATATGTAATTGTGTAAAGAGCTCCAGGGGTATGGCATAATGTTGGTTCCCGTAGCAATCCGTATTCGGCCACGCCAGCCACTATATTGTTGTTTGCTGAATACCGAGTGAAATTGTGTTGCGAAGAGACGTCGTCACGGGTAAGGAGCAGTGTTCTAGAATATTTTTTCACATCCATCAATAAGAACACTGCAGGAGCGAGAGAGAAACGACGGGGGTCAGGCGAAGCGCTCAATCTCAGATTCCCACTCCGGAAGCTATATGTTACTTATGTATATAGCATACAACTTATAGATGGAAGATATGCTGTGTAGGGCGCATGGCGATAGTGTACCAGCCACACACTACACACAAAATGCTTATTTTTATAAGGTCAAAAATATATTTAGCTGGCCCAACAAAATATTTGGCCGAATAAACCAAACTTTAAAAGAATCAAAATTAAATTTGTTTATCCAACAAAACTACTTGCTTGAATAAATAAAACATCTGTGTAAGGCCAAATGAAGTTAGACTGCCAACAAAATATTTGGTAGAATCAAATGTATATATTTTTTTGTTTAGCCATGCGTTCGAAAATACAGCTCAAGAGGTAGAATTTTTGTGACACTTAGGATAATAGCAATGGTTGCTAGTGTATGTACTGATGCTTGATAATGACACAAGCATCTTAATAAAACAAGTTGATCAGGGAACTAAAAAGCAATGCTTGAAAAAGTGAGGAAATTATTTGCGTACGTTGTCCAGTATTTGAACGCTATACGTTTAAAAACATTCTGGTTTAATCAGTAGACACTATGGCTGAGGTTGGTAGGGCGTAGCGCTCCGGCTCAAATGATCTTGCTTTGAATCTCGGTCGTGCTTCCACTTTCTTTTATGTTAACCGAAACTATTTAATGTACGCAGAGACAAACAGATTTTTAGTTGCACCAACCAAATCTCTGTCTGGGACAACAACATATTGACAACAAAACATTGTGGTTTCAACAACGAAACTATTCACGGCACCTATACGACAGGCTCTTCACAGTAGAATAAGCACTTTTAAAAGCCCTGCTTAAGATCTATTTGCATGCATGTAGTGTATTATTCCGCCTTATGAGAAATTAACATTGTCACGGGCCTCGTCACTTTATTCATGCGTCTGTCAAGTGAAACTGTGGAATTATTATAAAAGTAAATATGTTACAACTCTCTTTATATTTACACTATGAAGAACAAAAATAAACAGAAAGCGGAAGAAATTATTTAAGTTATTACAAATTGTTACCTAACACTTTTTATTTGACGTTAAGATATCGAACTACTTTCCCTCCATCGTTACCAACTTTGCCGGGCGAATATCACTCGATGCGCCCATTAAATGATATGCAGGCAAGGAAAATTACTTTTTTGCAAGATTCTTTTTAAAAGTGCCTACTTTATCGTGAACAGTCTTTACAAACAAGTAGTTTTCTGCTTGAACAAAGCTTTCTCTGAGTGCAGTGACCGGGTTGTGGGGCCACGCCCGGAGGCTCGAGGGTGGAAACGTAGCAGACGTTGCCGCAGGTCGGTGTTCCCCACATACCTGCATTACGTCTATGCTCTAGCTATGGATCGCCAGTCAGGGATGGCGGCCACGTACGAGATTCACCTCAAAATAAGCTGATTACTCGGTGTGTGCTGTACATGCCGCAGTGTGCACCCCTTGCGTGAAATATCACTATTTCATGGAAGTATAGTCAATTTGCGCTTTATTCGCACTTTTTGAATCAAACTATTGGAAAGTCACCCTATGTATGACGTGTTTTATTGCTTCATAAATATACCTGCATATCACCAGCTTTTAATACGTGTGTTAAATTAAAAATACCTTATTTTTATTACAGTAATCTTTTATTTGTATATTAACAATTAATTATAATGTTTAATTTATAATGATATGAATAAAACAGTGAGGAAATAAGTGTGTTGGTAACGCTTATTATGAAATAGTTATTATGTAAAATATTATTAAAGACTGTTCACGGTAAACTGAGCCACTGCTTTGTTTCAGATCTTCTTGTACGCACATTGTAAATTCTTCAACCATATTTTAAATTAACATTGCTAAGGGCCTCGTCACTTTATGCATGTGTCGGTCAAGCAAAACTATGAAGATATATGAAAAGTAAATATTTTACAAATCAGCTATTTATTACAATTAAATGCATTAAAAAACAAAGGTGCGAAATAAATAATCTAAGTCATCGCAAGTGATTACGTACCCCAAGCCATGGAGCAGCAATTTTTTTCTAAGGTTGATTTCAAAAGTACTCACTTTATCATGAACGGCCTGTACACAGAGTGCTCACAAATGTGGTGCGTTGTCCCTTTGGTGTAATTATATAGACTCGGTTATGATATGTTGGCATGAGTCGGAGGAATCAGGGCTTCATAAAAGTTGTAAGTAGCCGTGAATGGACTATAGATGGAAAAGTGCAACTACCGTGAGTTGTAAAAACGTACCCGTGTCTTTAGAGACTCTCCAAATTGTATTATAACCGACACATACTCTGCCGAGACGTGACACATAGGCGCGAGGGTTCTGGGCTTGAGTTTCGGGTAAGCTGTCGGTGTGTCGTTTAACACACGCCAAAAAAAATTGTGCACCTCGTGTAATTGGCTGTACATGAAGTGTGTCCGCTGGGACAGCAGGCGCATTACAATAATTCGTGCTGCAAGTCTGGCGTGCTACTCTGTACAGACACAGTGTATTTCCATTTCATGCTTTCTCCTGGACCGTGAGCAAACTAGTGACTAAGAAATCCCGGTGATACGAAACGTTTTTGTATTTAAGATTAGAATGTGTATTCCGTACCTCAGTTAGTATTTCTGCAGTGGTGGTGTTAATAAGTGAAATGAAAATGTATTGTTTATTTTGAAAGCCGATCTCCGGTGGCGCAGTCGGTTGGTAATCCGCCAGCCTGCTGTGCGGAAGGTTCTGTGTTCGAATCCCAGGTAAGGCGTGGGTCTTAGTATAAGTTAGGTCATAAGTTAGTTTGTAAGCCGTCTCCTTTTAAGCCCTCAGGCATAACACCTGGGGACGTTAATAAGCCCTTTCGACCCACCACCATACATTAGGATCCGTCGTGCCATTCAATATTTTGGATACTGGATGTTCCGTTCCTTGAACTCGAGAGAGTTAATGATTGTGAGTATCTGAGTAATTCAGCTCAGCCCATCTAATTTAATATTATTGCATTAGCAATTGTACATTTTTTGATCTGCAGGAGTATCGAATATTTATAAACCTATTGAAATTGGTTGAGTGATGTAGTTGTATGTGCCTGATAATAGACAAATATTGAAATTGTATAATACTTTTACAGTGATGTTTGCGTTAACGTCTAACGACCTCTCGTAATCTTTTATTGGAAGTTTGAAGTAAAACAAAACTAAATTTTGTGCACATAAGAAGATATAATGATACAATTTTCACGCTTGTCTAAAATTCTTTCTCGCCATTCACAAATGCCTGTCACAATTCATGCATAAAATCGAAGAAAAACACGTACAATTATACTTTTTTTGCAGTGAGTCCATTAATAACTCGACGTAATTAAAAATGGTCCTGTGTAATGGTTTCTAAGCAAATGAATTCTGATAATTATTTGAAGCTCGATATTATCAACCTATAGTTTCTTCCCCAAGCATATGACGAATTCGCATGTATCTGACGTAGTCTCTTAAGGAGAAAAATACATTGCTATCAATATGTTAACACGTATAATATTTGCTATTGTTAAGTAAAATATTTATAGAAAATAATACTATATAGTAATATATTACTTATAGTGTTTCGTAGTAGTGTTTAATTTATCCTACTCCTATATAATTTTATTGAGCATTTTCATTAATGTTCTATTTCCGAAAATGGCTTTAAAATTATATACATTTTAATAGTTATAGAACCACAAAAATATTTATTACAGTGTAACTTCCACCTTCTCTTAAATCGTAATTATAATTTGTTTAATTATACCCTGAATTAATTAAAAGTAACAAAAGTTAATGAGAAGGGTTTTTAATAACCAACGTCACTAAGGAGTTACCTTTGAACCGCGAAGTTCTAAGCCCGCGTAAGCGAATGGATGCGTTTGCAGTATATTCGGATGCCAACAGCAGAATCTTGACGATTGCATAAAGCAGCGGGTGCAATTGAGCTAAAAAATAAACACACTGATAGTGAAACAAAACTTCAGAGAATGTATAAGATCATTCATTGCGGTATAGCATCCAGAAAGGAAAGTATGGCCTAGGGGAATCCAACATGGCGGCGATGAACTTATGCTCGGATAGTGTCGGAGCCACGTGACTGTCTAACGTTTTGTATTGTGTTTGGTTATATACTGGGCTTCTGAGTTTGAAACACGTCCATTATTTATTGTCCGACATTTCGGTAGTTACAACAGCGAGTGAAGAGATTTAGGCAGCTCTTAACATCGAGGTCTTGAGAGCCGATAAGGGTGAAGCGAGGTGAGTAACGCCGAAATGAAAGGGTGAGGGAAACGGGATATCCCTGACAAAACCCGCCGACGAGCGGCAACGTCTGGCATGATTCCTACATGCGAATTCCTGGAGTTACCCGGCCGGGGATTGAACCCTGTTCGTCTTGGTGGGAGGCGAGCAGTCTAACCGCTCAAGAACCGCGACCTCTGGAAGTCATTACAACCGCCATCGTTAGGGAAAAAATGTTCAAAACATTTGCATATTTTATAATTGGTTAAATTTCTTGTACAACTCATCATTTATTGTTTGAACGCTTTCAAATAGATTATTAGAAATTATTATCGTTATCATCGACTATATCCTAAATGACGGCCATATCTATATTTGTATTGTCAAAGAATCATAGAAAAAAACTGGTAATGTGTGACAAAGTTTTATTGAAAGGCAACTGTTTCTATTGATGGCCAATGAAATTGGTCCCTGTTTGCTTCATACACATATGTCAGAAATGGTGTAAAATAGTAACATTTTTACGCCAGCGAAAATTCCATTCTTGTTTACAAGTCGTTAGGTCAGTGGCAAATGCGATATTTATGCACGTGATGACTAAGATATACAATAAGGAGAAAAATTAGATTAAGCAGGGTTATCTAAGTTGTTCAAGTTATGGGTGGAGGAGTTCGACTCGTCTTGGATTTGTATTATTTTTACCATTTATTCTCTTCGAGTTAAATTTTGGAAAATGTAACTTGTTGCTTCACAGATAAATATTTCATTCCGTTTTACTTACTCGTAATATTAGAATTTAATTTCTTTTACCATTATCGCTTCAGGAAGTAATCTATAATTCTGCCTTTATTCGGTATGTTTAAGAGATACAGACACTACAATGAAATTACAGTATATTTGGGCAATCTACTGAGTCACATACTACGTCACCAGAGAAAAAATATTTGAAAACGAATGTTCAGTACATCCTGTGATTGAGAAACTGTTTTAAGAGCGGGATGATTGCCATGTGTCAGCAACAGAGTGTCGGCAGCACAACGCGCCAGTAGAGGCGTGGCTCGGCTCGGCGCTCGCTGTGACCGGCGGCTGGTGACATTACCATACAACGCTCCCGTGATACCATCTGCGGCCGGCTGCGGCACAGTTATGTGGACCACGAAGCCCTAGCGCGGTCACAACCTCGCCCCCACGCCCCAATTATAAACACGTTTTGAAAAATACACACCGTGAGGTGGTTTAAGGTTTATTGAGCACTTTTGAAATCAACCTTCGAAAAATGTCACTTCCCCTAACCGCATTAATTTTAACGGGCGCCCTACGTGGCATTTGCCCAGTAAAGATGGTAATGGCGGAGATAAATTAATTGCATGGCTTAAGAGTGGGTTGGACCCCCGCGTCCAAGTTCAAGAAGCGAGGGAGCGATACGGGCGATACTAACACGCACGCCTAGTTCCTCACCGCTCCTACGCGCAAGGCGTGCAGTGTTTTCGTCGTGACGCCGTATTGTGCAAATGAGACCTGTAACTGTGGGGTTTTATTACACGCGATGAAAGACCACAGATAAAACACTACGCTCGTATCTTTCTACTTTTCTCTTGCAACTTAAGGAAACTGCATAGGCAAGCTTTAAAAATGCGATATTTAACCATTTTCATGAATTTCTTCTCTAAGAATACATTTAATATTACAAAGGTAAATTAATAGGGGCATAGATAATTGTTTTATATCTTTTCTGACAAAAAGTCGTATTTGGAGAACATTTATTTACTGAGATACGCGTATTCCTGCAAACAACTATTTCACAAAAAAAAGTGCGGGAGTCCATCCCACTCTTAACGTTTGATAAAAAGTATTAGGTAAACATTTGTGAATACTGAAATTATTTATTTTGCTGTCTGTTTTTTTTTTAATCTATATAAGTGTAAAGATGAACAAAATTGCAAATTATTTAATTTTCTAATAATTTGACAGTTTCCCTTGACCGACGCATGAATATAGTAATCAGGCCCATGGCAGTATAAATAAATTGTACATATCGCGGAAGGAATGTGCATACAAATAAATCTTAAGCAGGGGATTTTAAAAGTGCTTAGTTTACCGTGAACAGCCTCTGCCAGATTTCATAAGCGAGGAAGAAAAGTCATCACCAACTTCATTTTCCATAACTACGGTTGCTGACGTGCGTGCAAGACCATGATCACGTGACCAAACGAACAGACATTAAAAACAGAAACCAAGTGTGCGTAATAAATGCAAACTTTATCTTTCTTAGAAACCTACCGTTTAGAACTAAACACGAAGTAATATTGAATGAGAGTTACTCTGTGCACTCTCTGGCTATAATTTAGTCGGAGACACATGCCGAAATTTAATTAACAAACACACAATTTCTTTTCAAGCTAAAATGCAGTTAAATTATTTCAATTTCATTTTTAAAGTTTTTCTCTTTCATGGCTTAGGCTCTGTTTTCTTTAGTTCACTAAAGTTACCCCGCAATTTGAAAACAGTTTACGTGATATTTAATTATTTAAGTTGTTGAGAAAATTAAAATTTGTTCTTAAACTGACACCTTATTAACATGAAAAATGCATTACCAGAAATCATGCCAGCATCTAAATTTTCAATGTAATATCTGTCTGCACTAGAGAAATGCCATATTGCCAATGTCTGATTGAAAAATTATCTTTTTAATTACGTATGCACGCTGAATATTTATGTCGGCAGACTAATCGGTTGAGAGATGTCACATTAAATTAAATTTAAATATACTCTCAAGAGCACCAGATATCCACGTTATATCCTGGATTCAAATACAGGACGTCTTGTACCTTGCGTTTGTGTACTAACAAACTGCTCCTTAAAGGTCGGCTACTAGGAAGTCAAAATAAGCCTAATTATTTTAATAGAAATTTGGTTTTCAAGTTTATCCATACATTCTGTAGGATAATCCGTCATTGCATGATTCTACGCGCTGTTTGATAATGGACGTATTTCAGTGAAACTGTAATATCCTTAGACCTATAGGTTTATTTTCAGCATCCATTGCTGGGTACAATTTGAGTCAAGCTTCAAGAGGGACTGTAGTAACTGTTAATTACAAAGCAACATTTTATATCCTTAAATTCAGTGCCTAGAAATTGAGCCTTCATAGGATTCGGGCCTTCATTTTATTCCTTGTATTGCTTGATTCTTTATTATGCTTCAATACTGGTCAATTAATTTAGAAACAAATGAATTAATAAGTTTTTTTTTCTTTCGACACACTGCCAAACTACCTGCTTTGAGCAAACAAGTTTTTACTACATTTTGTTTTGGTTTTACCAACTTAACAAGCGTGTTCGTGTGTAAAAAGAGCACTAAAATAGCAGCAATTTAATATTATTCCTTCAATGTGGCCAATGGCTTAGAATGCAAATTCAGCAAATGATATGTAATATAAATTTGAATACTGTCGGATTATTAAAAGTAAATTTAAATATAGAAATAGCAGAGACCGAGACCCGTATTTGGACACTATAAATTACATGCTATATAATTCTTGATAATTATAGTAGGGACCTACATAGCATGTCGATTTTCCTTATCGATGAATGAGAATTTAAAATTCCTACATTACACAACGCTACCTTTCACTGTAACACTATTGAATCATATTAAAGCAATACATAACAAGCATCTACCTGTGTCATCATACGTACATGTGCTCTTTTTACGTGTAGTCATGAACTGCATGGATGAGGTCGATCTGACGATGACTGACTCTGTTATGATGGACAGTCCTGACTCTTGCCCGTGCTTTCCTGCAAGCCTTATTGCTCTCACATCAGAGAACTGAGAGTGGCGAATTAAACCAATTCAAATCATAACTCATGGCGTTTATGCTCAATATATTAATTTAAAAAAAAAACATAGTTTATTTCTACTTCATTATCCACATACTTACTTGGCAGCTATTATATGTAATTGTACCATAGTTCAAGTCTGGCTGCAATATAACTTTTTTTATTTAGCACTTTACATAGGACACAACGAAAATTTTTTACAATATTCCTAAAAGAAAAAAATTAATTTTGACATTTTTATCGACAGAGATTACATTTACGATAATTTGGTATGTTCATTAATTTATTCTTCCAACAGCAAGGAATATTTGTACATTATATCACATGCCGTAAAACAGCATCATGAACCCTTTCAAATGGAATTGTTTGTTGAAATCAGCCAGTATTTACCGCATAAGAACACAAATTCCGCCATTGCCTAAGTATGCAAGTCTAAAGTGAAGGGAAAAAATTCTTCACTTATAGAAAAATATATATTCTATTTTTTAAATATTTCTAAAACCCTACTTCACTCCTATTTTTTCTTAACATAGACAGATGTGAATGTAGCGTTACTATGAAAACGACCAAGAAAATGGTAGCCACCGAGGCAAACATACATGGATGGTAATCCAGAGCTGCCAACACAATAGTCCGGTGCGCACAAGAAGCAGGTCAGTCCAATCGATTTCACGTCGTGAAAGCAAACAGGCCTCTTACACGACCAACACACAATGAACTCTCTCTCCTGTCAAAAGCAATTGAGTACGATTCTTGATTGGGACTCGACAACCATATTGAAAACAGTTCCAACTTTCGAAACAATTTTTTTTTTTTTGGATTCAGAGATAACTTGTCATCACAAGGTTGACAAGATTGGACAAGAGGCATTGATTTTTTATTTCGTCATGCAGTTTGTAGTTCTCAATTCTTAAACAATACAATTATTTTTAACTGATGCTGGTAACTTCAGGAGTTGATATTAGGTGTTACTTAAATTACCGTAATATTTTATTTGCCAAATAACCCATCCCACCACTTAAAAAAGTTTAATTTAAATTTTACAAAAAAAATAAAAAAATAAAATAAACAATAAAGGTAAAATTAATGTTTCGAATATTACTACATAAAACACTGCACATCAAGAAGGAACTGTGGGTTTTAAAATACATTGAAATAGTGTGATGGTACAGACAAAAAGGCGATAACGATATTATATCAGACCACGTTTCGCCCACATGAAGCACAGAAGAGCATATGTAATACCTCATCACACCGCCTCGTGCCTGAATACATACGTCGATGCGATCGGGAATGAAATCAAGCGAACGCCACGTGTTATCCTGTCACAGGTTTGCTCTAAGTCATTTGCAAATTATACTACAAATCATTAACACTTCAACAAAGGCGAAGATGGTGTCCCGTATGTCCCATAAATGTTCGATGGGCAAAAAATCAAGTGAATATACAGGCGAAGGAGATATTGAAACATTACCTAAATCCTCCAGGGAACCAACGACGTGTGCGGGAGAACGTTATATCGTCGGAAACTAGCTCCTGGTCACTCAACCAGGAAAGGTATATTTCAGGCTGCATCATATCTTCAGCATGCCACTATGTATTAAACTACGACGACGATCATATGCGATGTCTTCCCATATCATCAAACCAATACAGGAGGGGACGCGTGCTGCTGTAAAGCGAGGTAGGAATTGTCTGTAGCAATTCAACAGTTGAGTAGGCCTACACCAAAGTGTCTCTATTCCGGGGGTATTTTTGTCTAAGACTTGCACCAGCTAAAGGAATATCACTGCCTCACCAGCCAGTTAAACTTCACCCTCATTGCGATTAATTTTTAAATTTTTAAGGTTTTCGTTTATATGACTGAATACTAATTAGGATACAGCTTACATTACGGATACTTAAATAAAGAAAGGCACGCACTTACATGGATTAGTTGGGATTCGAACACGGAACTCTATGTCCGAAGTTCCTGACACGACTATGGCCATGGATGGGTCGTAAATTAAAGAGTCCGAACCATTTGGTGTAAATCGCGTTTGGTTGTAAAGATGTAGTACTCGTCATAGTCCAAATTAAGTTCCTATAGTCGACTTTATAAGAATCGAAAGCCAATTACAGCGTGTTTCCAAACACCACTCTTCACCGTTCACCATTTCCTATCGTACTCCTCTCCTCTTCATTTAACTCTCCATTAAATTTTTCTATCTCATTTTCGGCCATCTCACGTGTATCTTACTTATTCTATGTTTGGATTTTATTTTGCACGCTAATGCATCCAGAAGATACAGTTTGACTCATCCATGATTATCTCATTTTGCTGGTGGCAGCAGATTCTTTTTTTTTAAATTATTTTTCACTTCGGTCCACCACTCAAGGTGCAAAGAAACTTTAAATTTCGAATTGCAGCTTGTTTCAACTGTGGCATTTTTGCATCTTTAACATCCTCTAGACGAGCCATGCAAGAACATTTTTAATGTATGAATAGGTGCATTTTGTGCATAAGTGTATCGTGTGCAGGGCGAACTTGCCATTTTCCGAAATGCTAATGATGTGTTATAAATTGTATTTATTGTTAAAGAATTGGAACCAGAAAAGTATTAGTTAGAATGTTTTGTAATTTACTTTCAAAAGTGTACTCATGTTTAGGTTTTTTAAGTGCTGTATGAAATCACCCGTTGAATATCCACGTCGTTGCGGGTAAGTACAAGACAAATATTTTTAACATATCTTCCTTTTACAAAATACTGCACGAAAACCAGAAATTTAAAGGGAATATTGGAGAAAAAATCACGTTTGCAATGCTTAGATACATTTGTAAAATTTGTGATAGTTACAAAACTGAACTTATTGACAGGACTGTTTTTTAAGTTGTAAGATCACAGAACAGGATTTCAAAAATTATTAATTACAATAACTTTGATTGCATGTTTTCAAATGTGCCGAAATAAATAGCAAAAACAGAATTTTCCTGACTTCCCCAGTGCTGACGAAGTTTCTAAAGCAACTAAAAATTTACATCTTCAAAGGTGTATATTTATATCTTATTTAGTGTTAAAATATCCATAAGCCAGTGCAGTGTTAAATTTATATGCATATTCATTAATATAAGTAATAATAACGGTTTTAATTGAAATTATTTTTTATCGCCTCTGATTTCAAGCCGGGTGTTTAACTGGCTCTGCTTACATTATAATCTAGCATGAACCGTTATCTGACAATGACACACACATTCATGACCTATGTGGACTCCAACCCAGGATCTCGCTGTAAGAATGGGAATCGTTAGCAACATCGACAATAATTAAGGTCACCCCGGGTGTTACATGGTATTTATTTTCTCTCTTTTCGTAAGCTCGCATCTGAACCTCTATAAGCTTCAGACTCTGGAATAAATACAGAATCTGACAACACTAGTGTTTCCAGCCTAAATGGAAGTGAAGAAGAAAGAGCCATTCCTGATATCCGTTAATAATGAGACAATGTCGAAACGTCGCATCATCATTACTTTATCCATTAGTAGGCAGTAAACAACATTTATAAATACTGCGACGATTGTGCACCGTTTGATACACAGGTTTTCACCTGCAGGAAAAATATAGGCTGCTAAAAGTTATTTGAGCACGTTTGAAATCAACATGTGCACTTCCAGAAGCCCTCTCATTTCGAATAATAGTTATAAAACAAAAATATACTTTGTTGTAGACTTTGACGTTAACTTTTGAGTCCGGGGAAATATATGCACTGTGTTTATTACGTACATGCCGATAATTATTTTAAAAAGTGGTGGGATGATAAAAAATGGCTGAAAGGAAAAAACTAACTAGGGTCTCAACAGTGCTCACTTTACCGGGAATAGCCTACACCTACATATATTTTAATGGGCACACTGACTGACGATCGCTTAGTAAAGTTAGTAACGACGGAGCGGAAAGTAGTTAAATTTATTAACGTTGAATCGAAAGTGTTAGGTAAATATTTGTGAATACTGAAATAACTGTGTCTGCGTTATGATTTTTAAATACAAATAAGTGCAAGAATTATACAAATATGCAAAATATTTACTTTTATAATAATTTCACAGTTTCACTGCATCGAAGTACGAAAAAAGTGACGAGGCAGACTGCAATGTTAATTTTACATACGGCGGAAGAATATTAAACGTGCGTATATCTTAAGCAGGGCTTTCAAAAGTGCTCATTTTACCGTGAACAGCCTATAGATGTGGGTAGCGAAGGTGCTAGGGCGAACCCAGGTCGCACTTACGCAATAAGGTAGGCCATTTCTCTCCTCTTCTTAGGATATCAATTCAGCCTACTTTCCCAAGGAAATATAGCCTTATGAAATAACGTTCCTGACTGTGGGTCTGTATATATGCATGTGTGCGTAGTGTGTATGTGTGCGAATATGTGTAGGTGTGTGTGTGCCTGTGTATGTATGTCCCCCGAAATCCCCTGAACGCGTGAACAGAATTTTACCAACGTAGGTAAACATGTAGTAAACATGTAGTGCCACATAAAAAGTAAGCTTTTATGTCATATCTTGAAAAATAAGGAACTGATTTCAACCAAATTTGCCTAACATGTAGTACTTCGGCAGGCGATGTGAATGGGTATGCGTTAAATGGGTCAGAAACTTATTTTCAAAATGGCGGCCATACAGACTATTTAGATCTATATGATTTGTCTTTGAAACAATGTAATCAATTTCATTTGAACTTTATATGCTGACAGTATATATTACAAATTTCAAATTTTTCTACGTAATTCTCCTTCGCCCGCAATTTTGTAAAATAGTGCCACATGAAGAAATAAAGAATTTATATTACATCTATGGAAAAAATTATTCTACTCCAACAAATTAATTTAACAAACGGTACTACGTTAAGTGATATGAATGTGTATGTTTTTGGTCGGTCGGACACTTATTTTCAAAATGGCTGCAATACAGACAGTCACCTTAACATGCTTTATCTTTGAAACCATGCAATAAATTTCATCCTATCTTTGTATCTTTACATTGTCTAATACAACCATAAAATGTTTTTACACAGTCTCTTTTTGTGCACAATTTTGTAAGATAGTGTTATATAAAATAATAAAGTTTTGTTTCATATCTCTGGGAACTATCTAAATATTCCAGCCAAATTTCGCAAACATGTAGTACAATAACAGCTCATGTATACTTACACGTTTTAAATGGGGCAGGCGCTTTTTTCAATGGCTGCAATATAAGTAATTGAGATAAGTATGGCATATCCACTAATAAAATTAACAAAAAGCCACCAACCTTTGTATGCTCACAGCATAAATTAGAAGCATATAATATATATTTAAGACCATTTTCACCCAACTTTTTGTAAGTTAATGCAAGGTGAGAAATACCAAATATTTATGACATATTTCGGGAACCAGTCAACTAATTCCCATCAGATTTAGTACACAAGTAGAGCTACAAAAAGCCATGTAAACTTACATGATTTATGAGACTCACGTAGTTATTTTTAAAATGACGTCCCTGTACATTTTTTAAGTTTAGGAAACCCTATCTACCAAAAACATTAGACACATTACAACCAAAGTTGTTGCATGCCAAATTACGGTACATGGAGTTCTGGATTCAAGTTACAATTGAGGCACGTGCATTGTCTCGCTTATGTTGTATATATGTATGATTCAGTCCGTAATGAAATCAATGTTAACAAGACATCAATGCCTACCTACGTAATACGTTTTACGCACAAATTTATTTTCATATATTTAGAGGAAATCAATATAATTAGTTATATTGGGAACTTCTTGTTTTAACTGCAAGCATGCACATCATATGTATCCCCACAATTCCACATAGTGCAGCCACATTGGAGCAATTTTTATATTCTCACAAGGTAGATCAGAGATAGAACGGCACTGTTGAATTGCTGTTTCAATTTAAAAAACACCTCTAGCCTATAAGTTTCTGAATTTCTTTTACTTTCTTAGGTGAGAACTGATTACGTTCGAACATGTAATAACAGAATACTCATTTGTGAAACAACGAATGTATTTCGCTATTACGTGTAGAAAGGGGAATAAGTGAAAACACAGATAAACTGAGTTTAATGTTCACCATTTAAACGTGAGACGAAAAGTATGGACCATCTTTGAAATAACGTTTCTCATAATCTCTATTTGCGTCTTTTAAATAGGATTACACCCTAGTTTCGAAAACATGCCCCGGTGTAGAGGTTTTGTAGGGTTTTAACACAAGTTATGAACAAATACAAAACCGTTTTAAACAATTTAATCGACTTGAAATAAAGTTACAATGGATTCAACTTGCGTCAAAAATATTCATATAAGATCTGAAACATTTCACAAAGCATAGGTCTAATACTGATTGGAAAACATTTCATTTTCAAATAGATTAAAAATATACCTTATAAAATACAGATTATTAACAGGATTGGCATTCAAGTACAAGTTGAGACCAAAATCTTAATATTACGTCTCATTTAAAACCCAAAATGAATAAGAATATTACCGTAAAATATATAGTGAAAATCCATGAGGGCACTCTGATGGAGTCTATCAAAGCCTCACGGACGTAAAAATATACAAACACGTTAGAAAATTAATAGAAAAATCTAAATGCTCGTTAAAAATAAACGCAGGTAATATAAGCAAAAATTTAAAAGTATTTGCATGTGGATTATCACAAACGTTGACAACTAATTTGCGCTAGCAGGCGCGGTCCCATTCAAACGGGCAACTTTCTGGCAACACGGACACAACTAGCCTCAGCAAAATTAACATTAATAAAATATTAAAATATAGTAAATACACACGTATTAGTCTAGTAGGATCCATACACATTTACTGCGAGGCAAAGATTATACCAAACCGAATTTCGACAAGGCTACCAAAACAAAGTTCAGAATGCAAACGAGAAATGCGCAACCCTATACACCGTGAACTAGCCCAATATGACACAACTCAATAAACACATTAAAACACTGAAACTGCAACCCACCTCCGAATTACCCTAAGGCTAACGCAGAAAATGTAAGTTAAAATGATGATTACCATAGAGCTGACAGACGTGGCGATGACCCAAGTCGTCGACGTCAAACCATCGACGCGGTCAGGAGCGATGAGTGACCGGACAGGAACAGGAGCAAAATTCAATAGACAAAGCCAAGCGGATAGGGCATAAGCTGTCTACCGAGTATATGTGGAAAGGTGGAAGATTCAAGGGGCAGGGAAGGAGAAAGCAGTATCAGGGGAACTAAGACCGAACGTCGGCGGAGTAGTGAACAAATATCGATAGCTATGAGGAGCGCACTGTGCACACCTTGCAGTTTTCTCTGTACTTATTCCTCCGCTGCTTCAACTCCATCTCACCTCAATCATTCTTCTGGGTGACTGGAACAACGGGTCATTTCTAGGCGAGTACAGCAGGCTCCAATCGGCGCTAGTCTCTTCTTACCTATGATGGCCCTGCTGCAACGTCAGGAGTGCAGTCGCCTCGTGCTTCAACCTGCCTCACGTAGTCCATTCGCGGTTACTTCCGACTTTCCTGAACCCCTACTTAAGTTTTAATTTCAGGTTATTCCTCCGCCTCATGAAAAGAAAGCTTAACTAAGTCTAGAAAATTTCGCCAGTGGGGTAGCGCGCCGCTTTCGTGCGCACTCATTGTAATAATATTTTACATAGGAAATATTTCTTGTTCAGCATTACAAACATACATATTTTATCCCTGTTTTTATCTATATTAATTGTAAGTAAAATACTATAATTTATAAATGAAATATAACCTAAACTTCAATTTAACCAAAAATATAGTATTTTTATGTTGACAGAATTATAAAACGCCTGTGATACACGACGTATTTAAGAAACAACCAACATAAGGCGATTTTATAAAAATTTGATTCAAAATGTGTGAAGAAATTTCAAATAGACTATACACTTGACGCTATTTTGCAGGAACAGTGGTGGCTCGTGAGCAAAAGTGTGAGCTGAAAATTTTAGGGAAACTACACAAGTATCATAGTTTTCTTCTAGGCTAGTTAAATAACTAGTCATTCGAAATGCTGCTTTCTCATTTACGGTTTTCGTGGAATTCAGTTCAAATCTTTGAATACGAACATGTTTAGTTATATCTCCAGTTGGTTTCTCGTATTTTCGAAGTTTTCCGAAACCAAAGTTGGGATAAACCTACAACCTCTAATCCTACTCTTACAGATCTGTGCTCGTAGGTCAAACAATTAACAAAATTGTATATCTTAAGGATATGACAACCACAGAACAGAACGACAAATGACAAGAAAGCAACGGAGATACTAACAGTGATTAAAACATCGAATAGCAATCATTTAACAAAGTGGTAAGGAACTGAACAAAAAAAAACCCAATGAAATCAATAAGGGATATATGTGTGTGTGTGTGTGTGTGTATATATATATATATATATATACATATATATATATATATATATATATATATATATATATATATATATATAACAACATAATATATATATATATATATATTATATATTTCTCATTTTTTCATTAAAAACGTTTCCAAGTTTAATGTTTCCGCTGAACAATGGTGGTTATTGTAAAATCCTGGAAAAAAAGACAATAATAATATATAAAAGTAATAATAAAAAAATTAATACAGCAAAAATAAAAAATATTCATTACTGATACGAACAAAACACAAACTCAGAGTGTACGGATTTCAAGAGGTGACGGTAGGGAAGTGTGTCTTCCAAGAATTGTAAACACGTGTGATGTTTTGTTTTTTCTTATCCCGTTACGTGTAAAAAAAAGTAAATTATAACAATTACTTTCCAAACCATTATAATAGTTTTCAGTAGTAAAAAAAAGGACAGCTTTCGTATTGCATAGAAAATAGCGGAGTTCTAAAAACAATAAGTGTAAAGTAGGCCTATATGCACAGCACTTGCTCTATATGAGCTTACAACTCACTAGTACCCTAATCAAAGACGATTTTAGAAGATCGTGTCATATGTGTTTGCGACGGGAAAGCACAGAAGTTGCAAACAATCAGTGACTAATCGGCTATAAGATACAAGGCGGATAGAGCGAATCAGGAGGTCTGTATTGAGACGAAATGAATGTTATGTTTGTGATTACACGTGAAAGACGGATAAAGACGTATGGCTTCCGCCACAGATTAAGAATAACGATGTAACATATTAAGGACGAAGGTGCGTGCATATAGCTTACAGCGTTCGTGGAGTATGCCAGTCGATTTACTTTTGGCTATCGTGTACACATTTACTCCGTAATGGTAGAACTTTCAGAAAGTTTGTCGCTACAAAATGAGCTATTTTTTGTCACCTACTATAATGCAAGCATGATTTAGTTAGTTTTAAAACAAATTTCTTATAAAAATTTCAAGTAAAGAATTTCTTCCCCTTCCCCCCCCCCCCTTATTGACTAAATAGGTTGTAAGGTAAAATTGAAAAAGTTGTTGGTGGGGTTTGGCATGGAGGTCAGAGGTTTGGACGTAAACGGGGAAATTAATTCAAAATTACACGATTGTAACACTAATGCACGAGTAGAAAATCCAAAACAGCTACTTTACTCATATTCATATGTTCAGCAATTATATAAATTATAGTTCCATTAGTGTGGTGTGGATATGATGGAAACCAAGTTAGTCAAGGAAGAAACATAGGGAATTAAAATATTCCAGAAAGCCTAGAATGGAAGCATTTTTCCAACAATTTCTGAAATATTTAAGGTGTTGATATAAAAAGTTCTTTGTCATGTTTAGAAGTATTATTTATGGATACAGTAAGAGTAACATCCATTTCTTGGAATAGCTCAAATACAGTAAATAACCTTTTATGTTTTTGTCACTCCGAAGTAATACAATCATGGATGTTTTACTTGCTGGAAATCTCACTGTGTGAAGTGTGTATATAACAAATAGCTTTGTCATAAACATAAACTAATTTATGTTCAACTGTCCAAAGAACTTTAAAATGTCTACATCTATAATGTGGCTGGCTTATAATGTAATTCATATTTATTTATAAATTATTGTAGTTTTACTTAAAACGCAGCGTATACGTAATCAAGTTGCATCATATTCAATATAGTAACACTAAAAACGTCTTATGAAATCCCCTATAATTTAATTAAGATTTACAATGTCAGTTTTATAAAAATGCTGCATTTATTTTGGGAAAACCAAAGACCATGGTTTACAAATGTATTTTAAAGCCCTTTCTTAATTTTAATGCAATGCTGAGCATCTGGATTAGAACGCCTGTTGCTTACACCCTGCAACATAAAAGTGTTTTTTGTGTTGCATAGCACCTAGGCAATATTTAATTATTGGCATTATATTTTGCATTAAACACGGGTTTTGCGCAGGTTTACGAGTGCTTTGTACCCATACCTATTTTGCGTATTAGACGCCTTAAACCACAGGAATTCTAAGGGTGACCTAGACACATACACCAGATATCTAATCGCCTCTGCGCACAAGGAAAAAAAAAGTGTGTGCAATAGTTCCATTGACACTCAACTCAACGAGACTTTCATCAAGTCACAATGATGTGATTTATTATAGAAAACTATAGCGCCATCTTATAATAACTTTTTTTTGGAAATGTATTTAAATTTCTACTAAAACGCCCTAATTTACTTATTTGTAATTCAGCTTAGGGATGCCATTAGACAACCGTTTTACAAATTTGTATACTTGCCTCTCTGTCAGATATCTGATAAATAATTATTAGGTAAGGCAGTAACACTCATAGTGTTCATATTCCAAAACGCCTCTAGTGAAAACGTCTTTCTTCACGGCTTACATATATTTAGCCGTGACCTAACTATGTCAATTTACTCCTCACACCAGTTCGGTATGCGACTGGTTATCTACGTCAAAGAAACTACTACGAAGAAAGACTGACTACTAAAATCAGTCTGAATTCAACACGATCCTATCTGACAGCCATCGTAGTTGTTCACTGAAACACACGAGTTGTTTCCGCCGTTTGCTATCGCAATGAAAATCGACTGCCGTTTTTATGCGAGATATTTAAGTAGTTCAAATCTAAACGTTCAACTTTATATGTGACAAATCAAATCTCACAGCAGTAACTATAGCATTGTGTAAAGTAATTATTTCTGAAGATCTCCCTACAAAAATTCCTAGAGGATTTAAAGCTGCTGGGCACGGAGGCCAGGCAATAAGTTTAAATTACCTTATTTGTTACAGAGCGTAGATCGTACCAATATTCCTTCTTGTAACATAATGAGGCATACGAAGTAATTTTAACGTAATACGTCATGGCAACGTTTAATTTATTTTGACGCCGTTTCTACAAACACCGAAATAGCTAGTATAAAGTTTATAATAAGTATTTTCTCGTCAATTCTTAGTACACGAATTTCGTAATGACCGTCCTTCGGTGTTTTTTATATCAACTAGGACATCGTGGGTTCGAATACAACTTCAAAAGTTTGAGGACGTGACGTTAATCGTAGCACGTAAGCGTGCAAACCGTATTGGTTGTAGCAGTAAAGTAATAGACGAGAAAATCAACAAACGTTATTGAATACTGTACAGTGGGGGTTTTCTGTTCAAGTATTTTATCACAAAGTGACAACATTTACCCATGATGTAATTTAATTTTAATCTGGATAGCTGTTCTGAATTAAGGAGACCAGAATTTAATTTCAATGACGAGCAACAGTTCGTCGTTTCTCTGAGAATCATTTCCACTGTTAAAACTGGCATATCTGCTTGTTTGCTCTCACTCCGCAGTCAAAGAAACACTATGGCGAACTTACGTTATTCTCCATCAGATTAAGGGCAGAAGGTCTAACTAAACGGGTAGAATTCCTGATTTTACTGGTAGTCTAGTGACTTGGTTACCAGCCGGTGCTTGTGAATTGTAAGTAAAGCGTACGCAAGCGTTGCAAGTTGACCTAAACTTATACCCAATCAATGAAACATCTACAAAATAAAGAAAGGGATGTACATTTTGAGCAAAGATAATATTAACAGAGATATCTTTGAATAATTCTTAAAATGTGGGTAGGTGATTAAAATAATTACTACTTCGGAATCGAACCATTTCAAAACGTTTTCGTACGTAACAACAATCTCGTAAGAACATAAAAAGTAAAGTTATGGATACAAAATAAAACAAGCCAAGGTTAAAACAGACAAGAGGATTGTAGAAAACATAATTATAGAGAGTTTTATAGGAGTTTATTCAGTTGCTGCAAAGGAAACGCCATGAAAACTCCAGAATGGGAAATCAAACAAACAACAATGGTGGAATATAGAAATATACGCAAATAACTCGACCACACAGCATGGATAACACAGGTGGATACAGCAGGCGTCCATGTATGACTAAAGTTACGTCACTGAATGGAATCAGTTCTCGTAATCAAGCACAGGAACTGAGAACCACTTAACATACGTACTTATATTCTGGGTTGTCTGACGACTTACAACAAATCTCAGGAGTGCAGTTTGTCTAAAATAGTAGTTCATACCATTAGTAATCGTGTGCTTTACCCAATAAAGTATTTGTTACAATTGTTATCATTTATGAGTACGCGCGTTGTTTGTTACTTTTTTATGTTTTCCATTAACGTTTTAATCTTCATGATAAATCAGCTACAATATGAATATTTTAGTTTGCTCTTTATTTTGCTTGCAAACTTCAAGTAATATTTTTCTAATTTACGCTGTCTCACGGGGAAACCAGCTGTATTTTTTTTCTCAAGAAGACACTTTCACTAAGAGTGAAGAGACCCCTTTGATTGCAGCAATAAAATTCAGACAACCACGACGTTAAGAGAGGAATAAAATATTTTCGGTGTAATAAAATCCGAGGCCACTTAATGCTTCGGAGGCTGTTTCTTGCCGAAAGCTTAAGCTCGCACAGAGTGAGAGAGAAAGAGGCAAAAAAAAAAAAAAAAAAAAAAAAGAATTTCGTGATTTACCGACTGCGGCCTCATTATGTGTCCGGGAGTTTATTTTATAACGCCGTCCGGTAAACACTTTCACGACAAGCTTACGATATTTCAAGGCTCGTGCGCCGGGAAAAAAGGAATCTATTCCACTTCCACGTTATTGCTCATATTTCTCGACATCCTGGCCATTATTCGGGCGTAAACTGAAATATACCGGCCATCGTCGATGTCTGGGTGGCGCATAGGTCACTTGCGGGTCCAGTGCGACGCCATCGTTACGAAAAGAAGTTCCCGAGTGATTTACCGGCGCCATTATGCGGTTGTGCCCAGTGACTAATGCGAACAACTTTCCCGAAACGACCAGTGCTCGGTGAAGCGGCTGATCTAGTGCTGTTTGCTCTCGCGATGAGAGTCCCGCCTACCCTCGTCACGAACAGTGCACGGCGTAAGACATGCCATCCATTGTTGGGAAAGTGCTGAACTTTTAACACCGGGGCCTGGCTACGGGTAGCAGTGAAGAAAAGTTACACGCATCTATACAAGTGTCAAGTTTCTTGATCGTTCTCTCCCTCCCTCAAATAGGTATACAAGCTAACATAACAGTAAACATTTAACTACATAACAACCGAATCGAATGTAGGTGAGCAAAACCAAAACAATTCTCACGAAAGCAGTAAGAGCAGAACAAACGCCCGCAGCTTACGCTTAAGTGTATACACAATTTTCGAGACTATAACTGTCAAACAAACTTTTAGAGACAGTTTTGTTTTGACAGTGTTTTCTCCGAATGACTTATACTGGTGGAAAACGTCACCAGTTGGACTTGAGGCATATGCTATAGTTGATATTCTGTCATAAGCCCAGTTTCATGTTGAAAGCTATAAATATGACTTATAAAAAACCTGGTTTTAAAAAACGATAAATCCACGTTTTACAAGGTATTCGAAACAGAATCTCGAACGCTGAATACGACACCGTGGTGAGATCGGTGTTGTGACGATTTGATTGTATCGTCACAAGTTCGATTTTAGTTGTATTTGTGTGCGAGCGTATTTGCCTGCCCTGTGTGCACGAGCTATAGTTTTTACTAAGGTCTCTGTAATCTCAGTTCATATTTTTATGTCAACTTTTACTATGGTTATATATTTTATTGTAGCTTAATATTTTATGATCGCGGTCACGTAATTTTTATTGGTTTTATATCTGAGCTATTTTTACACTAGCATTTGTATTTATAATTATACCAGGGGTCGGGCCCGCGGAAACCGTGGGCTTAGCCACCAAAGATGAAGCAGGTAACCGTACGAATTAGTATTTATGGTGCAATGTCGCCTGGGAACATCGGTACGTGCTCACTCACACATCCCGACATGTAGTAGCAATTGTGGTAAAAGTACGTCAATTTAGAATTAATACTTAAAAATTAAGACCTAAGGCCTACGAAGGGGCCTAACAACTCAAAAAGGTGAACTATGGGACGCATCACAATCCCACAAAATGGAAAACATACCCCCCTTGTCCCTCTAATTCCTCCTCCCTAGGGAGGGTAAGAAGGGGAACTTTGGGGAAGAGTTTTTCAAAGAGGATGAACGGGGGATCAGTGAGGGGGTCAGCTTCCCCCTCCCCCTTCCTTCGTTTGCCCACAGTTGACCTCCAAAAACGTCCGTTCTTGATTAATTAGTATGATTCTGTCTAGCTGAGCGTGACCGTAAATACTCTTTGGATTTTAGTGAGTGTTTTGAGGTCAAAAGTCGTTGGCTGACTTGCCAAGGTGAAGAATGGTGTGCTTGCGAAATCAGTTGTCATGCTGCGCGTGATAGAGCGGAAGGCAAGAGTACAACGTGCCCGCCGCGTAACTGTGGTTCGACGGTTGCGGGTTAATGAACGGTGCCAAAGACGTCGGTGTGTTGTTGAGCATAAGTTTGTTACGTTATCGCACTGTATGTCAAAAGGATACCCTCCGCGGACTTTGCAGTAATTTTTGCGTGCTTTTCCTCAGCACTCGTAACAGCAAAAGTTTTGAATTATCACGTGTCGTTCGTAACTGTTACGTGTTTACGTGAGCGAGCTACGGGAACAAAGGCAAGTAATTTGTTTGTCTGCATAAACGTGCCAATTTTTATTTTATTTTTTTTGAGAATTCCCTTCGCTACGTCGAGTGCCTTACGTTCGTCGTCAGCCATTCAGACGGTCCCATTTGGATGGAGTTATAGAGCGGAATGGAAGGCATGACGGGATTGCAGCTGCTAAGAACGACGTTCGTTTCACGTGTATGCCAGAAGGGTTGCATGCACGGTCTTCGTTGACCAGCTGAAAATAAGGTAGATACTGGGTCAACAAATGTATTGCCCACCGCGAACATTGCGGGCATTAACGTCTGAAATGTTCCCCGATTTTGACTGAGATGGTCCACTCGCGCTGCTTACAACCGGCGACTACTGTTTATGTGAGCGAATTATGTACTTTAAACCAAGTTTTGGCTTTCGGCACTAGTGCGTTATTTGTACATTTTTTCTTATGGTACCATATTTATTGCCACGCAATTAAGGCTAATGTTTATCCCCCTTTTTTTTTAGTGAAGTCTCAGTACTGTACTAACAATATTTCCAGTGCTTGGTATTAAACGATTAGCAACTTAATTTCGGCTGAGTGTCAATTAGTAGTGTCGCTAACCTTGCATACACTTAATTTAAAATTATCTCACAAAATAATGAATGCATTTTCACAAGAGTATAAGTCCCTTAAGGTTTATATATTTTGTCTAAATATATTCATAGGGTTAAACAGCAGCAAGGGGTCTTTGAAGACGAGCACTGCTTGTTCCTTGGAGTATAGTAATTGTGCTGAGGGGCTAATTGCGAGTGAGGTAGTGATGACGTACCTGAGCCCTTAAGGGGCCAGGGTGACTCATAATGTTACGTTGCTCTGCATCAAGCTCACTCCCTCGCTGAGTCAGGCAGCTGCCTGTTATAAAAACAAGAGCTATTTTGAGGCTTTGTGGTCCTGCGATCCGTCCTCTCAGCGATTTGTTCCAGAAAATTGCCGCAGAAGCTGCTGGTGGCCTGTGGGTTTTCTCGGAGCATTTCCTCTTCTACAGCTGTTTTATTTAGTTGCCTTTCCTTGACGGATCTGTCTCATGACATTTCATCGAAGTTAAAATATTTCCCCCTCCCCCTTCATCATCTTCACGGCTGCTCCTTATTCCTAGATATCCTATCATTTTACGGTCTAAATACAGACCCTGTCATTTCGCGTAATAATTCAGCATCCATGTAGACATCATACAAGTATACGCTAGTATAATAATAATAAACATTTAGAATTCTGGTAGCTACATCCTGTGTCACTTCGTTGAATAGGAGAATGAGTTGTACCTGTGGCAGCAGCCAATGAATTAAATGACTTCTGCCCCAGTATGTCGAGGACTGTGAGTTCTGGCCCGATCTCATTTTATTACGCGAAATAGTAAGGTCTCTGGTTAAAAGCTGGGGCACCAAGCTAGGACCCAAAGTTATTAGCATTCTCGATGAGGAGACACTCGTACATAGGCTGCCGCCACAAGCAAAACTCATTCTCCTGTTTCACCCGGAGGCCGTTCGGAATGAAGCTACTTGAGTGTTGACAGCTTACTATTGATTCTGCGTTATGCTGAGCGTGTCATATGAGTGGAGATATAACGCACATGGAACTAATATTTGTTTATATGGCGTTTATCTTGATACCGAATTGAAACGTTAAAATACGAGGTATGCGACAGTAATCGAAGATACGAGGGCACCCGTAGCAGCACTTTTAATCTAGCCATATTCTTTGGTTTAGCTCAGTCGTGGTGGATAAGGGTGCATGCAAAAAAAAAAAAAAACAATCCCTGTGTAAGTTGTGCTGAATTTCTAGTTCTGTCTCGAACATGAGATGCTTTCGAGTAATGAAACAAATTTCATAGAACTACTGCAGTGAACCGGCGTTGGTCGGCATATTATTGAAAATAAATGGGTACCACATGTTTAAATTATGATTACAATCCACCTCCTCCCGGTCCAAGTTTTTCATTTGGAAATCGCCTTCAGACTTGCAAAACGAGGTATTGCCTTATTTTTTAAAAAGATAAATAAATCTCGTGAACAAAAGGACCGCCTCCATAAAACGCTATTTTTTAACATGTCCTTGCCGGGGATAAATGTTGTATTTTGGATAATAACGAAAAATATTCCCTACAGCGAATTATTGCAGAAAGACGAGAAATCTGGCCCTTCTACGCAGCTTAGCAGGTACACGTACACACCTATCTTCATACAAGGTTGGGATGCTGTTGTTATATGGTGTGGGCAGTCCTGCTAAACGTGAACCAGCTAAATGCACTTTAGATATGATGTAGATTTTCAGGCCAGGAGAAGAATTTCAAAACACATTGGGCCAAGACTGTCGACAACTAACGAAAAAATATTAATCCAATAAATATATTATCGTGTATCCTCACAAAATCGTGTGGACTTTGGGACATCAAAACTTCACGGATATTCTATAAAACCCAACTAGCAATATGTGTGTTCCTGTTCCCAGTGGGAACTGGCAAAAAGCCCATCCATAGCTGGGCGTGTTGACCGCCGATGAAAAAATCTTAATAGCCTTCGGGGTCTAAATATAATACTCGGCTCGTATTTTCGTATCACGTTTATTTCTCTTGGTTTATAATGCTTAATAATGGTTAATAATAATGCTCTATATTCATCTTTTAAAGTAAATTTTGTGTATAACACGTTGCTAATAATTATTCGTGGCTGTCTATCTGTTAATTATTCATAACTATATGTTCTAGTTAATTTTTTTTTCTTAGTGCGAACCCCCTTCGGACTTGCATAAACAAATATTTTTCTATAATATAACACCCCGTTCTCGAACGAATCATCAATGGTTTGCTACTGTAGCTAAGGTCACTATAAAGTGTTGACTTTGAACTACAAGGCTCCTGATCCGAACCCCGGGTAAGTCATATAGTGTATGCTGTTTTCATTTGTAAGTACATGATTATTTATTGTATAAGTCGCTCCCAGGTTAGCATGCGAGCATATGGCAAGGGTTTTATTAAACCAAAATTTGAAATGTTTTACTTTCGCACATTATTTTACTTTCTGTGCACCTATGTCTGTCACTGGGGTGTTTATAGTGACTATGTGAAAGCTTCAGACTTTCGACTACCAGTGTATTTGCACGCGAAGAAAAGAAAAAGTTGAATTATTACCGTGGTCAGTGCTTACTCTAATCTCTATTCAGGCCACTTGGCCGCAGTGACGTGCTCTGCTTGAATAGCGTTATTACTGGGCAAGTTTTACACCCCAATGAGCCAACCCAAAACATTCTCATAAACGAAAGATGTGGCATAGTTCTACATAACGTTTTAGAAGATAAAATATTTTGTTTACTTAATTATATTAATGTTCATTTAATTTCTTGTTATTAGTTCCCATAGTTCGGTTCCTATTACTATTATACCGTACCTATGATATTAAAATTAACTTTCTCGTTGTTAACTTTTTTAATAGGTTTAAGCATTCGTGTTACTAGAAAATAATGAATTAACGCAAGGAAACAGCGTATGTGAAAAAAACTAGGTGATTAACTTTATAAGGAAGGCTCTCTCACTCTCTTGCCCCTTTTTTTATGGAGGCTGAAAACCCTGCGGAGACGAGCGAATCGTTTTCCAAGAAGCTCTCGAGAGCCCTCGGGAAGAGCAGCCACTTCCTAGTTGCCGTGATATACGACGTGCGGTGAAATAAGCTAGACCCTGTTGACGGCCGTACACCCCACCCTAATTATATCAGGGAAATTACTTAGCGGTCATTGCCGTATTTCCTTCTCCGTACGAAGATTGAGTACGAGGCTGGGCGCGAGAAATACTGCATGGCCGCTCAGAAATACAAATATGCAGGGCAACGATCATCCTAAACGTCAATCTGGCAGATACAAATTAAAATTACGTTTCATGTGCTCTGTTTTATAGACTTGAGTGTTTAATCTACAGGACATTGCGATTCACAGTTATATTAACTGAAACAATTAAGTCACAGGGAATTAGATTAATACCAGACATGCTAGCTTAGAAATTAAATTGGCCATCAAAATATTTGTTACTATAATAATCCTACTAGTTGGCTTCGGAGAGAAATGTTCTGTGTTTGGAAATACATCAGCTTTTGTGGACAGTCGAGGCCGTGAATACTGTGTATATGCGTGTGAAAACTAACCGCTTATTCGCTAACTATCCTAGGTTAGTTTATACCGTGAAAACAGTCATACAACTGGTATTATAGGTTAGTTAAGTTAAGGTTAGTTTAAATTTTAAAAAACACTTACCCACTACGTAGGATAGTTTTGGGGTCCCGTTAAGTGGGGATACTATGTTGAAAAATGATGGCCTATAGGTGCATGCGCACACAGAATAAAAGTCTGATGTAGAAACAAAATTTACTATCGCTCCATATATTTAAAAGTTTATTCTGTACTAAAATTAATAATGTTGTGACAGCGTTAATAATGGTAACCATTTTCAAAGCCTTAAATTACTATAATGTAAGCATACTGCTGACGTGTTAATGTTAACAAAACCTATAGGTAATACTGCCGCAACCAAATATATTACGCAAAATATAACACGAAGGACCAAATATTTGTGTTACTGCCGCATTAAATTAATGTTCAGCCAACATCAATTTATACTGACTTCACTCTGTTAAATGGCGGATACTAGTGAACAGCGATAACCTCGTAAAATGAAACCACTATATTAAAATTATAAAGCATATAATGAGAACTAAATGTAACTTAGCGCAGCTTTCATTACTTGCAAAGCAGTTTACGTGTGCCACATATGCATATATTTCTAAAGCATAAAACATTTCCACATAACAAAAGAATGCCACAGATTTTCGTTAGAACTCGTTGAATACCCACTGTTATAAAACACCAACGAGGTGTGTAGAAAAAAGCAATTGTCTGGCCGTTGCATTTCGTGAGGTAGACGTTGTCAGGCACACACGGCGTCAGTCTTGTTCTTTTCTCTCCTTTCGTTTTTTTTCTTCATAGGTACTATTTGTCTTTGTGATAAAGTAATCATTCTTAATTTATTTTACATCAAACTGTTATTTTAATGCAAAGAAAATCCAAGAAAATTTTTCACACACGTGTTAACATCGGTTCAACCTAAAACTTGTTTAGCCGCAACATAAACACAGCCCTAATGCTAACTGTACAGTAAGGAGTTAACGTTGTTATAGGCCATTCACGGTTACTTCCCGCCTTACTGAAGCCCTGCTAAGTTCTGCTTTTGGTTACCGATTACGTATCCTTCGTTACATGTAAACATATACACTGACATATGACTTTTAATTTTTAACTGTCAAATGATTTAATTTTTTCAGCTGTTCAAATAATTTTGTCATATTTCGAATGCCATTTTGTACAAACGTTCACAATTTATGTTTATAACCATGTTTAGTTCAGCTTTATGACTTTTTAACAATGTCTGTATTGACGATAGTTCTTACGGTTATTATTTAACATTGTTGACATATTTGTTATGCATGACATAGCACATTACACGTTGAGTTTCGAACATGAGTTTGATGATTCACTTAAGGGTTTGGAATTTCCAATGAAATTGGATAGAATACCAACCTTTGAGAAGAGAAGTGGAATTTATATTAATGTATACACATATGAAGAAGAAGACAGCGGTAAGAAATATATCATCTGTCCATTAAAAATAACAAAAAATAAGAAGGATAAGCACATAAACCTACTCTATATCAAAGACAAAAAGAACGACCACTACTGCTGAGTAAAAAGTCTTTCGAGACTTGTCACATCACAAGTAACGAAAAATGATCACAAAATATTTATATGTGATAGATGCTTGCAACATTTCTACTCTGTAAATAAGCTAAAAGATCACGAACAAGACTGTCGAGATCACGATGGTGTTAGAGTTGAACTACCATCTAAAGGAAAAAATTACATATTAAGATTTCAAAACCAAAATCATTCTTTGAGAGTTCCATTTGTGATATATGCTGATTTTGAATGTTTGTTGACAAAATCGAAACTTGCCAACCAAACCCCGACGAATGTTACACGAAGCCACACCAAAAACACGAGCCTATTAGCTTCTGTTACTATGTAAAATACGAACATGGATACTATAAACCGCCAGTAACTTATGAAGGGTCTGATGCATCTACTGTGTTCGTTAAAATCCTAATGGAAGAAGCAAAGTCTATTGGTTATATATACACAAATGAAAAACCAATCCTTCCACTAACTCAGAAAGAACAAATTGTTTATGATACAGCTACCCATTGCCATATATGTGAAAAGCCTTCGAATGGTGATTCTGTGAGAGATCATGATCATCTTATGGGGAAATTTAGGGGAGCTGCACACAGAGATTGTAACTTATCGTATAAAAATCCATGTTTTGTCCCAGTGATTATACACAATCTATCTGGCCATGACACATATTTATTCATAAGAGATCTTGGCATCGATGAAAATAAGATTGATCTAATGCCCAACAACAAAGAAAAATATATTTCTTTTACGAAGCATGTATGTGGAAGTGTAAATCTTAGATTTATTGACTCATTTAAATTTATGACTAGTAGTATCGATAAACTCTCTAGCAACCTTTCCAGAAGCCAATTCCGAGAAACGTGTAAGAATTTTTGTAATGAACTTCTTGACTTTGTTACAAGAAAAGATGTCTACCCATATGACTACATGGATAGTGCTGAAAAATTTTGTGAGACATTGCTTCCATCCAAAGATGCATTTTACAACAAACTCAATAAATGCGGTATTACAGACGAAGATTACGAATTTGCGAGAGAGGTGTGGAAAAAATTCAACATAAAATCTCTAAGAGAGTACACAGAACTCTATAACAAATCTGATGTGTTGATATGGTCTGATATAAAGGAAAATTTTGGAGATGTGTGTCTCAAAACATATAAGCTAGATCCAGCATGGTATTTCACAGCCCCAGGGTTAGCGTGGGATGCTATGCTCAAACACACTAAAATAGAACTAGAATTATTAACAGATTGCAACATGATTTTGATGATAGAAAAATGTGTTCGTGGTGGAATTTCACAATGTTGTAAGCGATATGCTAAAGCAAGTAATAAATACATGAATGCTTATGACAGCACAAAGGAAATCATATATCTTACATATCTGGATGCCAATAACTTATATGGATGGGCTATGAGCCAGTATTTGCCCTATGGTGGGTTTAAGTGAGGAAATACAAATATAGATGTAACAAAAATAGAAGATTATGGTAGTAAAGGTTATATATTGGAAGCTTATTTATAATACTCACATGAACTACACGATCTCCACAAAGATCTGCCATTGGCACCAGAGAATAAAATACCAGAAGGTTCAAAAAACCCCAAACTCTTGACTAGTCTGGATGGTAAAGAAAAATATGTATTACACTATGTATATCTTAAGCAATATCTATCGCTCGGAATTAAGTTGAAAAAGATCCATAGAGTTCTGGAGTTTGATCAATCAGATAGGATCAAGTCCTATATTGATCTAAACACAAATATGCTAACAAAGTCTACAAATGACTTTGAAAAAGATTTCTACAAGCTAATGAACAATTCCGTTTTTGGAAAAACAATGGAGAATATTAGAAACAGAGTGGATATACGGTTGTGCACAAGCTCTAAGCAAATGGATATACTAGTGGCTAAACCAAAGTTTAAAGATAGGACTATATTTACTAGCTCTTTGGTTGCAGTTCATATGAATAAAACAAAACTGTGCTTTAACAAACCCATTTATGTTGGAATGAGTATACTTGATCTATCAAAAGTCTTAATGTATGACTTTCACTATAATATAATGAAGTCAAAGTATCGGGAAAATATTGAACTGTGCTACCAAGATACTGATTCGTACATCTATTATATAAAAACACCAGACTTCTACAGTGACATGAAAGAAATGTCGACCATTTTGATACTTCTAACTATAGAAAAGATAACCCATGTGCTATACTGTTAGTTAACAAACATTTTGTTGGCAAAATGAAAGATGATTGTAATGGAAAAATAATGGAAGAATTTATTGCTTTGAAATCGAAAATGTATGCAATAAATGTGGAGGGTGGTGTAAAGAAAAGAGCAAATGGTGTGAAAAACACTGTAGTCAGAAATGATATTAGTTTTGGTGACTACAAGAAGTTTTTGTTTGGTAAAAAAAGTATTGTACAAAAGTATGAATCTTAGTAGAAGTAAGAAACATGAACTCTATATGATTGAGATGAGAAAAAAAGCATGAAGTCCTGAATATGATAAAAGATTTATTCTCAAAGATGGCATTAATACACTACCATGGGGACACTACAAAATTGAAAAAGAGTGATACTATGAAAGAGTAGTTACCCAGCACGAGTCGCCTGATCGCTGATATCATGCGTGAACTTAAAGGAAAGCATATGTATAATAATATGCAATCGCTCATCGAAATCGTAAATGGCAAACTCGTGTACGATAACAGAGAGTTGCTTGTCATCATCGACGAAGATAACAGTCTGTGGTTCAAAGCAAAAGACGTTGTGGACATACTCGAGTATGCGAATACAAAACGCGCAATCATAGACCACGTTAGAGACAAACATCGTAATACATATGAAAATGTAGGGGGTCACGAATCGCTACCCCCTTTGAATATGCAGCCACACGCCATATTAATCAATGAACCAGGCTTGTACACATTGATCATGAGATCAAAAATGTCACCGGCTGAAAAATTCCAGGACTGGGTGTACGAAGAAGTGTTGCCGTCGATTCGCAAATACGGTGCGTTCAAGATCGAGCAAAAGTACAAACCTCTACTGGATACTGCAAACGCAATCATCGGTAAGCACGTGCTACCACCGACGAAAGATGTTATCGACACAGAAGGCAACGCGTGGTTCAAAGCGAAAGACGTTGCGGAAATACTCGAGTATGCGAATACAAAACAGGCAGTCATACAAAACGTCGACGACGATGATAGAGACATCCTTCAAAACTTGCATATACAGAGGGGGTCTGTGCGACAGACCCCCTTTAATTCCCATCCTCACACAGTTTTTTTCAGATCCTATTAAAACCACTCTTATAACACTATTAAAGAAAAATTATAAAACAGTAAATGTTTTTAATGTATAACCATCCATTAAAAACTAATAACCATAAATGTTTGCATACTATTGGGCTTTGGTGATTCTTTCACTTTTAACATCATAAATTAGGTTTCTTTGGCTTACGAGTACCACGTTACAAATAGTTGAAGCCCATATTGGTTTATTAAAATCAACTGTAAGTTTCAGATTAGTTAGATCTTTTACAATAGCAGCTTTTCTGCAAGAACAATCAATAACATACAATGGTCTTCTCCTAATAAATGACACAAAGTTGAAGCACAGTTCATTATTCTGATAAGGGGTATCTAGTTTAGTATTGGTTTTTCTAAAATCGTTGTAAGCAATATACATCTTATCGAAAATTTTATCATCAATGTCTAAATTCCAATTCTCTTTGGGAAACACTTCATTCCGTCCATTATTAATAGAAATATTTTTGACGAAACAAGAGCCAAACATTTTCTGTTGTGCTGAAAACCAACAATGACAAAGTCTGGCATAGCGAATTGGATTGAATTGAACTGATCTTTTATATCAAACTGAAATGAGTTTGCATTAGTAGGTACTGGTTTTTCAAGACATTGCCAATAATTAAAACTAATTGGAATTTTGGGGTGTTTGTATAATTTTTTTTTAAATTTCGTCTCCATAAATAGGACTGTATTCAACAATTGGCCACAGAATGTCCAATTTCTCAGTAATAATTTTACCAGATGCTAGTATATTATCTGCATCATCAGATCCATCTGCTTTCTTTGGAGGTCTTCTGTAAAGCGAAACATCGTCACTAGAATTTCGAATGAATGTGATTTTGTACCCACCTTTCCAGAATATTTCATTACAATCTCTCATAAACCCAAATAAATATCTTAATGGATAGGTAATTTCGTTAAGCTTATCTTTCCTAACATATTTACCTAGTTCTATCCCCGACATTTTATTCTGATTCCGAACCTAGCAATGTATGCATCATTGTTGATGTGATGCCAGGATTGTCAATACTTTCGATTATACAACCATGTTTAGAGATCTTTATTCTTGAGAACTGGAATGGGAAGAAATTCTCACAAATATCAATAGTTGAAGTTTTTCATAATCTGCATTTGTATCTCTTTTAGTTAGCTTATACTGTTGGTAAACATAAGCTTCATTCGGATGTGAAAATGCATCGCCAATAGGAATATCAAACTCAATATGCTTGTTGTATTCATTCAAATTATTATTTTTTGTTTGTTCGTTTGGCAGAAATGAATGACGCTCATAACTGACAATTTTTGTTGATCCGTTTATTATATAGAAAAAAAAATTCTTAAACAACTACACTTTTCTTATCAACCCAAGAATTATGACTACTATCAAAACCTAGCCATTTAATTAGCAGCTCATTTCCTTTTCTTCGTAAAACTTTTTCCACTAAGTAGTCTTTATCATATTTGGTCTTAAGCAGCTGTGGTCTATAAAAAATACCTTTAATAAGTTCATTTTTAAAATTTTTTATTCTGTATGTCGTGAGTTTTGTGCGCAATACTTCACACACCTCAAATACTTCAGTGGACTAATTTGGTGTACATACTTTTTCAAACATTTTTACTTTTACTTAAACGAATGTTATCTCCTATTGCAAACTTTGGTTTAACCATTTTTCTTCCTCCTCCATACATGTTGATTAGAATAGAACCTTCATTCTTTGCATTTACATTGGCGGGTTTCATTCCGACTGTACTGTGAACAGTGTTATTGTATTCACTTTTTAATTTAGGTAATATAGCCACCCATTTATAGTTTCCCTGCATAGTAAGTATCCTCCACAATTTCTCCTCCAGTGTTCTATTAAATCTTTCTACAACACTAGCTTTCTTTCCACTGTATGTTATGTTGTTGTTGGCCATTAATGTCTTAAATGATTTATTGTAAAATTCTTTACCTTCATCTGTTTGTAAATGCATGGGTTTGCGAACATTCAAAATAGTTTTAAATGCTAACGTAATATTTTCACCAGTTTTATCTTTGAGTGGTATTTCCCATGCATATTTGAAAAAAATCTATCACAGTTAACATATATTTAAACCCTTTGTTAATTCTATGTATACCTTTTAAAGATCCAGAATTAATTTCGACTAAATCAGCTTGCCAAGGATCATCGATACCAAAAGATAGAACAGTTCTTCTGGGGAAGTTTTTTGCATTGGTTTATGAATTTCATTTACAATATCGTTTTTTATACTACCACCAGTGAATAACGAGTTATTGGTTACACAACATCAACAAACACATTTAATTCTTACTTTGTTATTATTGGTAAGTTTATATGAACTTAGTGTCTTTTTCATACATTTGAGACAGTAAACATTTGAGTTATCATTGGTCATTTTATATAATAAATGAGGCAACAAAAAATTGAAAACAATATAGTGAAGAATATAGAGAGAAGAAGACAGTTAATTGAAAAGTTTGAAACTTTTAGAAAATTTCGCCAAGATGAATATGATATCAATAAAAAAAACAATCAACCATTGATATATGCGATACAAGATTTGGGGCAAAAAATTGGACACGTAACAAATGAGAATAATAACTTAATAAAATAACTTGTTCCATCTGCTGTTAAGAATTTAGACTACCCACAGACACCAACAGAAACATCTTTTGAAAGAAAACTGTTTGGTAAAACAGGCACTGATGAACGCTATAACGATGGCGTTAAACACATTGATGATGACGATGAATGCTATGACGAAGTGTTGGGGCGTTTGAAAACTAATATCTGGCAGTTAACTAACTACAAAACAACATTTATTGATAAGAAATTGACTGCAAAGATGATGTTTTTGGTCTAAAGGCTGATAAAGGTAGATTGTATAGTGGTGATAGGGAAGTAACATTCATCAATGACAAATTTACTGTAAAATGAAGAAAAAAATTGGAACTTATGGTTTGATCAAAACACTAACTAGTAAGAAAGTAACAGAAAGCGACTACGCTGCAACCGAATATGAACACTATAGTCATATCCTAGCAGATACGAACACAGGTTTTCAAAACAATGATCCAAACTTGGAATGCCAAAATCGAGTAAAGGGAATAAATTGAAAATTATTTCTAAACCTATTTACGATTCGATTAAAAAGAAACGTCCTTCACCTAAAAAGGAGAAAGGTATAAGAAATATACAGACTACCCCAAAGAATGCATATGGATGGAAGATGTTAGGATGCTTATTGATCGACTTCTCGTTATTTATGGCGAAGAGAATGATGGAAATGATAACTATTACAATGAAAATGTTGGAATAATGAATATGCTCAACAGCAAGTTCAGTGACTTTGTTGTGAATAATCCAAAAGGTAAACCATATATGATATGAATGTTAAACACAATAGCACATACTTTTTGGGAGTCGGAGCATCACGGAAAAGGGTTACTCAATGACATAATAAATTTGCTACTTTTTGAGTTGCATGCACCCGGTTATCAGTACTTAGGTCCGGGTACCAGACTAAAAGAGAGAATTGAGCGTGGTGATAAACACATTAATCCATCTAGACACGGCTGCAATGGAACATGATATAGCTTATCATCATCAAAAGATCTACCTGAAAGACATGTAGCTGACAAAGAACTAGAAAAGAAAGCGTTTAAAAGATTGTTAACTTTAGATGCTGATCTCAATGAGAGATTGTGGGCTGGTGTTACTGGATCTGCGATGCATATTAAACGTAAGCTTGGCTGGGAAATTAATGAAACGATAAAATATTTGTTATAATAAATGAAAGCAAAAAACATTGTATTTCAAGTTCCTAACGATGAGTTGAAGGGTTTGAATATTGATTCTTTCCTAACGAAAGACCAACTGGATCGTAAAAACAAGAAACTAAAGGAGCACAAAAGGATGGGTATCACAATTTCCGTTCCACAGCTTAAGAAAATGTCCAAAGAAAAGGAAAACTGGAAATGGTTAGACAGTTCACAAGGGCGGATTTTTACCCTTAATTTTCGCAGCATTGGGAGCTCTAGGAGCGTTAGCTGGCGGTGCATCATCTATCGCAACATCAGTAATTAATGCCAAGAAGAAAAACCAAGAAATGGAAGAACAACACAGACATAATTTAGCTATGGAGTAATACGGCAAGGGATTAAAGAAAGCTAAGTGGGGTAAGAATGTTAAAAAAAAAATAACTCCACTCAGTAACTTTGATATTGATCAAATTGTTAAAAAATTAAACATTAAAAATTTTCGGGGTGTATTTATGATCGATGAGCTACTTAACACGTCACTCGATAATGAATGTGGGATTGTTAATCTAGATGTTTCGACAAACTCTGGTATACACTGGGTATACTATTGAAAAAAAGCAAACGACAAATATTATTTTGATTCATTTGGCAAAATCAACCGCAAGAATTAATAGCATATCTCGGATGTAATATTTTTTGTAACAATGATAGAATTCAAAATTTCAATCAAGTAACTTGTGGTCACTTGTGTGTAATTGTGCTAAATATCTTTTCACATAATTTTAAATTTCCAAAAATTATTTCACTATTAATAAACGATGGATATATGTGGAAATGCATTAATGAGCTCTTGGATTGAAGATCAAATTAAAGAACGCACGAACAATGATGAGAAGATCAGTCCAAATGATTTTGTTTCCAACATACAGTTCAACGAATTTATAGCCACACTGACAAGAAATAAAAGATCATTGGATAAAGCCTATCTTACTTACCTGGAAGTAGATAATAATATAGATTTTGAACAAAAAAGACTAAGACATGTGGGAAATCCCATTGCACCAATGGACACAATCAATTTAGAGTACTACCAGAAAAACAGAATTAACATTGTTTGTTTAGTTGGGTAATACAATTCAAAAGGAAAAGCATTTTACTTTGATAACCGAATAGAATATATGTTTATGATAGATGGAACTATAGTTGAAATAATAATAAAACCAAAAAAAAATAAAAGTGTTATCAACTGTTATCATGAACAGAAAAAAATTGACATGCATAAAACTTTTGAAGTGTACCCTGATGATATGACATATTTCAAAATACCAAAAGCCCACAATGTACGCGAAGGTACAATTGTGTTTATTGAAATAGTTATGGTATGTGAATACGTTTAAAAAGATCAGATTATGTTAGTTTTTAATGGAAGTGTTTGCATTAAAAACAAAACTTACAATCTAAGAATTTAAAAAGTCTTTAATGTTATTACAGTACTTGCCATTATTTAACTTACGTGTCATATATATTGTAACAAAACCATATTCATTATTCCAACATTTTGAATACGTCTCCCTAAATTTCTCAAATGAGGTATCACCACCAACATAATCACTATGAATATGTTTAAGATTTGTATCGTCTTGTCTGAATATGCAAAGAAAATTAGCATTGTCTCTTATAAGCTGCTTAGGTACTTTTGAGTATGTCTGAGCGAAATACAAACAATCAATATCTTTATGTCTACCATGAGTAAAGTAATCCCTTACCATATTTTGATTTTCAAGTATGATATCATCGAAAACAACTACAGACTCTTTATGACATTAATTTACATCAACCATTTATTCCTTTGATGGAAAGAAGTATGCTATTGGTTCATTAAATAATTTTGATGCTACATCTATATCTTCCTTTAAATTGACTTATTTTGGTTGGTCCAGACTTTTTGAACATACATAGAGAGTATCAAAGTCCAACCATCCCTCAGCATATATAAAATTAGCTAACATAAATGTAGTTTTCCCACAGTTACTAGGACCCACAATCAAACACATCATATTATTAGGTAATAATTCTCAGTGACATTTTGTCGATACAGTCTTGTCTGATATTCTTACTTTAATATCCCAGTCTACATGTTTCTTGCTCATTTATTAATAGATTTTTTAAATAATAAGTAAAGTTTTCAAACTGACAGATAACAAATCAGTGTTGAAGAAGAGACTACACTACACTTTAGAGATTGAGGGACACTCATTGGCTTTAGTTCAGTTCTATACTACTTATCTAATGCATGACATTATCTCTGGGAGAAATAAGCTATATTTTATGGGTCAGAATGATATGGAATCAGTAATTGATATTCCAGTTGGTCAATATAGCTTAAAAGATCTTAAAAAAACTATAAAAGCAATTTTTTCAGTTAGTGTAGATTCAATGGGTGGGAAAGAAAATGATATATCTTTCATGCTGGATAAAATAACAGAGTGAAAGTAAAATGTACTCTTAAATTTCAGTTTGTAAAACGGGGTTCAATAGGAAAACTTTTGAGTTTCGTAGAAAATAAAACTCTGAAAGCCAATGTGGATCATTATGGCAATACAATTCCAACATTTGCTCCATTTGAAACAATAAATATACACTGTAATATAGAAAATGGTATGATATTAAAATGTGATGAAAATAACCATAGAGAAACTAGCATAATTGCCACTTTTAAATCAAGAACAACATTTGGATTTGGCAATACAATCTATTACGAACCAGCTTATCCATTATTTTTCCCAGGGCAAACAAATCAAGTTAATGAAATAAAAGTTGAAATTAGGGATGAAAAATGTAAGTTAATTAACTTTGATTTGTCTGAAAGAACAGTGGTATTAGAAATGAAGCCGTAGATATTTTTGGGTTGGAAGTAGTCATATTCTATATATTAAAGTTTCGTGTGATAAAGATGAATAATATTTCAATAGAAAGTGCAATGAAAGAACTCAATGTTTCGGCTAATTTAATGCATCGAATTTTGAGATGTGTAATCTAAATTTTTAATTAGACTATGTTGTAGCACATTGCCGAAGTCAGAGCGATAATGGTGTTTTAATGATTGGATAACCATTAAAACTTTATTGAGATATGAGCACAAATAAAAACCAACTGATGTCTAATACAACGATTATTTACTCTTTAAAAAACCGAATAGAATGCCTTTTTTTAACACCACAATTCACCATTCCATCATACGCAAAATTTATACCACCACGATTAACATCATCTAAATCTTTTTCGCTGAAAATCTGAAGATATCTGTCTGGTAAGGTTACTTTAAAATTTCCAGAAGTAATTACCACTTTGTATCCATACCGTGTATCATTTATTTCAGCATGGTCTATGGGATAGGTCTGTCCGATTCTAAGTTCGGAAAGTTTCTTAAATTGTTGGGTTCCGTTCAATACATTTTTCAACTGGTCCATCTTTATTGTATACAATATTTTATTTTTTACGCATTCAAATTTTTTGAGCCGCTCTTTGCAACTGCTTCCAAATTCAACTTTTTATAGTAACTTTTTGCGGATGCATCCAAACGCAACTTTTGCAGTCACTTTTTGCAACTTTACTCTAACTCAACTTTTTGTAGTCACTTTTTGCGGTTGCACCCAAACGCAACTTTTTGCAGTCACTTTTGCGGTTACATTCTAACGCAACTTTTGTAGTCACTTTTTGCAGTTGGGCTCGAATCGGTAGTTGATGTTTTGGATCAGGAAAACAACAGTAATTTTTTCTGATGGTTTTCTGATGGTTCGAGCATTTCACATACCATTGGTTTTCTGATGGCTTGTGCATTTAATCTTCTGTTGGTTTTCTGATGGCTGGAGCCTTTAATTTGCCGTTGTTTTTCTGATAGTTGGGGGGGCTGCGCTCGAACCGACAGTTGATGTTTTGGATCAGGAAGACAACGGTAATTTTTTCTGATGGTTTTCTGATGGTTTGGGCATTCAATTTGCCGTTGTTTTTCTGATAACTGGGAGCTGTGCTCGAACCGGCATTTCTATACTTCTATCACAACACCATAGCTTTTCTAGGTAGGTTTAAAAAACACGTGTACAAACTGGATGAGGTAATTTTAAGTATTTTTCACATGAAAAGGTATTAACACTTCGTTCACCAACACTCCATATCATAATGGCAGTTGCCACTTCTGCCAATTTCAGGTTTGTAACCGTCCCACCATCACATATAAACATATTAAAATAAGTATTCAAACAATAAAATCTCATTTCTGATGTAAATTAAAAATTCAAAAATCATTATATTTTATGTAATAAGTATCAAATGTGGTAAAACTGAAAACATAAATAATTTTCCTGAGAGCGACAAGCTCCGCTCCGCCTATTTCCAGTTTCTTCCTTGGACGAAAAAAACCACCATGTCAATAGGGCCTACGCACCGTAATTTGCACTGATATTTTTATCAGTAACAATGCAATATGTTTCCTTCAGTGCTATCTAAAAATGTAAATATATCAGTAGACAACGTTTAATTTACAAATAGCATGCCAAACAAGAAGTTATTTATAACTAATGAGCCTACTTTTGTGTAAATGGGTGCAAATAAATTTTAGCGAAGTTCTTAAAAGCTTAGATGGTAGGTAGGCGTTGAAGTCTCATTGACAGCAATGTCATTAGAGATGAAACCAGAATCATGTGAAACAGTACCAATACAATTAAAATACATGAGCGACTTACTCGGGATTTGAATTCAGAAAAACTCATAACATTAAGCTAGCTCGCCATCCACTGCATCACGGAGGTAAGATGCGGAACATCAACTTCGGATGTAATCAGTCCTATGTTTTGAAATATAGAGTTCCCTGAACTGAAATATTTACACGGCCATTATTTTGAAAAAAAGTATCTAAGACACTAAAAACACATAAGTTTACATGATCTACCATAAAGCTAATAGCGTGAATAATTTGGTATAAATCAATTGATGAGTACCCGAGATATGGCATAAAACCCTTATTTTCTTAATCGGTGCTCTCTTACGAAACTACCTAGAAAAAAAATGTGTATGGTATGTGTCTAATAGATACTGACAGCATAAATAGTTTTCTTGAATTTCGTTAAATTGTTTAATACGTTAAATAAATATCAAAATATTTATAAGGCCGTCATTTTGAAAATCACTGCCTGGCCCATTTAAATCATGTAACTTTACATGGCCTTCTGTAGGTGTGAAATATGTTATGAAAATTAGTCAAGTTATTCCGGAAATATGGCAAAATGTTCATTTTACTCACATGACACTAGTTTGCAAAAAAAAAAATCCGGCAAAATGGTTTCTCTGCATGTATTAATGATACAGTTTGCATACAAAATATAGTCGAATATTGTTGAAATGTTTCACAGATATAAAAGATTAAACTAAATTATTTATATATACCCCATAAAAACATGCCTGCCTCACATAACGCATGTTAATTTACGTACCTTACTGCAGCAATACTTCCGTGAAATTTTGGTATGAATCGGTTAATTGAACCTCGAGATATGGGATAAAACCTTCATTGTTTATGTGACGATGTTAATAAATGGAGGATAAAACGTTTATGTATTATTCCTTTCGTGATTGGAGTAGATACAATATGCAAAGTCAAATTTAAATCTGTTACATAATTTAGTATATTTAGCACACTAAGCTAAAAATATTTGTATAGGCACCATTCAGAATATCGGCGATATGGCCCACGACAGTACAAATTTGAAAGATATAGGTTAATTTCTCCCCTATATATGGTATAAAATGGTATTATTTAATATGGTGCTAACTTCTAATATGGCGGAGAAATGAGAATTTACATAGAAAAAGTTGATGGATATAACTGATACCGTCAACACACAAATTTAAGTTGAAATTTTTTTGCCTTTCGCAGATAAAAAAACTGAGCTTAATTGTTTATGTGGTCGCCATTTTGAAAATTTGTGTATCTGATGATCTCAATGTTTTTTTAGTTTCCAAGGCCTACCATAGTGATATTTGTTTTCCAAATTTTGCATAAATCGTATGTTTCATTTGGAGATATCAGGTAATTATAATTTTCTATGTGAAACTATTTTACAATATGGTGGACAAAATGTATTTTGTGTATGCATTTTTTGATGGATTTAATATATATAGCCAGCATAGAAAGTTGCATTGGATTTAATTAAATGGTTTCGACCATTTAACATGTAAAACTAAAATAGGTATATGGTCACCATTTTGAAAACAAGTTTCTGACATAGGGCTACCTAAAACATGTAATTTAACATTTCCTAACTCAGTAGTAAAGTGGCTAGAGGGCCACCATTTAGAAAATAAGTTTTTCTGACCCTCTCAAAGTTTATTAGATTACAAAGTCTCCCATAGTGCTACTTTTTACCAACTCTGGTAGAAATCTGTTGCATTTCTAAGATATCACGTAATTTAACCTTACATGTGATACTATTTTACAAAATGGGGGACAAATATATTTCGTGGATATATTTGATGATTGTATTATAAAGCCAGGATAGAAAGTTTTATTGGAATTAATACATGGTTTCGACGGTTGGACAGATAAAACCATTTTGAAAATAAGAGTCCGACGTACCCGGGGACAAAAGAGGCTCAGTGCTGACACATTTTATGTATGTTATATATACTCCCGGCATACAAATTTAAGGTGGACTTAATTAAATGCTTTCGAAGATTTAGCATACTATGCTAAGATAGCTAGATGGCCACCATTTTGAAAATAAGTTTTTACATACTTGAAGAATATTTGTACCTACCAGCTGCCGCAGTACTCCATGTTTGTCAAATTTGGTAGTTATCTGTCAATTGTTTCCCGAGATACTACACCAATACTTTATAAATTCGTGCAGTGCTATCTTGCAAAATGGCGGAAAAAATGGTTTGTGTTTGGGCTTATATGATACTTGTAATAAATACTGCCAGCTCACAAAATTTGGTTGTGATTGGTTATACGGTATGGTAGTTATATCAAATATGCCTATATTATTTGTATGACTTTCATTTTATAAAAACATTTCTCATAAATTTTAATTGAATAAATTTACATCGCCTACAATAGTATTACTTACGTGTCAAATATGATAGAGTCGTTTTCGAGATATAACGTAAAAACTTTATTTTTTAAGTAGTGATATTTTACAAAATGGTGGCCCAACAATAACTTTCACCTCTTGAATTAAATTCTTACACCTTGCGCTTTCAATTTACCAATTTTGGTATAAATAGGTAGAATGATTTCCGAGATACGACATATAATCCTAAATATTAAAATTGGCAACTTTTGAAAGAAAATGCCTGAAGTGGTCGAAAAAAACTAAAAGTGAGGTGTCCTTACTTAATATATGTATACCGAGTTTGGTGAAATTGAAAATTGAACTGGGGACACACACCCAGACGCATACACATACAGACAGTGATCTCATAAAACTTTCTTTCCTTCGGTAAGTAGGATAAAAACTAGGTTAAAACAATACCTGAACTGTGAACCATTTCTTACTAGCCTTTGCCAACACATCGCTGCTCTCACTGTTTTTAATTCGTATTTAATACGAAATAATATTACAAGTTGTAGAAGATACTGTGGTTACGTTTAATTAATTCAATTATATAATAATTTAAAGTTAATCATAGTCATTTATACAGGTTATTGGAAAAAGTTCTACATGTTACTCCTAAAGTGATTTTTCAAAGAATCGTTTCAAAACATCAGAAGAAATCGTGAATGGACTATACAAAAGTACTTCATACAATATTTACATAGCATAACAGTATATATCACATTAACAGCAGATGGCTCACATATAACAAAAAGTTACCATACTTGTATTATTAATGCTGTTGGCGCAACATTAGACTTGTATCTGTGCAGTAATGATGGCCACCCGCAAATGCATTCGTACAACCTATTCGCGGTTTCTTCACACTTTTTGAATCAAACATTTGAAAAATTACCCTATGTATAACGTGTTTGCTGTTTCCTCAATTTTCCATATATCACAAGCGTTTTAGACTTGTATTGGCATAAAAAAACATTATTTTTGGTTAAATTAAACTGTTATTTATTTTATTTGTATAATATATATATTTGCAATTTATATGAATAAAACAGTAAGAAAATATATGAGTAATACCTAGCAAGAAATAGTTATTTTCCAAAATATTATTAAACTGATTGCGCACGAATGTGGTGCGTTCTCCCTTTGATGTAATTTCTTGACTTGCTTAAGCTTTGCTCGCTTGGGGTGGATGAATATCCTGGAAGTAGAACTTCGGCTGGGCTTCAGAAAAGTAACCGTGAATAGACTATATAGGAGATTCACAGTAAACTGAGGACTTTAGAAAGCCCTGTCATTTGGAATAATAGTCAATAAATATATTTTATTTTAGTCTTAGGTGTTAACTTCAGAGTGCCGTGGAATACACACATAGTGTTTATTACTTACATAGCAATATTGATGGTCCACTCACACTCGTGGAACTAAATATCTTAGTTTTCAGTAGTAAAATAGTTTTATTTGAACGATGCTGCTGCAAATCAGTAAACTGATCACATGTAAGAACATATTTGACAAGAAACTAAGAGACCAAGGTCGCGGTAAAGTGACGTGACCCACTCGCATGTTGAAGACTGAAGTAACAACACATCTCCTCTCCCCCCTCTCGTTAGTCAGGAACTTCTGCGTGGCCAAGCGTCGCGATCTGATGAAACGCGTGATGGAAGCACGCATCTCTATAAACACTGCACGTGTCTTTCACTGCTGTCCGTAACATTGAGTTTAAAAAGTTTAACACACTGATGCTGGTATATTATGAATAAGGGATGGGATGGAATAAAGCGACGAGAGATGAATGAATTTAATTAAATGGCAAGGGTATCAACGAAAATGGGAACCAGTGCTACTCACACACCCATTTCGCATATGTAGAGCGAATCCTTAGGTTACCCACTTTAATTAAGTAATTTAGGTCATTTACACAGGAGGTAACAAATTTGATTCTTGCGAGAGTCGTGGAGATGTGGGGAACTGGCTGTCTAGCCACCCATCCAGGATCACCCACTGTGTTGTTAGCGCAGAACTCTGGACTCTGTCGGGATTATGCCCCGAGAGAAGAGAGATAATTTAGAGCCTTTTTGTTTTACTGTCCTGTTGAGGGGTCTCCAGACAGTAGGCGCTATTGAGAGATGAGAGAGAGATTTGGGAGCCTATATTCTCTGCTGTCCTGTCGAGGGTTTTCCAGCCAGCAGGAGTGATTGCAGAGAGGTGAAAGACTTATTTTGTGGGTCTAGCCTGTCACACAGCTACGCATTACTAAGAATGTCACTGTGGGTCCAATTTATGCGACACAGTATGCATTGCTAAGGACTTTAACTGTGGGTTTTGCATGTTACACAGTAAAATGCAAGTGTACCACGAGGGCACTTCGCAAATCCGCCCTCCTGAGGGTAAAATTCATTAAGTGCAAATTTCCCGATTCCACTAATATATTATGTATTATACCAAGTGTTATGAAAATTTAAGAGGGTGTTAATTTCGACAAATCAATAATAGTAACACCCGTGTACAAAGGCTTGTTAAACATAACACAGCTCTTTGACATTTCGATCAAGACTAGATTTTCATCGATGACTTGCCGTGTCTTGAATTTCGGGCGCCCAATCAATTCTGCCGCCCCGTAAATCGTGTCATACCACGATACGACTCTGATATCCCTTTCCCACCGGACATTCAGCAAAGTTTTTCCATATATTGAATTATTTATCATTTTAAGAAATTATTTCTCAAAATCGTTCGCAGCCTGGGCACGTTTCTCAATATTAAATTTTATATATGGAGCCATTCATGCGACCTGTTCAATGCGTAGAACGCGATGAACAGCATCGAGTTTGAAATGATACTTCAAATAGCGCCGCAGTGTTTCCCCATGAATAACATAGTTTTTGGTGCCGCGAGTGGAGTGTCAAAAGTAATTTTTCATGTGAGCTGTTCGGAGGTATGTCAGACACTGGGGCAAGAGGCAGATCTGATAGCGCATCGTGGCATTCATCCAGAAATGACAAATCGACTTCCGTGAAAAAGCAAGTGTCCCCATCATTGACCATGTTCCCGAAATTCCATGACGAAAACACGTCTGACTCAACCCACTCAAAATTCCCAATCGGAAGCTTGCATTTGATGGTATGGCTGTACATGCCATTTACATCGAAGCAGCAAATATACTTCTCTTCCATAGTGGGGTCGTACTATTCACCCATGTAATTATTATTGGCTTCCGTGCACCTTTTGAAAACCTGGGTAATACTGCCCCTAACCCTGCATTCCACAAAAAGGTGCATGTCAGGGTCAGTCGACAGCTCTAGCCTGGCACCTGTCTTCACAAACAAAGCATCCGATGAAAGTGACGTAGCTGTGACCTACATGGCGAGGTCTAGACCATGATTTGCCAAACATATGGTTCTGAAATTCTCTAAAATGTCTGCCAGCAAACATCTGTCCCCACATAAGTAATTAAGGACATGCTGCAGCAAGTTTATGCAGTTGAACACATTCCACGTGACTTGGACATGAATAAAGTCAACATTGCTAATGTCCTCGCCTTTCATAATATTATGAAATGTGTTCTTTGGTGGGAGTGACGTACTCATCAGACTATCCAGCGACTTGTCAAAGTCAGAAGGAAATACTCCATTCCTTTGTGTCAATTCAAACTGGGCATTATCTGGAAACAGTGAGCAGGTGAGTCTCAGCTGCACAGGCATCAATTTACCTGCCAAAGTCTGTAGAGATAAGCTCAGGAACTGAAATGAGTAAATAAAATGCAGTTGCACGACTTGCATACGTCCTTTCAAGTCAGTCCCATTGGGAATGTGCTTGGTAATGGATTTATATATTTTTTTCAAGGTCAATCCAAGAACCAAAATATCACCCGGGTTTTCGATTACCGTAGTGCTGTCAGGTTGTGTGATGTGACGTGGAGCCAAAAGCTGTATGAGAAAGTGGGCATCATAATATTGCAGGTTATGAAAAACAGCCACAAGTTGTTTTTTCGGTTGTCTGAAATTCAAATTGCATTTACTCTGTGCAAGGCCTCTGATTTTACACGTCAGATCGTCATGATAGACCACAGAATCTGTGCCGAGCTCTTTCTTGCAAATATGACCTTTTGTTTGAGCCGTCAACCTAGCTTTATCAGCTGCGGTTTTTGGCTTCATCGGTACAGTCACGTCTTATATTCCTGCAACCCACATTGTAAGTTCAACCAATTTATTCACCAATTGGTACACACAGTCCTCACCCGCGAACTCAAAGTAGTTAGAAAAACCCAGATTGTATGAACACACCAACGAAATGCTACACGCATATGGGACATGTTGGTTCATGGTAGTTGTGTTACTTGTCTCATTATTCGGCAGTAAAGTGGACAAGTGTTTAAAATAACATGCCGTTTAACAATAGGTGATGAAACCCAATCTTTGTTGTTTGAAAATATTCGTGAATTCAGGGTACTTGTCGGGAAAGTACAGCGAACAGCTATGTGTTGCTGACAGAGAATTGTGTGGTCTGTGAGTTTGTCCTCACTTGAGAAATACTGCAGACAGCAATCGCAAACATTTTTTTTCTGATGCTGCTTACTCAACTGAGTGTTAAGCAGCCGTGACAGACTTCTGTTTGCAACAAAATGGAAATGTGCGGTATTACTGCTGACACAAATGGCCAACATAGTTACATGGCGAGCATGTCATACAGGAGCAATACACATGGGTACGATTATCCCTTCCTTATCGAAAGTCTCGTCAATTGTAGATATATCTATCTTTGTCTACAACACAGTAGACATTGATAGAAATAAAATTTCTCTCCTCGAACTTTCCGATATCCTGTATTACTACAGGAGTCGACAGACCTCCAGTATCTAAAACCTCATGAGGTATTGGCTATGAAGATGATTTCTCAACATGGTATGTGGCAGGAAATAAAGTATCTACAACTGAGTAATGGAAGCACATGTCTTTCAGACAATTCACGTTGATGCACGCCTGCCAATTGGTACTAAACTTGGTTAATCTAGTGTGTGTGGCACTGATGGTAAATTGTCTGTTTTACGAAATATGGATGTCCATATGCGATAAAAGCTGCATTGCCCAGCTGGTGCCCCTGGCACTGAACTCCCCAAGTAGAGTCATTAGCTAAGGGGCTGTGTTATCGTTATATATTTCACCTGCATAGGACGAATGCAGGATGGAAAGAGCTTTACTCTGAAAATAAAATTGCTCCGTAGTGCTTTCCTTAGACGAAAAATTCTTAAAAATATACCTGTTACATGCTCAATCTAAAAGGCCAGGGTATTGCCATAATTATGGCCTGAAGGGGTGCCTTACTCCACATAAATAAACGTTCAAAATCTGCATCACTATTGGGCCTACCATTATGAATACGTTCGTCCACGAGCCTAGCACCGAACTCCGTGTCCAAGAGAACATATCGCAGTTCGGGTAACAAACTCTCCAATGACTAGGACGAGTCAGAAGACGAATTACTTTCCGACCCTGAATAAATGCACTGATGTTTTGGATGACTCATTTGCAATGCCTAAATCTTCCCTCCTCTTACTCACCGATAACAGTATTTTGAAACAAAAGAGGAGATCGAATGCCTGATCAATCGATGAGGGGAGACATCTGCACAGCTGTGAGGTCTGAAGATGAATGACAAAAGAACCGGAAGTCGCACCCCTATTATAGCCAGCATGCTCGGACCGATAGGAAATTCTAGGGGTGCGAGCATGTGTGTGAAAGCACAATAGCAACCAATTCGAATACATTATTCGTTTTTATCACAATAATTCTGAATTCTAGGATGTGTTAAATGCATGTTTACAAGATTTTATGCATTACATCGCATTCAAATTACTAATGTTTTATTTAATCAATATTTCACACACAAGCCTTTAAAATTTATATGACGAATATATGCGAACTGCCAGAGACATTTAGTTTTGCTGTGTTAAATGAACTTTTTCCTGTTACGATAGTCTATTGTCAAGTTAGTAAGCATAGATTACATTTTATAATCATTCCATTGTCAAACATGTCAGAATTATTTATATGTGAAATGTATACTACAAACCACAGTTTAATTACACTGCATGCACTTGGGAAGTCAGTTAAACACTAAATAAGATTCAAACTCCTTTTTTTTCGTTACATATCATTTTGGTCACAGAGTACATTACACTTGTAATCACCAGGTGACTGCAAAGTCTGTAAAACATTTTCTATGACATTTCTTCACCTTAATGTCACCATTCTCTCCTTGACAAATTGCAATATGTTTCTTATGCACAGTTTTAGTCTTCTCATATGTTTGATTGTTAACACCTTTTGTGCATTTGTGTGCATGTAATATTATACAGTCTGGTAATTCAGGAAATGTTCCATGAACGCGTGAGTACACATCTTCGATACTAGCTGGTAAACATGTAGTCGAACACATATGCTAGACAGGAGATTTTTTCAGGACTGGGCAAGATATTAAATCTTCACTTTTTCACCCTCTAATGGGCAATGAATCGCTTTGAAATGAACAATGTATTTCACACTTGACTTTCCCTGGGTGACAGAGATGTAACAATTTGCTGGATGGAAGAAAGTCATGTTTACAGTAGGAAAGTTAAAGTGATACTTAGACTATTTATTTCCCAAACAAGTTTTAAACAGTTTACTCCAACGTGCAAACAATTTTGCTAATATTCAATTTACACTTGGATTTTTGTATGCATGAGCAAGTGACTTTGTTATTTTATTTTTCTTCTATTTTTAAACCATGTAAGTTTGCACAAACCAATTAGGTACATACTAAATTACACTTGTTAGTCCACAATCTTGGGAGACTTATTTATTTACACCTCAGGTTGCCTCACTGCAGGTTGTGCCCACCACTGTAGTATTAGTCGTATATTATCTATTGGAGTTTCTGGCAAACTGTCCTCATCCACTTCACCCCAGTCAGTCATCAACAACCATTTCAACATTAATTAAGCTTTTTTTCCTGCAGAGACAAATATTTATGTATAGCCATATTTTTTATGTAGCCTTTTTAATGAAGGCCAGTTGAAGTATTTTTGTATATGTGTTATTTTTCTCTTCCGCACACTCTCTATAATCCTATTTTGATCAAGTCCATACATGATTATTTCCCAGTTTTTAGGCAATTTTCAAAAATTATTCCTTATTTCTCAAAAATCATTCCTAGTTGTAGAAATTGTTCCGTATTCCTTAAAAATCGTTCCTTATTCCTCAAATTCATTCCTTATTCCTCAAGAATGTACCTTATTCCTCAAAAATCATTCCTTATTCGTCAAATAACATATCTCGAAAACACTCCTTCCACACTTGGGTAGTTAATCAAACGAAATTCAACCAAGTTAAACCACTTAAGAAGGGCAAAATATTTCCGATTGTATACACCTCTGAAATAATCAGTGTTTCAGAAAAGCAGTAGGGTGAGGTTTTTTTCCATACATTTACTATCATACTTTTTACATACATGCAATATATACATTGCCCTGTTTACAGATGATGAATAATACACAGTGTTTTCATTCGATGTAGCCTCGCTCTTTAAGTGCCCGATGATCGAAACCATCTCTTTCATGTTAGAGTATTGCCTGTGTTTTTTAAACAAAAGCAAATATATATAACTCCATCTACAAGTTCGCTGGAGTTTTCGGGAAATCTATACTCATTATTCACACCACTAAATGAAGGAAACTCGGTGAAAGGCATGGAATCATCATCTTTAACACTAACACTGTCTTCATAGTCATCAATGTTGTCTTTACTTCCTGCTTCCTCATAAATATCGAGTTTAATTTCCTTTGAAGGAAGTGTATCGGTATCGACAAAAGTATTCACAACTACTGGTGGTACAGTATTACGAAGATCGTTAAGTTCACATGCCAGTTTAGAAAGTGTATATTCCATACTATTCATTTGTATGCCACACTGTTCATGCTTGCATTCGAGTTAGTTTCCCCTCTCCTTTTGAGGTAGCATGAAGTGAGGTTAATACAGATTTCTTCTCGGTATGAACATTACTTTTCCAGATCCTGGCATGTCTATTCAAGTTATCACCCCATCTGAAGTGTCTACGAAATTTTTTACAGTTAAAAATTGCATGTGATGGGTTCTTCAAACATTCGCTCTTCCAATGATGCTTTGTATTGTAGGCGAATGTATATACTTTATCGCAGTATCTGCAGCGATGACGATTCGATGATGCTCCCAATTCCATTTTTATTAATTTCTGTTGTCTGAATACTCTTTGGTGTAAGGATAAAGTTTACTTCCGAATCGATGTTCACCTCACAATATCAGCAATTCAACTAACATTATTTCTGTATAGATGTAATTCTTTTAACAGTAAGGAGTATAATTAATGACAATTAAAGGCTTTCCACTAAGAATTTTTTATATGTGAACGCTCTGTAAACATAGACTTTCTGTCTCCCATGTTATGTATTGGGTTAGGTAATACTAGGGCTGTCATTAGCAAGCAGGAAGGATGAATCTAAAATTAAAACCTTATTGTTGGCTATAACAGAGCTCATTAATATATGTATCAGAGATATAATTAATATATGTATATAACCAGTTTTGTGCCCATGGAAGAAAATGAGGTCATGTTTACACATTACACCTTAACCAAAGTTTTTAATTAAAATGTCAATTTAGACAAAAGGTTCATTCCAAAATGAATATTTTAGTTAGCAAACTTATTAGAAGGGAAAAGGATGGCTTGTTGGGAGGGTTTTGAACAAATAATTTAACAGATTGAACTAATGTTTGTAATGTGTTAAAACATATATTGGTTGGAAGTTACCTTTGTTTATGGTACTTAGAGATATTATTCTCGGTGTATGTTCACTGCATAATTACTAATTATGTATATTAATTCATCATGTGTCTAAATCTAAGCATCGTAGACGGAATATGATTCAAGGCATACGTTTGTTGGTCAGTAGTTAGTTTGTTTCAACCCACTACATATATAGTAGTTAAATGTGGATAATCATTATGCCGATACTTTACTTCTTTTGCAATTAATAAGAAAATATACTTACCCTATATGGTTCTTGAATTGTTATATACACAGTATTTGTGTATGTAAATTGTATTGGTAAATATTCATGTTTAACACACGAATATAACTATTTTAAGTTCCCCAAAACATTGTTTAAATATCAAAAAATAAAAGTTAACCTAAACAGATAGCAGTTACTCGTGACATTCATTGAAAACTTAGCATTTATTCACGACATAGTCTCCACAGCATAATTATAAAAGTAAAGGTGCATACAGGTTTGGTGGGTTTATGTAAAAATATCTGCAGATAATGGTTAGTACACACTGGTTTCATTATTTTGAGAATAACTTTAGTTCGTCATTTTAAAACAATTCGAAATTTTAAATGATTGGATAGAGTGTTAAATAAAAATATGCTGCACTTAAAATGTGGTTTATAGTCAGAATATAAGTACTTGTGAGTGAATATTGTATGGCAGTGGTTTGAGTTGTTGATAGCATTGAATCTGAATTTTTTGGAGTAAGTGCTAAAAACATTAAATTAAAAAAAAAGAAGATTTTAAAAATGAATTTTTTGTTACACTTTTTTGTAGTAAAATAGGTATGTAAAAGGGACTTTTAATGTGTTAACCTTTTACATTGCTATATGTGCAGAGATATGGGTTTTTTGGTGTAGTGTTTGGAAGTGTTCTATAGCGAACATACAGAGACCTCTCCTCGTTTTCTGAAACGTTTGTGCTGGGCGAAGGCTAGCCGGATGTGCAGAGCGCTGTCGAGAGCAGATAATGATTCCACCCTCCATTTGGAGCCGAGACTGTCTGGATGGTTACAGCTTTCCTGCTTACAGCTAGCTAGATGTTACAAAGTTTCAACAGTGTTTGAAATGTGCCATGTTTTAAATGTATGTAATACGATTTTGTTACGTTTTCCTAGTGAAATGTTCCCAATAAATTAGGTCTTACATCGTAAGTTGGCTTGATATTAGATTCTGTTGTTCAAACATAATAGTAAGTAATAGAACAGTTTTACTTGTCTCGGATAGTTATTTATACAAAACGTAAATGATTAGTCAGAAATCGGAAATTATTACGCCATTAAAATATAGGTAGCTTAGACTTGTCTCGAACCCAAACTACTCCGAGTAGTTATTCCTTCATCTGAATTACACTATTTTCTGTTAACATTGAGTAGTTGCGGTTTGGAAATAATATTTTAAGTCTTTTTTAATTACTTACATTTTTAACTAACATTTACACAGTCATTGAGATGTAAGTTTGTATAGAAACAAATTTATGTTAACTAGCAAATGTATACATTTTGAATGGTGTTGTAGGTGAAAGTTATTTGGGTGGAACATGACAAGGTCATTACATGTAATTTTCAATTACTTGTCCCAGCGAGTGTATCATATAGAAAATTCTCAATAAAATCAAAGCATCCATCGAGTAAATAATTATATCCGAATTGTTTCTACGCTTGTGTTGAAGATATTTGCATGCTGCTGCTACTTGATGCATGCCAGAACTACATTTTGCATGGAATAATGAGCTGGTATATGCTAAGAGTATAATGTACTGTTACACATAACTGAAAAAATTAAACGGAAAATTTCCTGTACTCAAAATGTAGGGAAACACACGGGGGAAATATTTCTAAAACGATTTGATAGTATTGAAGTACTACCTGGTACAGTAAAAACATCTGTACATTTGTATCAGGGCTTTCTAGGAAATATGTATGTGGGTTTTTTCAGTTTGGCAAGTACGACTATGGGTTTTCTTGAGAGTATGTGAATTCTTACAGTTTAGTTTTATTCGTATCCAGCATGACTTGATTTGTAGTGCGGTGTTAACATTGAGTGTTTTGGAAATAGATGTAACTCCTTTTTTGAATTATTTCCATTTGTTTTACATTTACACCGTAATTAGGGCGTGATATTGCTTAAAACGAATATTTCGATTCTTAGCTTTAAACATTCCTTAACGGAATTGCATGGGTGTCCCGAGACTGGCGTGGTAGGGTGTGAGAGAGAGTGAGAGATGACTGGTGGTGATAACTTGCACCCTCTGGCGAGAGAGCGATGAACTAGCCAGATAGATCGCTGTCTCTGCGCGAGCAAAAGTGGATAATGGCGAAATTCAACATCTGGCCAACTGAGCTCCTATTGAGCGCTCGTTCATAACATAACTGCAGACAACACAGTGCATAAAGGAACATTAATGAATATCACACACGCAACTGAATGCTATAACACGTAGGAACGGAAATAAATAGTTTTATTCGTAAAATTTAATGTTTTTACTCATTTTTAAAACTTTTATAAAACAAAAGTGTATAAATTAAACATCAGGTATGCGGTTATTCAAACTTGGTATTGGATCAAGTGGACTGTGGCACGGCGTAGTGAGGGAGTGAGAGTTGATGAGGGTGAAGCGAGGTGCGTATGGAGCAGCGAGTCATTGTATAGTGCGGGGCCGGGCCTGGTTCGTGCGAGGGATGGCAATATCGCATGAGGCACACTAGGGCTGCGACATGTTTTGAGCTGTGTCACATGGATAGTAACATAATAGTTTGCACATCATTTTAGTGGTCTTTTCCTACACGATTGGACATTCAAAGTTACTGGAGGTATATTTTTTAACACCTTTTACTAAACGGCGTGAGACCAGTTACACAGGGTAGGATATGTTATCAGAAACTTTACTGAAACAACAGTTTTTATAAAATAAAACATAAATTTAACTCATACTAACCATTCGATGTCTAAAATAACACGTGAAGGCATATCGATGACATTTAGGCCAGGGGATAGAACTATTGATACACACACTGTGGGTTCAGTCTGTCTTCGGGAGTGGCACTGTGTGAACGTGCACTTAGAGTGTAGGTGCACGGTAGTCTCATTACTTATTGTTTACTTGGTGTCTCATTGCACATTCTTTGAAATTGTGAACTTAATGTCTCGTTGCATTATATTTTATTTTTAATGTTTCGTATTTATTTAATTCGTCTCGTTACTTAGTGATGTCTCGTATTTGTAATTATTTTTAATTGTTAAATTTTTTTTTGTTGCCCGTAATTAGTTACTCTTTTTGGTTGCTCTGTGATTGATCATATTTCAGTGTTACTTAGTTTCCAGGAATATATTTTTATGTTTCGTTGCACATAACTAGTAAACGTCTCGTGTTTGTAATTATATTTGATGTTTCGGTATTTCTTTAATGGCAATTCGTCGTACGTAATTAGTAATTTTCCCGGTGGTTGTTTTGTATACTATGTTTTATTTGTAATACGTTTTTTTTGTGACTTGTGGTTAGTAATTGACTCGGTATGTGTGATTGATTGTTTCATTTGTGTTGGTGTTTGTGAATGATTATATTTCCTTTTTAAATAATCTCGTTGCGTGTGGTTAGTACTTGTTCCGTGTAATTGTATTTCATTATTTGGTAAGTCATCTCGTTTCACTATATTTTGTTTCATTAGTAAATCTTTTTTCGGGACATATTTAATGTAGCGTATTTCACAAATATTTAGTGTTTCATACTTGGTAATTGTCTCATTGCTTGTAATAGATTAATGTGTCGGTGTATGTCATTGATTGATTTGCTACTTAGTTTCTTGGTGTGTGTATTTCGCAATTATTTTATCTTTCCATGATTTGTTCAGTTATGTATTTCATTCGTATTCATTTTTCGGTGCTCGTTCAATTCGTTATTATTCAAATGCTTTATTTGTGTAGGTCAAATTTCGTTATTTTCAAACGCTTGAGTATTATAATTATATAATTGCATAATTCCAACCACAGAGCTCATTCCTCATTATACTTCGAACGGAAGGGACGTGTCTTGGTGCTACCATCACCCCCTACCCCTCGACCAGCATCGCAGCCCATTCCTCCACTCATCCCCGAGCTGAACGGACGTCTACTGCTCACGACACCTCCTCCTACCCCTCACCCACCATCAAAGCTCAGTCTCCCGACAGGAAGCGAAGAAGACGGATCTCTGCCGCTCCAGTTACCACTCCCTCCCTCATCAACCCACATAGCTCATTCAGTCCTCAAACTTCGAAGAGGACGGACGTGCTCTAGTGACTCTCTACCCCTCCCTCCCCTCATCATGCCTCAGAGCTCATTCCAACCTCAGACTTTGAAGAGGCAACATGTGTCCCTTATGTCACTCTTGCATATATATATGCTGCTACTCCCACCCCTCAGAGCTCAGTCGATGGCCGGACTCCGAAGGGCAACATCTACTCTTTGGGCTCCATTATCAATTAAACCTTTCAATAAAACAATTACAATCAAACAACTAACTCTTTCAATAAATTTAACACTTCTAATCAATTTAATTTGCCCTTTCGATTGAAGAATTGCCATTAAACAATTGACCCTTTACTTATAATTAACCCTTTGTGCACTTATATGTATTAACCCCTTTCAATCAATTGAATTAACCCTGTCAATAAAATAGGTGCTATTAGCAACTTCCTGTTTTCGGACGCCCCTTCTCCCACTACTATACGGGATGGGGAGGGGTGGTGGTTGGACAGGGCATCCGGAGTAAATAACCATAGAGGAAGGAAGCGAAGGGTCTGCATCCTCGCCTCCCGGCACCTTTTCACGTGCTGCACAACTGCACCCATCCCTATGTCATTTTAGAATTGGACTCGGGAGTCCCCGCTCCAATTATTTATGGGATTCACAAAAATGTTGGTTCTGTAATAGTATACATTCGCTGCCTTCTAAATAATGGTTACTACTTTACAAGAAATATGTCATGAGCGCAGATGTTTAATACTCGTATCATACTGGAGATTCGAGAGATACATTGAATAAAATTTTGTGGACCAAATGTCCCCAGTTTCTGCAGACTTTGTAGAAGAGGCTTATCTGTTAAGGGAATCGTTCTTATCTGTGTTTTGGGTTTCGTTTAATAATTTTAGATCAGTTCCTTAAACTCTGGCCAGCATATAATGTTTTCGTAATTTGTGCTCATTGTGTTTGTTATCAATTTAATTTATCATCCTTTTCTTTACCTTCTGCCCTTAAGCTCATGTTCTATTGACTCCTAGGTTCGTCTATAATGCAGCCTCTAGGTTTTTATCGTTCATTTTCTGGAATTTTTTTTTATTTTCGGTGTCCTCATTCTGTCTTAGTCTTATTTTTGGCAATTGATGCATTCTATTTAAACAATCACATACTGTTACATGAGAACCCCACGTCAACTTTTTATTCTTGGTTATTTGTATAGGTAATAGCTATTTAATATATACACATAAACTGTTTGTTTAGTTGGTGTATAGTTTCTTTTTTCGATTATCCTTAAAAAAGTACAAAAAAGACGAAAAAAAAATTCTGATTTTTAAAATATGCCCACCTTATGCTTTGAAATGAAACTAAAGGGACGGGTTACAACATCGTTTCATTGTCTATAAGTATCCTCGATGCACTACGGCTAACTGAACTCGGCCATCGGCGGCGTCGTTTCGACCTCTCGCGCGGTGACAATCGAAGCCACCCACCGGCCTATGGAAGATAGACAGAGGAACAAGAGTGTTGACAGCTTCAGGCCCGACAGGCGGGCCACGCGGGGCAGATCGGGCCGAATGCCGTCGTGATCGGGAATTATCACGGCCCACTTCCCGAGCACGCCCACATACCCCACGTATCGGCGCTCCGGGACTGCGTTGCGCAAGCTGTCCCGGAGCGCCGGATGTCGCCAAACCGATACGACTCGGCGCGCATGCGCAAATTTAAGGGCGCCTGGAAGCACTGGGCGTACCTAATACTACATAAGGAACATAAGTACACAATAGTCTGTGGACCACCGAGGCCGTCATTATTGCGCATGCGCGTTTTACCCAAACATTTCCAAAATAGTATTCTAACCCAACGTGACCCCAAAGCTAACCTAGTAACGTGGCTAAATAGGTGTTTTGTCGAATAAGTGTTTATGTAGTTTCAACTAACCTAGGATAGTTGGTGGATAATAGGTTCGTTTTCAAACGCGCATGCGCAGTAGAAACGACCTCGACTGTTCACTGGCTCTGTAGATATTGTATGCCCACACTACGGCGCCACGAGCACAGGAAACGAATACAGACTCACATTTTGTCGAGTCCGGAAACGAGTTCCAGAAAACGCTTGAATGCGTCAATGTTATTACTTAATGAGGTGAGTTACAAAAAGCTGGATTAATTGTGACACATAAAGCCCCAGGACAGATACATGTGAACAGCTATAATGCAAGGACACGATTCAATACGGGACATTTTCCTCAGCATGCATAGTCCACGTTATACGAGGCAGGTACAGATGAGTCGAAAGCTCAGCGGCTATGAGTTTTCTCCACTATTTTCACACCGATCTCCAAGCTACCTGAAGATGTAATCTCGTATTTACTTTGGCAGGCCTTCACTGTTACAGCAATAATTCAGAGTTGTTTCCAAGCTTACGACGGAGGTTATTTAAGTAACCTATAAAATATTTTCATGTTATTCTGGTTGGAAATTTTAGCGCTAATGTAATAAGGAATCGACTGCAAATGATGTATGGACTAAACTTTTTAAAATTGAAATTTATGCAGGGGATTATACAACGATTTTCGATACACCAGGGGTATCCGTCATATCCAATGCATATTAGAGTAAATGTTCCGTGACAACAACGCCTATTTTCTGTTTCGCTGTTCTCAGAAGTATTACACAGGCTAAGTCACAAAAATTATAATCAGTAGGGAGACGAGATTTAGTTAAACAAACAAAAGTATATTTTATAAATGTAACTTTATTTTTGTGTCATGTTTGAAGCAAAGCGAATAATTTAATTACTTCACGTAAATACATATTTTAACTTAGAGAATTTAATTTCGCAGTAAAAAAATGAGCATTTTTTTTTTAACCAAGCCGAAATAAAATAAGCCGGTGTAATTGTTTTGATATACCAATTAAAATATTTTATTTTTCGGAGCCAAACAACCTTTCATTATTTGTTAAACATTGTCAAAAGTTTTCGTTTGTATAATGCTGAAGATAAAACAATAAATACTTTTTTTTTACATCATAATTCCGGAAGTTCCCAGAACCAAAAAATTAAGGCACAAAATAAAATTTATTTAACATACCATACATTTATAGACAAATCAATAACAATAGAACAAGCCATCCAACGAAGTCCATAGACAGCATGGTCAGAAATGACTAGGCCATACTAAGTTATTACCTAATGCCATTATGGTTTAAATGTTCATTTTAAAATGAAGCTGAGAATTTTGCTGGTTCCGTTCTGACTTCACCCGGAATTGTTTGAGCACAGTTACCAGTCTTAATTGTGTAACGGTCCACGTTAGCCTCAATTGATTACACGCAGACAAGTGTTAAATGAGTTTCCAAGCCGTCTTCTCTTTTAAGGTCCACGGCGCGGCGCCATAAACCGAGGACAGTAAAAATTCCGCAATAATGAGCAAATTATCCACCCAAATGCAGGCGAAGGACTAGTTGACGCGTCCTGAAACGGTAATCGAGTCACGTTCCTTTGTGCCTATGAACTTTGGAAGTTAATTATTTGGCTTCTCATGAACACACGAAGAAGACAAGGAAAAAAACAGGACAGAAGCGGACAGCATTCGTAAGTATGCGCGTCCCAGAATAGCACAAAGCCGTTGTCGGGTAGCCCAAAAAGAGTTTGAACTTACCATGACATCCGAGGTGAGGAGTATTATGATTCTATGTTTGATTAGTAATCAGATACCTGCAATTCGGAAACATTTCCAAGACGACTCTGCGCACAACAGGAACATTGATATGGGAATTCTCTTCATGTGACTCCGTGTGATGCAATGCATAAAGAACTACTTAAATAATGAACATAATTAACTATTTCAACACAATGTCAATATTTAGTCAATCATACTGAGTTCTTTGTATTATTACGAACATTTTAAATAATATAATTTAATATAACAGGAGGAGAATAAGGCGAGTTAATTTTTGTAGGTTATTTGTTAATATGTTGGAACCTTAAAAATATATTCGTGCTTTCACAAGTACCGTTCACCGTATGACGTCTTAAATAGTTCAAGTTACTGACTTGTGCCCGGTTTATAAACCGATATGAGGCTTAGCGATCCAAATATTGCTTGGATTGTATAAGGTCAATATGGCAATATTATAAAAAAAACCACTCACATTAAGCTCGAGTCCTGTAATAATGAAACTATCACTGTGTTTACTATTCGCCCATGTTACACTGAATCGTGAGGAAAGCAAAACCAAGTCCGGCGCTAAAGTAACATGTAGATAGCCTGGCCGACTAAACAAGCTATGTATACTAAAGCCAGTTACACTAATGTGTGGTAGAAAACTGGTGCTACTCGTTTCTCTCTCGCCATAAAAACAATACACCTGCCGTACTGTGGTTGAACAGCAACAACAATCAGCAGATTTCATAAGCAAAGAGAACAACAGTCGAGAAAATTATTGGAAGAAACTCAGGCGAACGGGAGTCCAACACATTCGACTACTACGAAGAATTTACAGGTAAGATGTATACTTCAAATCTCTGGAAGTGGATCACTTTCATCGAGAACTTGTACGCTACACTCTATATATGAACCAGTGAGAATCTCACTGTTTCAATCAGTCAACCGTATCTGATGATAATAACTATCACTTCGGTGAATTTAACTTATGGATGAGTGAAAAAATGCCAGATTTCCGTCACTTAATGATTCAGTGACATTTTTCACTGATTCATCAATCATTTTTTTCACTGTTAATAAGTGGTTTATTTTGACTGATGAATCAGTTAAACAGCGTGTAAAAATGGCCTCAAACAACGTTTTAAATAGGCCATTAAATAACGTGTATCAAATGAAATAACAACGAATGAACTAATAAAACCAATACAATATACTTTTAAAACTGCATTTCATCTTTCAAAACCCCATATGGTGAAGAGAGTGCACTCATATATACTATTCGTTTTGAAAATCCTAACGGTACCAATTAAACCAAAAACGAAAAGTATGAGCTAACAATTTAAATCTTCACTATTTTGCTTAAAACTATAAGACGTATATTTTCCTCTTGTTTTTTAACAAGCCTTTGTAGCGCAGATGGTTGCCCTGCACCCCCCCCCACCCATAGTTTAGGGGTAGAGTGATCGACTTGTAGTCATAGTGGTCGTGGGTTCTCTCCCCGGACCCTCCATGGAAGATTTTCAGTTTGCTTGTCCGCTTGTCGTGTGCATGGAGACTGGGAATTTGTTAGCAAGTCGGTCTAACTTGAGTTCATCAACGTCACAACTACAAACGACACTTACAACTATGGCGAAAGCCGCCAGCCAGCAGCTGCTAAGCAGCTTGAAAAAAATGATAAGGTAACGGCCTATGAGCGAAGTGTAAAGTGCGCAAAAGTTCAATCCTGGCGGCCTCCGAAAATGTATTTACATTTTGAAACTGCCCAATATTAATAGTAAACTATCATACATATGTTTGTCTCACATAACTATTTGGCTAAAATCAATGAAAATAATATTTAAGCCGCCACTGCATTCGGTCGTCACGTATTCAATCAGTGAAATTGTTTCACGTCACAAATTCAATCACTGACATTTTTTCACTGAAACAATTAGTGGCTTTTCGCTGACTCTAAGAGGAGCCATTTTCGCTGATTAGAGTAGTTGGATTTCACTGCGAATCCATAGTTTCCCACTGATTCTAATCTAGAGTGTAGATGCCGTGGTCAGCTCGTAGACTACGATATGATCTGAAACCATAACGCTGATGTAAGTTCTTGTGAACGTGACATCGTGGTGTTAAAACGATAATAGCCTAAGTAAAAACATATTTTTTGTACCTTCGCAAGAACCATATTTCCAGAACTCATAGAAAAATGTTTGTGTTAACAAGGAATCGTTTTAAGTTGCTAAGTCAAAATTACAAACCATTATATTCGGCGATAAGTAAGTATTCCAATGTTAATAATGTAATATGTTTACAAGTGATGTGCTGTAAAAAAATTATAATAAAAAGGTTATACAAAATGCCTCCTAAAATGTGTCTTGGTAAGTGTCATTTGTTTACATCAACTTGCTAGCGTTAGCATATTAGGGTATATGCCATATTGGTAAGCGACTCTACCAAGTAGTAGCGTTCGACTGCCATATTTGTTTTTTCAGTCGTCATTTATTTTAGCCTTTTCTCTTACCTTCGACTAATTACTCGTTTCCGTTCGACCACCGTCGTTCGACTAACCCTCGTCATTGATACTTGCTAATTAGTATTTAGTCGGTAAGCCTCCATCCCCGCCAATGTTTCCCATTGGCTAATTAATCAGTAAGACTCCGCCACCTCCATTCGACACCCACCACTCCCCACCAATGATTCTCATTGGTTAATTACTGTATAGTAGGCAAGTCTCCAGCCTGCCAATGTTTCTCATTGGCTGATTACTCCATCGATGTTTCCCATTGGCTAAGTAGTCTGCAAGCCTCCACCACCTCCATTCAACTGTCGGTTCTCCTCCACCCACACTACTACAACCAATGCTTCGCATTGGCTGATTACTTGGGTGTCTTCGGAAACCTTCGTTCGAACAATGTTTCTCATTGACTAATTAGTCCACCTATGCTTCCCATTGGCTGTTTACTCTCATTCACTCGACTGTCGGGCAAGCCTCCACTACATCCATTCCACCCGATCACTCAGCATTTAGTCAGCAAGCCTCCACTACCTCTGTTCCACCAATTAGTCGCATGCTACACCCCCCCCCCCCCTATTTTCCCATTGGCCGATTACTCAGGTGTCTTCAGAAACCTTAGTGCCACCAATGTTTCTCATTGGCTAATTACACACATGACAATCTACCCGACCAATCAGTGTTTAGTCGGCGATCCTCCATCACCTAAGTTCGACTAAACAAATCTCTCCAATTGGCTTTATAAGACGCGTCTCCGATGGCCTCTGGGAAAATTTGTATCTCGCCATTAGAAATCTACGCATATTTCCCAAACGGCCATAAACTTCTCTCATCCACAAGGGTGGAAGGGTGCGTTCACTTAGTGCCCTGGACAAAAGGGACGAGTTGCCGTACCTGCCAAAAGAGTTCCTGCTGACATACGCACCCTACGAAATTTTAGCCATATTCAAATATTTGCCGATAATCCTACAGCTAGGCGAAGACATATGGAACTACCTCCCGTGCGAGGAGTGTTTCGAGGGCTGCACCACCTCGGTTCTCGACACGCCACGCCACAGGGGCTGGCGCAAGGCCCGCCGAGCAGCCTTGACAGCGTCCGCTTCTACACACAAGCCGTACCTACAGAAGACACCCCGTAACGCCTGCCCTCCCCGTGGAAGACTCCGTAGAAGTTTTATACTGGCAATCACTACCCAGCGACGAGGAAGCAAACCCAGAACACGAGTGAACACAGTGTGAAATTACTTTGTAAAAAATGTCTTGTAACATCCAAGTGTTTCGCACGCTGGACTCTTACATCAACAAGCAGATTGTCATCTCGTACAGCGATGACGACAAGCAAACCAAAGTGTTTACGTTTTTACCCCCATGCCAATGGGAACACTTCGACCGCCCCACGCAACGGGAAGGTCGCCTACACATGCATGGACCTAGGTGGGTCGATGAAAATATTCCGTACAGGGACATTCGCAAAGCATTGGAGGAAGCCATAATTCCCAATTAACCTGTGTACGTGAATCGCCAAGAGTCGGCGATGCGCAACGTGTGTCCTGCCGGTACAAAAATTGTGAACCTCTACAGAGAAAACTATGTCCACCGTTCAGGCAGCTTCACGACTGTGAAAATTGACGATGCGGGACGTGCAATGGCCATGCTCTCTTAAATTCCGATGATTCGTGGCACATACAAAAAATAATACATGTAATGACCTCAAACACTGAAAAAAAACATAGTGTCTATTAAAGATGTGGGGACAAATCTTTGTATACTGCAGAGCAATATTGTGATGTGTGTAAATAAATGTGTTTAAAAAAAGAATTTGTGAATCTTGAGTCATGTCTTGCTTACGTAAGTAATAGAAACACTGTTGGCAAAGAAAATGTTTTGTGTCGGTGTTTAAAAAACACTTTTGGTAAAGAAAATATTTATGATATCAATTTTGTTAATCAAACATACTGTCGGCGAAGTTAGTACAGGTACAGTGTTAAGGAAAAGAGAGACCGTAAATTTATATATACTATGTTTATGAATGTTATTGATTGTTAAAATGAAGCAAGGGTAGCGCTAGATCGCTGCATTGTCGCCTCTCACGTGCAGCTCAAGGATCTTGTTGTCTTAGAGATGTGCGGACCCGCAAGGTTTTTTCGCCACGTCGGCACTTGTGCAGCTGGGCGGATGTTTTACTTCCTGTCAGCATCACGCTGGCCAGCCGGCAGAAAGACGACTTTACGCCAGCCAGGAACCAAGGCTTGAAAATACATATTTCACACTTAATGTCTAGAATACACAGCGTTCCAACAGCGAGCGGTCGCATATCCACTAACATTTAATATGCCACGCCCCAGTCAAGAATAAGTAATGTCCATGTTGGTCCCCATGGAGCACCTCACACAAATTAGTCAAAAAACACACTGATGAGGACATACAGGAAATATATATGCGGTACAATACTTATGATAAACCTTGGTACAATACTTCTGAAAAACTATATACGCTTCTATAACTATGGAACAAACAGAGAACATACCAACAAGAAAAAAATTATACAGTGCAATGAAAATAACATCTCCGCTATTATACTCATTTACAAAAAATATATACTGGCTGAAAAATATATGGTACAACATCTATGTTAACATTATAAAGGTGGAACTAAATACACGCTACGGTATTGGTGGGGGGAGCAAACTGACGATATGCACTATAAACATCACACTACGCACGATGAGACGTAACATAGGGGAGGGGCTGGTTCGACACCCGGTTAAATACTGGCAGGAAATACGTACATGGCAAAACCAGCACACATAACGTATAGAAAACCTCCTGCACTGCCAAGGCACCCCTACATAAATATATATATATATACACACGTACATGGAATACTTTCGAACGCCACCTAAAAGCCGGCAACTGTCAGATTACATTTATATATTAAGGCGTATAACACCGATGCGAGAGAAAAAATCGCTATGGCCAGCCACTACGGACATCACCAAGGTAAACTTTATAGAAAAAATATATAGGCGAACAAATATATGTACATTCCAAGATGCGAAAAATATATCAGTTTCTTAGTTTTTTTTAATGTAAACAAGTACATTGTTCGTACCCATGAGTGCATATACAACAGGCCGTAGGCAGTGGGAGGAATTTAAATGAAAGAACGAACAATTCAGTAAAACATGCTAAGATTTATTATAGTAAAAGTTATAAGTTTTAACACTAAATGTTAGTTGTAGCAGGATTGTTACGACAAAATGTCCTTCTCATCGACCCAGGAATCATCACGTTTCGAGTGACCCAGCCATCGCACCTTCACACTGCCATTACGTCGTTTAAGCACCTTCTCCACCAAGTACACATCTGGAAAATGTGTAGGTCAGATCTCTTCAGCGTAAATCCATCAATGATGGGTTCGCCCTGTAGGTCGTCGAGGTAAAACAGGCATGGGTATGCATGTCGTATACGCACCTACTTGTACAGCTCTGCAGACCAGTTCTGACGGAAGCCTTTGTGGAAAAAATGCCACATTTTTTAGAAATCCGTACCAAGTCACCAGTCTTCATTTTTAGGCTTTCTCAGCTCTCGCCTCTTCGGAATAGCACACAATGTTCGAAGCAGGGAATCGTTCTTCATATCTTCGGGCTTCATGCGAGTGGTAGAATGAACAGTAGAATTATATTCGCGTGCAAGTTTTGGGAGTAGTAGCAACCACTTGCAGTTTCTATTCGCCGTGAAATGTCTCCACAATTTAGCTTTTAGAGTCCTGTGAAAACGCTCGACGAAGCTAGCCTTGAGCCAAGAGAATGAGTAATAGTGATTTATGTTATGTTTCTTCATCAGTGCACGTAAAATAGCGTTAAAGTATTATTTACCGTCATTGTGTGGAGATTTTCTGGTACGTGCCCTCCGCGCAATATGCTCGCCACATCTTTCGCTACATTGCGTTCATTCTTCGATTTGAGCTGTCTGACACAGGCGAATTTGCTATAGGCATC